>PYXC01001262.1:1742500-1815000 GCA_015244755.2 Tenualosa ilisha
TTCTTTTTTTTCTTAAAATGTGGCACCGGTAACACAGATGGGGAACATGAAAGGCTCACATTAGTACAGTGAGGAGAGTGTCAAAGTTTCACCTCTCTCCTCAATTAACGCCTAAACTTTCTGCTTGGAAATATTCACACCGTCATTATCGGATGAGATGACAAGGAGTGTGTGTAGGTATGTGTATGTGTGTATGTGTGTGTGTGTCTGCACAAAGTGAAAAAAAAAACTAATGTGAGCAGCCGAACACTGATACGATAAGATAAGATGTGATCTTTACAATTACAAGACAGTTACCCCCCCCCCCCCCCCCACACACACACACACACACACACACACACCGCACACATCACACACACACACACCTCCCCCTAACCTCCCCTGCTCATGTTTGCGATTGCAGCTTCAACTGCCAAATCGGAACATTTCTGCTGACAGCACAGATCTGTCATTGCACAGGCGATGATTCATTGCTCTGCTTTTTGTTTTCATAATGCCAGTCGTACACTGACAATCAAAAACAAAATGTGCCGTTTGATGAATAGATGAGGTTTACTAGAAGAAAAAAAACCATACAACACCAACAGTTGTCCATCACGCGTTGGTCAAATGACTGACAGATGTTTGAATATGTCTCCACAGATGTGCGACAGATTAATTTTCTGTGTCGTGAACATAATTATGGGATGTCAGCATCATTTAGCCATGGGCCTGATAGGTAATTTCACTCCTTAACATGTTTAAGACGGGATGTTCCACTGCTCTGACAGAGAGATGGACGGGGGTGGGGGTGGGGCTCATTCCCTATCAATAAAGCTTCTTTCTAAAGTCTGAGCTCTCTAGAGAAATGTGTGTGTTTTTGTTTTTGTTTTTACTTTTTAAAAAAAAAAAAAACAAAAAAAACACATAATTACATGAATATGCACTCAAAACGAGTCTGGCTAGAAATGTGATTATTTCCGCTGATATTCCTTTGTGAACAACACTTAATAAAACCAACTAATTAAGTATGCAAATTAGCCTAGCATTACTCAGGGAAAAAAAAAGAAAAGGAAATGGTAATGTGTTAAAAGCCGTTGGATAACCAGTTAAAAGCCCCCTACTGCTGAATGGGTGTTGAATTAGGCGATCTCAAAGGACTGTGCCAGTGGTTAGAATCTCTGATGGTAATAGAGTGAATTAAGTGAGAAAACAAAGAGCAAACAAAAACACAATAAAAACACCCAACACTAATAGCAAATTTAATAGAACTTTATTCAAATCAAAACACCGCAAGAAGTCATTGATTCAATGACGCTGACTGAGCTATTGAACCAATGAACAAAATTGTACAAAACTAGAAATGGAAGAAAAACAACCCTCTGATCTTTAAATAGGCTCCGCTGCTAGCATCCAGACGACGTGTTTCGCGTCTAGCCGATAACGCTCTTCGGGGGGCTCTCCTTAGAGACGACTCTTAGCTCTGACACATAATTATACACCTAAGTGCATACATTACAGACTACCCTCACACAAAGAGGGCCCTATTGAAAAATATCCCGGCAAAAGCAAGAGGAAGGCGAAGGCGTTCTATAGAGTTTCAAAGCTAATTCCCTAGCGCGGGCACCTCGGAGGCAACACTCAGCAGTTAAGACAGATCTTTGCATGCTAAGCATTTCCTGGCACAATGGAGAAGCCCCTTCAGAGGTTGGTGGGGGTCAACCGCAGTTTGCAGACAGACCGGCTCTGTTCGGAATAATGGGACGCAATGAGGAAACGATGGACTGTGACAGCCCAGGGAGTTCACGGCCAAGCCGATTGTGCAGAGTGAGTGTGTGTGTGTGTGAGTAAGTGTGTGAGTGTGTGTGTGTGTGAGTGTGTGTGTGGGTGTGTATGTGGGTGGGTGTACACACAAGAAAGAGTGAGTGAGGAAGACATACAGAGTGAGATAGAGAGTAGAGGAAATAGAGAGACACTCATATGAGATTTGTCTGTATAATGTACACTCCACATCTTATATTTCTGTGTAATTATTATGTCTCATTTTGAGTGATTGTACCCTGTGCATGTCTGTCCCTCTCTGCATGTGTCTGCTTTTGTGTGGGCATATCAGAATGTGCATATCTTTATAAGTGTGTGTGTGTGTGTGTGTGTGTGTGTGTGTGGGTGGGTGTTCTTCTATACATTATATATGTCTGTCTTTGTGTATTTGTTCACATTGTTTGTATAGTTGAGGCCATGTGGATCAAATGTACTCCTGAGAGAGTGGCAGTGAGAGTGTAGAGTGGGGGTTAGTGTGTATGTTTGTGTGTGTGTGTGTGTGTGTGTGTGTAGGGGGGTGTTAGGGAGTGATGGTCCAGAACGTCACAGTAAGCAAATGAACCAGGGCCAGAGCAGACAGATAATTCTTCATGACGGAGCGAGTGAGCAAGCGAGAGAGAGAGAGAGGGAGAGAGAGAGAGAGAGTATGCATGAGTCAGTGCAGTGCCATGGGGGAAGGGGAGTTCTGGGGAAGTTCATTTAGGTTTCTTAAATAGGCTAATTACTCTCTCTCTTGCGTGCACACTCTGTCTAGTCTTTGACTGCCTGCACTGAGTTCCCAGACTCCCTGTTTGACTGCTCTCCAATTTGTTCTTTTTACGTGTATGTGTGTCTTTGTGTGTGTGTGTGTGTTTGTTTGAGGCCAGAAAGCTACTTGTGAAAGTGCCATGCACTTGAATGACAGTAACAGGTCCTCCAGTTTGAATCCATCATCTACAGCTTGCTCTCTCTCTCGCTCCCTCTCACACACGCACACACACTCCCAAAGGAAACTCAAACACACTGATTCACCCAGGCTAATTCGGACCAGCTCTCCAAACTAAGGAGGTCCCAGCAGACTCAGTGGTGGAACAGAAGAAAGACAAGAAGAAGAAGAAGAAGAAGAAAAGAGAGAAAGTAAGGGGGGATAGAAGTGGAAAAAGGGGGAAGTAAAAATAAAAAGGAAGGGTGATGGTGATGGAAAAAAGGATGATGTCAGGCCCCCGGAATGAAGTCGTGGGGTTCTCTCCCAGATGAGCAGCAAAGCCAGATCGGAGGCAAAGGGGCTAATAGTTCCGGAATGTGTGTAAGGAATGTTAGAATTCCTGTGTCATCATCATCATCATCATCATCATCATCATCAAGGCAAGACATTTCTCAGGGCCGTCCCCTCCATGTTTGTGCAAGCCTCCCCTTGGAGAATGTGTGGTGACATCTATTCAACAGTGTAAATACCTCCCTCTTCCTGAGACTAATTTGCTTTCATTTCAGTTCCTCTTCCACTTGTACATACGTTGTAATTATTTTAAGTTGTTGAAATAGCTTTGAAAACAAAAGGCAGAATGCTGATGTTTGGTTTGATTTCCTTCTTTGATCAAGTCGAGGACTCACTAGACAATTAGCACAAGGGCGGGGGGGGGGGGACAGGAAAGCCAAGGTCTTATGCAAGAGAGCAAGTGTTGTTTTTGCTAAGTCGAAAGAAAACAAAAAACCAAGATACCAATTCATAATGACATAATGAGCATAGTTAAAGTTGTAAACACTGTTACAACACAAACAACGTTTTTTTCCCCCTTCTTTCTTCTCTTCGATAAATGACAATTACGATAATCACCAAGTAGCCCAGCTGCGTGCCTGCGTGCCGCAGTCTCCATCGCCGTCGTGGCTTTTAAAAAAAGAACCCCACCCCGGAGCCTTTTTCTCCTGATAACGTGTGTCCTGTGGGGTCCACTCCGCCGTGCGTCCCACCGGGGAGTGCGTTTGGTCACAACAGACCACACCAGGCACACTTCATGGGAAAGCGAGCAGCGCCGCGAGAAAGTCAAACTCCTCCTGATTAACATACAAGGGGGGATTGCAGTGGTGCTACTGGAGTGTGGGTGGTGTGTGTGTGTGTGTGTGTGTGTGTGTGTGTGGGGGGGGGGGGGGGGGGGGATTGGAGGGTGAGTGGGTGCAAGGGTAAGAGATAAAGCGCAGCTTTCAAATGCCGAGCCAGGGCAATAGTTTATAGAGGAAGTGCTTTCACTGTGGCTGGGAAAACAAAGGAGGCCTAATGCTTCTCATTAGCTGCCTCGCGGTAGGTGGTCGCCCTGACTGCAGAGGAGCGGACGACTTTCATGACTTGTTAGCGGCATTTGAAGTCGGTCGGCTCACGAGAGCTCCCTTTACTTTGCCAGATTGTTTCGGCAGCACGGCGATGACACTCCACCGCACAAGATCCCCCTTCTTCCTCTTTTTTCTTCTTCTCCTTCTTCTTTCTCTTCTTCTCCTGTCACCACAAAGAGGCCGACGTTGCCTGTGGCCAATGGACTATAAATGAGCATTGCAGCACTATGGCGGAAACCACAGGGGTCCCTGTTAGATAGCGCTGGAGGAGAACGCAGTTCAGGTCATGCGTGAGGTCATTAATGAAATCTCAAAGCCAAAAGGCTTCTAATAAGGGGAGTAAAAAGAGAGGTGTAACTGGATGATGAGGACTCCCGAGCCATAATTCATATTTAATTAACAGACTTTTCTATTTTTTTTTTCTTTTCATTTCTTTTCTTCCTGTGCCTGGAAAGGATGATATGACCTGATAACACTTCAGCTCTATCTGACCTCATCACATTTGAAGGCAAAAAAAAGAAAGAAAGAGAGAGAGAGAGAGAGGAAGATAGAGGCAAAGGGGAAAAAGACTCCTCCCTGGTTGAGATATCAGAGAGTGAGCTAAACTCAAACAGGCTGGTGGAGGCCAAGGAAGAGCCAAGGATAACGCTGCTTCCCAGGAGTGGCTGTGTGATTCTCAGAAGAAGCAGGGCCTCATCCCCTTCTACTCATACACACACACACACACACACACACACACACACACACACACACACACCTCCTTCCTCCCCTTCTCTAGGGTTGCAGCTCTCCAGAGCACATTTTCACACACCCACCTTCCAGCTCCCAGCGCTATGACTCCAGCGCTGGTCACCGGGCCAAAAAACTCTTACCCCATGTGAAACCCTGCACCACATGAGGATGAGGGGAAAGACCTCTCTCTGGCTCAGTCTGGGTTCCTTTCCGTCCCTCTCTCTCTCTCTCTCTCTCTCTCTCTCCTTTCCGGTCCTTGTCTATCTCTCTGCTCATTCAGTCTCTTTCTCTCTATTTTCCTGTTCCTCTCTCTATTCTTCCTTTGAGTCTACATTCCCAGGCCTCTCTGTCTGTGGAGTTACAATGCTGGCATATGTAAATATGAAAAATCTGTAAAAAACATGTCTCTTATTTACTGTATCTGATCTATTTTTTTCTGATGATTCAGGTTATGTCAGCTTTCTGGCTTCATGTCTGTCTATGTGTTTTTCTCATTATTTGATCCCTCTCTCTCTTCTTGTTAATTTCCCTCTCCAGCACACTTGCCTGTCTCCTATACCTTGTCTTGACAAATAGGCTCTACTCCCACAACTCTTTAAAGAACAGTCTTACTGTAAACAAAAGTAAGCGCCTTAGGCACTAATTGGTGCCTGATGTGTCAACGCACGTTAATGCTTGCCATTTGCTCTCCCAGGAGCGGACTAAGATGCCTGGCAAGGCATGCTGACAAAAAAAACGAAAAAAAAACCCAACGCACTCTTTGTCTCGCAGGCCAGAAAACCTGACAACAACGACAATGGATGCCATCGCCGCCACGCGTCAGAGGGCGAAACACATAGAAGAAGAAGACCAAGAAGAAGACACTCGTTCAGCTTGTGCGGGGTGTATCAGCACAGGACGCCTGGCCCGGCGTGTATGTTAATTAGCAGTCGCATGTGAGCACAGCTAATTAGCGGCATGCAAATGAAATGACGGTGTTATCGCCTGACATCTGTGATGGAGGGCCAGATCCCTGCAAATCCCGGTGGACATGGACGCCCCCCCCTTCCCCTCTCCCTCTCACCTCCTATCAGAGGAGGCAGAAATCAATTCGGTTAATTGTCTAATATGGAAATGTTAGCAAGGAAGGGAGAGAAGGGAGAGGAGAGGATTGGGTGGACTGGGGGGTGGGTTCAGGCTCATACAATGAGGAGCCTAACATTCATAAGGTGGAGAAGGTGTGCAGGTGGAGGCAGAGGGAAGGGGAGGCGAGGGAAGGGGCGGTCATGACATGACGTGTCACCGTAGTTACTCTCCACCTCTGTCTCATTGATATTCAGTGGTTTGCTCTAGTTTGTCCTGATAACTGTTTTGTTCTAATTGGACCATGCTTTAATGTGTGTGAAATATGGGTCTATGACACTGCTGTGTTTGTGCGTATCTACCAGGGGTGCCATGGAAGGAGGCGGGTTCTTGCTGAGCGGAAGACCTCGTTAGGCGAGCAGTTTATTTTTTTATCCCTGTTTGGTGAATTATGTTTTTGCGCGATTAAGCTGACATTTGGATCTGGGGTGCGAGTGCCATTCAGGAGCTCACACTTGGAAACATCACAAGCCATAATCAGGAATGGGCTATAAAAGGGTCTGCTTTCATTAGAGTAGGTGTATGGGCTTCAATCAATTCACATTCACTGCGTCTCCATCACTCTCTCGCGCACACACAAAAACATCAATCACAAGATTTGTCTCCTTTTTTCCCCAACTGGGTTAATTGAATTTGTATGCAAATGAGAGCAGTACATATTTAACATGTACTATGGGTAAGTCATTAACATCATGAGAGATTGGTGTGCTTCAGGCAAGCATTACCTAGAAGAGTACATCAAGAAAGGACAATCTAAATGAATTAGTTATTCGTCAGAGTATTCCAATTATACAAATAGCAGCGAGTGGCTGTGTCTTAAAGCACAAAAGAATATCTAAGAAAAAAAATTGAGATATGGATGAGCGTGTTCAAAGCTTAATATTCTGACGAGACCGTCCATTTACACAACGAAGATTGTAAAACATTAATAAAGGTTCTTTAATCACTCACCTGACACACTGCAAGCTGTTTAAAACTGCAGATAGAATAGATGTTTTTGGGTTTTTTTTTTCATGCGGTTGAGCAGTGTCACATCCTTGTAGATAAAGCCTTTTGAAAAAATTGGCGTGCAGTGTTATTTATTTATTTTCTTTTTTTTAAATGTTCCGTAATAGAAGTTTGAATATGATTACTTTGTTCTCTGTGTCGAGTTGTAATTGTCACAGCCGCCCAAGAGTCTTTATAGAATAACTGGGATCGTTCAAGGCTGCTGATTCAAAAGCTGTCCTCTCCAGTGCCAGCACCACACACACGTCAAACCTGTCCATTACCTTTTTGCCGAAAGGTATTAGTTATGGCCTTCAGGGGAAAACACACACAAACACACACACACACATAAACAAAAACAAAACCAAAATAGCATGCAACAGCTGCAGGCCTTCGAGGCAGCCTCTACATCTTCCTATTGACATTCAGAGAGAGAAAATACACAAATGTTCTTTATGGACTGAGTTCTTGATGTGAGAATTGGTGTTCTCTAATGACACCATGAAAGGGAATATAACTAAGTTAGACTTCAGTTTAACTGCAATGCATTTTAAAGGTTGAAAAACAAGGGGGCACCTCTGAGGGTGTGTTTGAAACACAACATGTTAGCCAGTGCTGGTTTCATTATGGGATATCCGACCACATCATTGGTAAATAAGCTGGAAATAGTGTTTAGTTCCCCCAAGCAGTGGAAGATCTATTGTCCTCCAAGGCATGTAATGGAAAGGAATACAATCAAGGATAGGGAGTGACAAGTGTGACAAATAAAAAAAAGGGGAAAAATAAACTCAAACAAACAAACGAGACAATCATTGATAAATTCCAACAGGCCGCCATTGACAATTCTCGGCTCCCGTGGGTTGCCATGACGATGGTCTATTTTGCACACCTTATTTGCGCGTGACGGGGTGCCGTGTGACTGATTCGCTGTAATCACCTCACACAGCGGGGAAGCCGCCGCTGCCGTCGAGGTGACATTTACGGCAACAGTTACACATCTCTTGCCTCACTTCTCCTTTTCACGCACAATGTCTACATAATCTCCCCAAGCTCTATTTTTGTTGCGATATTAATTTATCTTTTTTTAACTGGGCACAGTCTACTGTTTAGCATTGCTATACTCTCAGAAACCAAGCCCATCAAGCAGCTCCCAAGAGTGCTGATCTGACGATGATCATGAAGAGATACCAAACACAGAGGAGCAGGATGATGGCACAGTGCGAAAACAAGAACGGCTTGCGTGACAGCGTTCCTGTTGGACAGAGATAATGGGATTAGCTGACTCTAGTCAGCCGTGGGTTGAGATGCCCATATGCCACACTCAAATGAGGGTCAGTCGGGGAAAGGGGGTAACGACGGGCCACTTCAGGACACAGGTGTAAGCTACTGACCAGAAAAGAGCCCACTGACATACAGGCCCACTCCTTACCTGTGTCAGTGCAAGCCTTGGCTACTGAGTGACACGTCCAAAAGAGACATCTGCTGTCTGCTCTTGGCTGTGGAAAAAACTGGTCTGTGGCCAGTTTGTCGCCGTGCCTCTGATGACCCAGCTATGCCGAGCCAAACACCGAGTGCTGTTCCCAGAATGGTAACTTAGGCGGAAAGTACCTCGAGGAAGATTTATGGCTCTTAGCCTGGGACTTCTAGGAGCTCAGATCGGCATGTTGTTGTCTGCCTCTCTCTCTGAGTCCAACTGTAAGCCTCTGCTCTCTCCCTTCACCCTGTCCCTCCCTTCTCTTTAGCGGAAGAGGGCATAATGACAGTGAATGAGCCCACAATCATGCGTGCTCATACTGCTTTATGTCTAGACAGCAACCAAATACCCAAACGCTTCATTTGACTTTCTAAATGCTCTGGGGAGGGTTAAAAACTGGGGGGGTCTCCCTCTGGCTTGGCACTGGATATGACACAACAACAACAACAACAACAACGCGGACATAATTACCAAAAATGATACGACTGAAATTATACACGTGCTGCACCACTGATTCCTCTCTCTCTCTCACTCTCTCCCTTAAGGGTAGCAATGTAGCTATGCGTCTGGTTGGTGGCAACCCTCAGAAAATGGTCAGTGTATACAAGGAACAATGTTCTTTGCAATGTTTAAATACCGTGTTGCACACTAATGGTGAGGTCTGGCAGTTGGAGGCAGATTGCGGCCGCAACCATTTGTCCCTTGGAGCCAGTGGAGCAGCAGAGCAGGAGAAATAACCCGAAAATGACTGGAATTACCCAACCTGGGGGCGAGGGCAGTAGACTGGGGTGCGTGGGGGAGTTGGTATTTTTAACCCCTTCAGAGACAACCGGGTGGAAACAGAGGGTGTAAAAACACAACATGCAAACTGTGCTAGTAACTTTGCAATGCTAATGTGAAGCATTATGTGAAACAGGAAAGAAGTGGTTAAATAAAGTTGTGGAGAGATAGCGATTGATGTAAATCTATTACAATTATAAGAATGTATAGGTGTGATCCCAATTTCAGTGTAATTCTGGCAAAAAAGAAAGAAATCAATGTGTTTTGTATTCCAACCACACATCCCATGACATTCCATTTCACTCTTCTCTCACTTGGCTTCTCTCCTGCTAGCTTAACACACAAAGATAAGTGTAATCTCTGCTGATATACAGAAGATAAGAGGATCATCATCTCATGGATAGACTCCTCGCCACCATAACACAACTCCCAAAGTCCTCCAACCTCAAGGAAATCTGATTAAACCTTACTTTGCTCAATCGCAACCTGTACACGGCTTCGCGCTTGAGACGTCACTGAACATTAAGCTGGTACAGGTGCATCAGAAGCTGCTAATAGAAAATGGAATCCTTGCTGATTGACGGCTAATGCAATATCAAGTGATAATGAGCTTTAAATTATACCCAGCGCATCCACTTAGGCATTGCTGCAGCTCCGTTCGTCAGGCGTCTAAATATTTCCCAAGAACACTAAGCTCTGTGTCAGGAAACAAATTAGCCCTTGAGCTAATCTAGCGGGATGGGGGTATTACCCTCAAGAACCTAATTGCTAGGTTTTGTTATCAACTTGCTGTCCTCTTCCAGGGTTGTTAGCACTCCCTGGTTGTCCTGTTCAACCTCTCTCTCTTTCTCTCTTTAGGGACAGACCAAAAACTGGCATTGTAACACCACTCATTGTACCACTACTCAATAATTTGTTTAAAAGTTAAACAGCTCGGATCAAAACTTTAGCTAACCCACCTGTACAACATTAAGCATACATCTGTATTGCCTTGTAGTGCAGGCCTAATGCTATCTGCAGTAACATACTAAGGCTTGCAGGAATGTCACACTAGCTTTAGTCTTGGACTGAACCAAAGACAATCTGCGGTCTTTGTAGATCTGCCAAAATAATATAGCTCTGATGTAGCATTGCTATACAGTAATGACTGCCAAGAGAAACAGAAATGCATTAAGAAGCACAGAACAGCAAAAAAAAGTTATTTGAACTTCAACTCTACTGGTTAGCCTACAGAGTCTTTGCCCAGACTTTGAGTCCTGAGAGATTGGAGGTCCATAGAGACCGGAGGTTTTATTGATCTGACCAATGACTGTGAATTGTAAATATTGGATCTGATATGAAGTCCAACATAAAGTGATATCACTAATACTTTAGCTTAAAAATCGGGGGCAAAGTGGGTTTTCTTGTATTTTATCGGGGACAGACCACCAAAATCAAGGACTGTCCCCCGAAATCTGTGTTGTCTGGTCACCCTAGTCCAACAGGAAAGCAGCAACACAGGTAGCCTACTGTCACACTTATGCTACAGTAATGAGTGTGCATGGCTACCTGTAGCATAACAATACCATGCCACATCTGATTAAACTAATCAACCCAAAGGCTCGCCCCAATCAAGAGTGATCAGAGTCGCAGAGGGAGGTGTAATTATGTATTGAACAAACACAACAGGCCAATTAACCTCAGAATTTATGTGCTGGAGTGCAGGCCGTTGTTTGCAGATAGGTGTTTTGTTAAACCAATATTGCTCTAGTTAGCATCTTTTACAGTAGTTAGCGCTCACAGAGGAAGCAAGTTAGTAAACTAAAAGTGTGGATTAAAAGTGGAATTAAATTCCAGATGAGACGAGAGTTCTGAGGTGCCACGTTGTTGCGTGTGATAGTGATAGGGTTACAGATGTGGACTATAGTTTTAACAAGAGTACAGATGTGGACATCTTTCCAGAACTATGAAACAAAAGACTATGCTCTCAAGTATTCTCATTTCTTCTTTGCATCATTGCACAATTGGTAAACATATAAATTTTGCAATGAGATAATTACTTTTTTACTAATTTAACCTTTTTTCTGTGAAAAACAGATCAGGGCTAATTATTGTTAGCTTTTAATAACAGATTGCTTTTGTACATGTACAGCTGTTTCTACCAGCAAACTAAATCATGACAATCAGTATAAGTTGTTTCGTTGTTTCCTTAACACAAAATTAGGTCGTCATCATTAATCTAGACTTGCATAGTAATTGCATATTAATTCACCAGCAAGAATGCAATAATAGCATAAAAGCGTTAGACCAAAGGTTAGCGTTCACATTGTGAAGCCAATCAACAAATACACTGCAATTAATTTTGGCAATATCTCACTTATGTTTAGTAATTAGAGCATAATGACTCCCTAAGTGTGAAAGGTAATCTGAGTGTGAATAAAGATGTTTTGCTCTTACATGCAGCCGGAGAAAAAATGTGTGGTTTGATGATGTCCATTGCTAATGCATCATTGCACTAGATTGTGGTGTGAATGAGCACAACGATCTGAGTGGTTTCTCTCCTTCTCCTCTCTTCCCTCTCTTTTTTCCTAGCACGACCCCATTTAGTTTGTGTTTTCTGTCTGTGAACTTCCTAACTGGAGTCAGGAGTCACACAATTATAACTAATAGAGCACGACCGATGTGACAGATGTTCATAACAATGGCGGGCAGACTTTAAGATGTCATGTTGAGTGTGGCAGAGCTAATGGGCATGAGACTGAGGGGCCAAGCAGGGGAGCAGGGGAACAGCCATAAGTACTAATGCTTCGGCCTGAAACATCAAGGCTTGAGCCCACCGAAAGGCCTGTGTGTGTGTGTGTGTGTTGATGTGTGTGTGTGCACGCGTGCCTGCGTGTATTAATATGTGTGCATGTGTGTGTTGATATGTGTGTGTGCGTGTGTGTGTGTGTGTGTGTGTGTGTGTGTGTGTGTGTGGGTGTGTTTATGTGCGTGGGAGTGTTTGAGCAAATGTAGTTTATAGAATAAGTGCCTGTTATAATGGTACATACTATATGTGTTTATACTATTGTGTATATAATATTTTGAGTCTCTGTTCTTGAGTGTATATGTATGTGCGTGTGTACATTTGTGTTTATATAAATGTGTGTGCGAGCGTGTGTGTGTGTGTGTGAGTGAGTGAGTGAGACTCTTCTTCCATTATCCCACACATGAGCAGATGCTCTGATGTGCGCCCTGCTTCCTAGCTGGCCCAGCGGTACCATTGAAGGCCGGTGGGTTGAGACACACACACACACACACACACACACACATACTGTCATCAGTCTCTCCTCTTCTCTCGCTCAGAGGCCTGGGGAGACTACAGATGAATGGACAAATAAAGGCTTCATATCAACACAGGAAAAGAGGGAAGCTGACATCACCACATATGGTCGATTGTGAAAAGTACATGCAGAAGCGTCATCTTCTTTTGTTTGTTTTAAAGACCGATTTAGTTTACCGTGTGATCTTCACTAAGGTGTGAAAAAATCATATCGGCTCTCAGGCAACTGTAGGAAGAACACATGCATGTGAACACACACATACACACACACACACACACACACACATAGTCTCTCTCTGTCTGTCTCTCTCTCTCTCTCTCACCCACACACATACACATACTCACTTTTACATAAACCCTTCCATAGCTTACACAGATAACATCCAGAGAGCCTGAGGCATGGCATTATTTTGCGTGGATAATTTGTCCTAAAATCAGGCGATACCGACATCAATCGAAAAATCTTATCTGACTTGAGCTTGGGTTAAAAAAGAAAATAAATGTCATTTCCATTTGAATTTACAGCTGAGAAGGTGAACAGAGAGGCTTAGTCTCCTGCTGAGAATATTGGCCACGGCAGAAGAAAATATATCTACCACAGAGACTCTGTGTCTAAGTCTGTGGTATCTATACAGAAAAATACTTTTTGACTAAGGAAACAAACTGTTCACCTTCCTCACAAGTTCTTTATATTTTTTGTAATGTTTTTGTGGTTTATTTATATTGTGTTTTGGTGTATTAGTAATTATTAATGTGACTGTAGTAGTATTATGCTATTGTAGTATGAAACTAGTATGCATGATCTGATCAAAGTAGTATACTACATACTGCTGTATACTACACTGTATACAAGTACATTATATATATATATATATTATCATTTTATAACCCAGATGGCATACTGTTTGTTCTTTGTTGCATGTTTAAGTTTGAAAATGAAAGGGTAGTAAGTGTCAGCGGTGAGAGGTTCAATAAACGCCTTAGAGAAGTCTGTGAAGTCAGAGAGGCCTGTGATCGGCCAAGCGAGTGACCACTTCAAAACCCAGTTGATTTCCTCCATTTCCCCTTCCTGCCTTCGCTCTTCTGGTTCTAATGAAGGATAGACCCCCCCCACACACACACACTCCTCCTCCTCACGTCTCCTCTGCCCCCTCCCCTCTCCCATACTCCCCCCCCCCCCCCCCTTCCCAACATCCTCTCCTCCTACGGACTTGGCCGCGCCAGTCGGACGGAGAGTGGGAAGAGAGCAGGAGCAGAGGCCATGTGGAGATGAAGATCTATACCCTGATCTCTTCCTCATCTTCCTCCTCCTCCTCTCCTCTCCTCCCCACAAACACCATTCATCATGGGTCTCGTTCTGTCTTTCACCCTGTCTCTCATTCTTCTTATCTGTATTGTTTCTTTCATTCTCTTTCTTTCTTTCTTTCTTTCTTTCTCTGTTTTGTAAACAAGGCCCTTGGGCCTTTGATACTCACTACCACAGAACTGACTGAATGGTCTCATCTCATGAGAGAAAAACAACTCCAGTCCAATGCACGCTTTCAGTGCAGTATCAGGGATACCTCTGTACTGTGTACAGCTCTTCCCTCCCCCCTTCTTTATCACTGCACTCGTGGAAACCACTCTGACTGAGGTTCTTCTCACCGTAGATCACTGTCGCAGATCCTAATGAAATCCACAGGTACAAATGCGATTACGCCGCATTCTGAATGGCCCTCCTTGACGCACAAATGGGTCATGAGTTTCCGAGGAGCCGACTTAGAAGCTGTCGCTAACAGCACAACAGTCAACACAGTGCTGGCCTATCACGTTTATAGCATATTAACGGGGGACATCTGCTGGGAGACTAATACAATTAAAGGAAGATCTCTTAATCATCACTTGGCACAGCCAGATAATCCCATCTAAACCCATGGTCACGTCTCCAGAAAATCCTGCCAAAAGAAAACATAGACCATTAGCGGCCACTTCATTGTTTCTTTCTCTCTCTCTATCCCTCTTTCTCTCTGTCTGTGTGTGTGTGTGTGTGTGACCATGAATGACACACAAGAATGACAAATAGCCACTGCACAGAGAGCTTGGACAGACAGGGTGGCCCAAAGGTCACATTGCAGCTTAGGGCTGAAGTGGATGTTATGGAACCCTCAGATGAGTCCAGTCACCAGGCTTACATATGCCATCTTAAATTTAATGCTGATTCCGACTTTTTAGATTTTTTTTGAATGCGCATATGCTTGTGTGTGTATATATATATATATATATATATGTGTGTGTATGTGAGTGTGTGTGTGTGTGTGTGTGTGTGTGCATAGGGTGGGGGTATATAATCCTGGGGTAACATGGAGGGGGGTGGGGGTGGGTGTGGAGGGTGTTGCCTTGAATGCTTGCCTCAGCTGTTTGCTATTCAGCCGCTCAGTGAACTGCTTAGAACTGGGGGGGGGGGGGTGAGTGGGTGTTGATTACATCATAATCCATATAGCAGGCCTTCGGTAGGCTTGGGCCTGATGCCTGTATGCATTTCATAAGGAGGGAAAACAAAGAAGCGTGCCTGCAATCCGACCGTCTCCATGACAGAGACCGCTCAAGCAGGGCCTGTTGTATGGGGGAACCTTCCATCCGGCTGTCCGTGTGCGTTCCGAGAAGCACACATAACGACCATCCCACGCTCCCGGGAAGAGGAAGTAGCATGAAGGCGGTGCAGAGAAAGGAAGGTGCTGAAGGAGGATGAAAAATGGCCACAGCCAGAATGACCAACTGCAAATAAGAGAGCGTATTTTAAAAACCGCCACCAAACACTCCATCACACACACAAACACACACACACACACACACACACACGCACGCACACACACCCCACATCCTGTGTGTGTACCTGGTAATATTAGAAATGACTAAACACCTCCTCCCTTGGCTGCAATAACTGTCTTTCCATCATAGTAGTGCAAACAAAACCTGAAACACAATCCTGCCTCCCCACTTAAACAAAATCAAAAAAATAAATAAGAGTTAAAACCAAGTGGAAAAACAAAATGGGTCATGACTCGTCACACACAGAACGAGATGGGAACTCATCCCAGCCAAGAGGAGTTGCGAGCTCGGTGTGTGGGCAGGATCACCTTAGGGCAAAGTTCAGCGGGTCATGATTTAGGGTTGGGGTGCGGGAGCGAGAGAGTGTGTGCGTGTGTCTCTATGTGTGTGTGTGTGTGGGGGGGGTGCTAGTCTGTGTGATGTGGCCTGGCCTCTATGGTGTGGTAGGCTTCAGTGCTCTTAGAGCAATTAAAACACACACATTGCTTACAGATGTTTACTTGGAGAAAGAGATAGACAGAGAGAGAGAGAAAGGGAGTGCACGGTGACTGATGGGTGTTTATTGTTTGTTTTGAGCCTTACAGGGAACCTGACTCTTCTCAGAAAGCTTTGGGGATTATCATCTTTTTTTTTGTCCTTCTGATTTGTGGTACAGCTGTTTCAGGAAGTCTGTGAAGAGAACAAATATAGAGGAAAAGGTAGAGGGGTTTAGAGAGATCGTATATGAAAGAGAGAGAGAGAGAGAAGAAGAAGAAGATGAAGAGGAAGGGAGAGAGAAACAGCAAACAAGGCAGAAGCTGTTTTGAGTCAATCAAGTGAACTTCCTGCTTTTCTTCGAAGAAGAAAAAAAAAAAACTTGGAGATTCTGAGAAAAATCCATCCCTCTATCCACTTAAACGGAACAAATTGAGATTTATGGGGAGTGCAATATGAAAATAAATATCTGCCCCCGCAGAAGAGGGAAAAAAATCTTGGCTCGTTTAATCCTGTTTTCACTGTATTTTTAAAAAACACATCTAACTAATGTGCCTGTAATGAAAATGAGAATCGGTGGTATAGAATTAGTTCATGCTTTGTTCACTGGGCGTTCTGGGTAACGACTGAGAGCGAACAGGTTGAAAGCAACCTGCCAGTCAGGCTTATGCCTGTGAGATGCATTTTTAATTTGTTTTGCTTTGTCCTCATATTAAGGCTTTGAAGGACAGTCAGACAGACAAGACAGGATCTGCCTTCCAGGCAAGTTTTATTCCCACTCTAATTCCTCACAAACACACGGCGGCGAGGGCTTAAATTCCCACACACTCTCCAGGAAGAGGGTTTAAACTTCCCACTTCCCATCTCACCGTCAGAAAACCCTCAGGAGGTCTTCAGATAAAGTCGGTATATGTGTGTGTGTGTGTGTGTGTGTGTGTGTGTGTGTGTGTGTGTATGTGTGTTTGTATGTGTGTTTGTGTATGGATAGGGAGCTGTGTTATAACAGGTAATCCTCACACACACATACACACACACACACACACACACACACACACACACACACACACACACACACAGAGGGCCTGGCTGGCATACACAAACATTTGATGGTGTGGGCACACCCTACTGTGAATGAGCAGTGAGAACAAAATGGGAGGCAAATTTGCCTGAAGCGTGAATCCATTTAGCTCAAAATACACCCGCGCCAAAAAAAGAAGAAAAAATCAACCAAAAAACAGCTGGCCGTGTCATATCTTCTTCCCAACACTCTTTTGTCTTTATCACCAGTTAAACAGCCCCTGAAATGTCAATTCTCATATTGCTTTGCTCAATCACTCATGCTCTCATTCATCACTCACTCACTCTCTCACTTATTCATTCACTCACTCACTCACTCAATCACTCACTCATTCTTCCATTCATACATTCAAATCAACTCAGTTCAATGTTGACTTGTTAACAGGCTGAAATACAGTGTTGCCAAACACAAAGAACTCACTCACTCACTCACTCACTCACTCACTCACTCACTCACTCACTCACTCACACGCTCACTCATTCACTCACTCACTTACTCACTCACACACTAACTCACTCACTCACTCACTCACTCCAGTGTTGCTTTATTTGCACGACTGTTATGTAAAACACAGTGTTATCAAAGATAAAGAACTCACTCACTCATTCACTCACCCTCATGGACACTGTTGCCTGTCAGTCTGGAAAGGCCAGAGCCAGTGGACTAGTTAATACATCACTGCCTCCCATAACCTCCCATAACTGGCCAGTGAGCTGCGTTTCATGCCCAATTGCCTCGCTATGGCCACTTTATGCTCTGAAGGTTTGACACTAGACTGCTCTGTTGTTCCAGAAGCTAATGGCAGAGGGTCAGAATCCATTGACAAGCGAGTGGGTAGAATGGCTGGTGCAGTAATGCATCGACATCAACACAAACAGACCCGCGGCTGTCAGCTAGAATGTGTGTGTGTGTGTGTGTGTGTGTGTGTGAGCGTGTGTGTGTGTGGTGGGTTGAGTAGGGGTATTCTTTGTCATTGCTGAGCCTGCTGGGTTGCACAGGAACAGAGATTGATATAACAGTCCATATAACATATAGCGCACATAAGCACATATAACAATGACTTACAGTATGCAATCTGTGCATGTAAGCAGACACAGACAATCACACATACATAGACACATACACACATGCATACAGTTTCTCTTATTGTGTCAGACTTTTATGGGATAGTTACTCAGAGACACAAACACGCACAACAGATGCACACACAGACGCGCAAGACTTGCACGCACACATACTCTGTGAAATGAATGTCTTTGTTTTTCCTCTCTATGTTCCACACACACAAACACGCGCACACAACTCGTTTGGTCATACAGACATGCCTACATAAACAGGCCATTTAGCTGAGTTTACGGGCCTTGAATATCCTCTGTGAAACTGACTTAGAGAATCACAGAGGTACGGTAATTTGGCCTGTTTATTGTGGCTTACCACAGCATGAGTAGAATATAATGGCCTTTTTGGGAAAATGACAAAACAATCGTGCCTCAAGCGACATGACCACTTCTGACACACTGAGACACACACACACACACACACACACACACACACACAGAGAGAGAGAGAGAGAGAGAGAGACCCACACACACTCATTCAGGAACATACACTGTCACTTTCCTCCTTGTCTTTGTTTTGGACTTTGATGGAAACATATATGGACATGATGTCATAGTGGGCTAACTGGCTGAGTCTACCACTGCTGCGTCGAGCTGCTTTGATGGCCTGGTGGATTGCATGACTCTACCAATGATGGTGTGTGTGTGTGTGTGTGTGTGTGTGTGTGTGTTTGTTCAGTGCACATATGCATAAGGGTAAAATATGCGTGCATGTGTGAGTGCGTGTGTGTGCGTGTGTGTGTGTGTGTGCGTGTGTGTGTTTAGGAGCGCTTGCCAGTCTCTAATCCTCAGCGGATGGCAAAGGGCAGACTGTGGTGGCAGCTGAAGCTCTTCTCTCTTGAAACTCTTTGGTCATTTTTCTGGCGTAGGGATCCTCGCAAGGAAAAGTATAGCTTGACTGCTTTTTATTTATTTGTTTGTTAGTTTGTTGGTCCCCGCTCTTCTCATTGCTTGTGACCTCCCACAATGATGCAACCGAGAGAGAGAGAAAGGGGGAATGGAGGGATTTAGAGAGAGAAAGAGAGAGAGGGAGGAAGAGAGAAATGAGAGTTATGATGAGGCCAACCCTGGCACTGAGTGCATGTGTGTGTCTGTGTGTGTGTGTGTGTGTGTGTGTGTGTGTGTGTGTGTGTTTGTGAGTGTGTGTGTGCACGTGGGCACATGGGCACCAGAGCGCAATGAGTCAGGGTTCCTGTCAGAGCACAGCATGATGGATTGTTGAGTAAACTGACGACTGCTTTGTGCGGTTGCCTGTCTCGTGCTCTGAGTCGAGCGAGCGTGTGTGTATGTATGTGAGTGTGTGTGTGTGTGTGTGTGTGTGTGTGTGTGTGTGTTGTGTGTGTGTGTGTGTTGTGTGTGCATGTGTGTGGTAACAGAAAAGAAAAAAAGCAGCAAGCCCAGAAGAACACAAAAGCTACCCACACGTTTTCGGCCTTCCCCCTCTGAGCCTTGAGCATGACTAAGGGTCCGGCCACACTCACAGTGTCCTGCCAGTATATGTGTATGTGTGTGTGAGTGTGTGTGTGTGTGTGTGTGTGTGTGTGTGTATGTATGTATGTGTGTGTGAAAGGGTTGAGCTGGGGAGAACTGGGGCTGTTTGGGGTCTCTGTGGCGTGCAGAGGGACGCTGATGAGTGTTGATGTATCTCATCAGCGCACCAGCGGGACGCGAAACATCACAGACGCACGCGTGCAGAGAGAGCCGAGAAGAGAACCCAGTGCACCCCTCCGCCACTCTGCCAGTAACAAAACAGACACAGCAAGTAAACACTGGTGACAGAGTCACCTCCTTGCCACCTCCCCCGCCCCCCCTCCTAAAAAGAAAAAAAAATATATCAGTGCCCTAAATACCGCAAAATACAAGAGCAACCACCCACTCCACCCCATCTCCGACTGAAAAACAAACGTCAAGAAAACAAATCAATCGAGACAGCCGTGAAATGAATTATGCATCGGCAGACATCGAAGTATATGGGCTAAATCATTCAAAAGTTTTTTTTTTTTTTTTCTTTCACGAAGATAAGTGAATTATTAAGGTCGCTGGCATCCTTGCAGAATATCAACGAGACTTCAATTAGTCACATGTTCACTCTTTCGCGGTCTCAGGGTGGAAGTTTGGGAGATTAGATAGTGACAGTGGCAGCCTTATCGATGGTGAGAGAGAGAGAGAGAGAGAAAGAAAGAGAGAGAGAGAGAGAGAGAGAGAGCAGTGTTCATAGACACTGCACTAGGGAATAGCAACCCATTCATTTTTCAGAGAAGCTATGAGACAGAGGGAGAGAGAGAGTGAGGGAGAGAGAAATAAAGAAAGACAGGAAAGAGACAAGACGGAAAGATAGAGTACAGGAGAGATGGAGGAGGAGATAGACAGAGTGATGGATAGATGAACAGAAGGGAGAAGGACAGAGGGAGAGGGACAGCTAAAGAAAGAGGGGAGGACAGCGATTTTAAAAAGCGCTGGTGAGAGAAGGATAGAGTGAGTGAGAGAGAGAGAGAGAGAGAGAGAGAGAGAGAGAGAGAGGGAGCCAGGGGAAAGAGTGATAGCTATGTGTCCCTCATTAGAGTCCGATGAGCAGAATGGGAGGTGATGGACACAGAGGCGGTGTTTGTCAGCGATTAAATCTGGCACCGACGTGCGAAGAATGATTCATGGCGCAGGCCAAGCGTCGCCGCGGCAACAGGGATGTGGGGAATATGGTGGAGGAGAGTGTGCATCAGTGCCGCTGTGTTTTGGGGTTTATGTGTGCATATGTGTGTGTGTGTGTGTGTGTATTGGATTGCACTGACAATACACATATTTGTATCTGTACATGTGTCTTTAATATGTGAGAGTATATGTGTTTATGAGTGTTTATGTGTGTGTGTATATTTGACTGTGGCTGTGTCAGACAGTGTATGTATTTCTCTGTGTTGTGCTATTGTGTGTCTGTATTGTGTATCTGTGTGTGTCTGCATGTATCGGTAGGTGTCATCAAAGTGTGACTGTATGTGTGACTGTGTGTGTGTGTGTGTGTGTGTGTGTGTGTATCTGTGGAAAATGGTGAGTGTGTATGCATGCGTAAGCATCAGTAGTGGCATCTGTGATGGCACGTGAATGATCCTCTAGTCCCAGACTGTGAAGTCGCAGGAGGGGGACCCACCAGGGGCACATACGACCCCAGGCCCCCTCTCACCACCCATCCCACCCCCCAGCCGGCTGCCTGCTGCCTGCTTGCCTGCTTGCATGTCTGTCTTTCCCTCTCCCGGCTGGGGCATTTGGTGGGAAACAGGAAAAGCGCGGGAGAACAATGGGCCCAGGTCCATGTGCTTACACAAACGTGTTTATAAATGCCACGGAGAGAGCGCTGCCGCCAATGGTATACTGTCATCTGAGGTCTCTCTGTGTAGCCCAGCGATGATGACGACCTACAATGCTGGCTCACAAATCTGTCCTCATTTAGACTGGGTATGTGGGAAAAAGCACACAGAGACGCAGACAGACAAAAATACACACACACACACACACACACACACACACACACACATACACAGACAGACACAGAGAAACAATCACATACCACAGTCTCGCACACACGAACATATAAACACACACATACACACACACAAAAATACAAAAGACATAGACATAGACAAATAATCACACAACACACACACACACACACACACACACATGCTCACACACACTCAAAGATCTCTGGAGTGTTGCGAAAAGCACATCCGATAAACAGACATCCTGTGAAGGGTTTTCTCATCTGAGTTCCCGTTTCTATGCGATTCAAGGAAATGACATCATGAGTAGGTCCTGATGCCCCAGCAGAAAAAAACGATTCACCTCAGGCTCCAATTCCGAGCTCTTGTGGCATAAATATTTATCAGTCTCTGGGTCACGAAATTAGGATGGTTTCTCAGTGCAACGGTAAGAGAAGGCTCTGACTACAACTCTCAGCATCGCAGAGCTATTTTGGTTGATTGGTGTAATTGCTTAAAAATAGAATTCTCTCTCTCTCCCTCTCTCTCTCTCCCTCTCTCTCTCTCTCCCTCTCTCTCTCTCTCTCTCTCCCTCTTCCCACACAGAGGAGCTGAGGAGAGGGATAAGTTCACTCTGAGTTTAGCCTCACCATCAACCACACTGACAAACCCTGAAGAAGCTGTAATAAATGTGTGTGTGTGTCTGTGTGTTTGTGCCATTGGAAGAATGTATATACATGGCTTGAGGGTTGCTCTTGTGTTTACCTTTGAGCTTTTTTGCACCGGTGTGGTGAGAAGTGTGTCACATGTATTTTGCCTTTGTGTGCGTGTGTGTGTTTGTGTGTGTGTGTCCATTTGTTGGACTTCTGTTACACCCATGGTGACCTCCAGTCTTGGCAGAATCTTGGTAAGCTGTGGTGCCAAGATGCATGGGCCAGACCTAAACCTCAGAGGAGGAGGGAGAGAGGGGAAGAGAGAGAGAGAGAGAGAGAGAAATGGGGAGAGAGAGAGAGAAGAAAATAGAGAGAGAAATAGAGAGAGCGAATGAGAGAAACATTGAGTGATATGATTGATGGGATGTGATTATGGTTGTAAACACACACACACACACACACACACACAGAGGCTGTGCAGGAAACAGCAGAGGCTGTAATTATTCTCTGTAGGGGCATACAGGCCACAGCGGCAGACATGGACCTAAAGGGGGAATACCCAGCACAGGGCACAGGGGAGGTAGCAGCAGGAAAGAGAGAAAGAGAGAGAGAGAGAGAGAGAGAGAGAGAGAGAGAGAGAGAGAGAGATGGGGACAACGTTATTAAATTGTAACATCAGCATAATGATAAGTTATATTTTTGTTATAGTTATAATAGTGTGTGTGTGTGTCTGTGTGTGAGTGTAAGAAAGCAAAAGAGAGAGAGAGAGAGAGAGAGAGAGAGAGAGAGGGTAAGATGGAAAGTTGTGGAAAAAAGAGATGGATGGAGGGAACGTCTAATACATAATACAGACAAACACATCCATGTCAATGAGGAAATGAAAAAGGAATGAGAGAGTGCAGAAGAGGAATTGAAGTCTCTCTCTTCTCTCTCTCTCTCTCTTTCACACACACACACACACACACACACACACACACACACACACACACACACACACACACACACACACAAGCATGGAAGAGACAGATAAGAAGCAACTGACAGGATGAATGTAAATGGACAAAGAAATCTGTATATAGAAAAAGAGAGAGAATGTGTGAGCTTCAGAGGGAGGTGATACAGGCAGATGCCACTATAAGACCAGAGTGATTGTTATTGTGAGGAACATCTCAACACACACACACTCACACACACCACCCACCTGGATGTGAAACAAGAAGATATAGTGAGATGAAACACATATGTTAGACAATATTTATTTTCTCTCTCTCTCTCTCTCTCTCTCTCTCTCTCTCTCTTCTTTCTCTGTCCTGTCACTGACACGTTCTCCCTCCCACACTAGGGTATTGAAATCAAAACAATAGAGGGACTCACAATGCGTGGATGGAGCACGCAGATTTACCCAGGCTGGAGAGAGAGGCCATGGGAAAATGGAAGTGTGGAGAGAACAGACAGGATGAAGAGTGAGAAAGAGAGAGAGAGAGAGAGAGTTAGTTGCTATTACCTGCGCTCTGCAATGCTTTAGCAATACTGTATGGTCATGCTAATAAAACCTCATTCAGTTCTATTTTTGAGATCTGAAAGGGAGAGAGGGAGTGCATAAGAAACACAGGAGGAAGGAAAGAACTGACTGAAGAGTGATACATGGATAAGTAGTAGTTTCTCTCACTTTTTCTTCAAAAGTTTGTGCTTAGATGTCTATCATCTGAGCTAGTAAGTCTGTGAATGTTGGAGTGTTCTTGTGAGGGAAGGAGAAAGGGAGGAAACGAGAGAGGGAGCGAGGGAGAGAGAGGGTAAGTGAAAGGAAAACACTATGGAAGTAAAGGAGGGTGTTATTCTACGCAGAATCAAGGAGGTATTTCTCCAACATGAGTGTCTTTTCTCCTCTAATTATCTCCAAATGTATCATCTCCATAGCACATAACACACACACACACACACACACATACACACACACACACACACACACACACACACACACACACACACACACACACACACACACCTTACACCTCACACCTCACACTCCTGACCTGACTTCTCCATGCAGAAAAAACAGGGGTGTGTTGTTGCAAGTGGGAGGTAGATCAGAGGGATGAGTAGGAAAAGGGTGAAGGGGCTTTTTTTGGGAGTGGGCGTGTAGGGTTGGAGGTGGGGAAGAAATGGTTTTGGGGGAGGGGGGGGGGGGGGTTCAGAGTGGCCAAGTTCGAAAGAGTGAGAAAGTGAAAGAGAGAGGGGTGGGGTGGGATGGGGGGGCCTTATGGGAGGGTGTGTTTGTTTGCCTGTGTCATGTGTCTCAGAGACAGCCAATCAGAAACGAGTGATGGCAGTTCACTTGCAAGTTTACTGGGTCACTGGCACAGCTGAGGAGGGAGCAGCAGCCAATGGGATCGGACCAATGTGTCTGGAAGTACCAGTCGCTTGCCGACAGCGTGCAGCACATTCGAGACAGACTGCATGTAATCACCTGTCTGTGGCAGTGTGTGTATGTGTGTGTGGGTGGGTGAGAGAGAGAGAGAGAAAGAGAGAGAGAGAGAAAGAAAGAGAAATAGAGAGAGAGGAGAGGGATGGAGAGGGAGAGGAGCCGAAGTGCGGAGAGGGGGAGAGTGAACTGGGGTGACGGAGAACATGGGGTGAAAACCGTGTGTGTGTGAGTGTGAGTGTGAGTGTGAGTGTACGTGCCTGTGTGTGTATGCAGAAGAAAGGGTGATAGACAAAAAGAACTAGAGAGAAGCGTGCATAGAGAATGAGAGAAAGAGAGAGTTAAAGAGAGAAAAATAGATGAAAAGCTGCAGTGTGTGTTTCTATGTGTGCATGCATGTGTGTGTGGGTGTGGGTGTGGGTGTGCGTGTGTATGTGTATGTGTTTGTGTGTGTGAGTGTGTGTGTGTGTGTGTGTGTGTGTGTGCACAGGAGATAGGCACCCAGACAGACCCGACCAAGGAGCCAAAAGCCTTCACAGCTGAATATAAAACAGTTTGCGAAAGGGGGCAGGTCTGAAAGGAGCTTAGAGCGTTGCATCAGATTTGGAGGGCTGCCATTCTGCACAGGAAATTCAATTTGACACGGTGGGCTGAACCACACATCAATTATGCCCCTCTGTACCCATATACCTATAAATAGATTAACGACATCTCTGATGGGAGAACAGCAAGTTGTCTGTGTCATCTGTGTTTCTTGACGCAAAATGAGGGCGTTTGTGTGTTGTGGCGGGGGGTAGTAAGATATTCTTTTTTTTTTTTTTGGGAACTGTTGTATGAAACAAAATGGAGGAGCAGATTATCTGGTTTGGCAATGTGCAGCATCTTGTCAGATGGCATACCAAGTGTACCCTATTTTAATCAACACCATCATGTCTGCCATTGCAACTGGAGTGTTTCTTTCATTTTAGCGAAAAAAAAGGAGAGAAAGAAATAGAAGAAGAAAAAAAATAGAATTTAAAATGGTAGCATTTGATGCTTCACTGCCTACACATTGTCCTCGGAGCAGAGAAGTGGGCCCTCTCAAAAAAAAAAGTGCACGTGTCTAAATGTGTTGCTGTGTTTGTGGGACGTGTGAGAGTGTACGTGTGTCTACACATGTCTGTTTTTGTGTGAGAAGAAATGTAACTTTACAACTTAGACTGCAACTGTGCGACTGTAACTTTTTTTAGACTGCAGTGTAATACAATTCAAAACAGCAACATTCTGTTTCACACTTTTTGTTATGAAAGTAATACAAGACAAGGTTCATGTTGTACTTTACTGTGTTACTTTGCTAGAAAAAGAAGAATGTATTCTGTGACAAAAGTTTCGAAAAGGTAACGTGAAATTCAGCTCATTTCTCTCGTTTTTCACTGAAAGTAACACAAGGTGAAGTTTCACTAAGTACATTCACGAGCACCAGGTACTCCACGTGTGGGCTGAAACCATACCCATGACCTTGGCTTAGCCTGCTAGCGCTGGTGGTCTGCTGGTTGATGGCTCCAGGTGCAGCCCACCGGCAGCTCCAGCAGTGTATCCTCATATCCCTTCATCCACACTCCCCTCTCTCTGACAGGCCCGGCCCTCTCTTCTCCTCTCCTCTCCTCTCCTCTTTGGCCCAATAAAAATATGACCAGGCTAACCCCCTTTCCCTTCTGCCATGTGTAAGGGGGCCACGGCCTGACAAAGTGGGCCCCATGAGGGGTAAACAGACCCCCCACTCACGACCCATCATCAGTGCCCCCTTCTAACACACACACACATACACACACACACACACACATACACCCACACACACACACACACACACACACATACACACTCACCCCTACGCATAGTGAGAGTGCAGCTTCCTCCACTGATGGGGCTGTATGGAAGACTCCCTATCATCTATTACCTTTAAGCTCTAAGGCAAAAGTCCATCACAGGGCCTGTCTAGAGATATCCACTTTGCAATACACATCCACACACATCCACACACTCGCACACATACAAACACACACATTAACACACTCACTCATGCACACAAGTCTTCAAAAATGTCAGAGTTCCTTCCTGCCACTTGACCTCTGCTGACCTCTCCGGTGCACCGCGCCAGCGAATAACCGGCCAATCAGGAGGCTTCGTTACCCGCCCAGACAAAGGTCCATTCCATTCAGAGGCGCATTCAGTAAAGGTTATATGCCACAAGCCCCCCCAGGCCAAAGATGACATATTGGGGCATTCTGCATCTGAATGTGTGAAAGTCAAGAATGTTCTAGTTGAACATTCAGCAACCTCAGAAGTAAAGGTATCATTTGCTTCAATCAGTAAATCTAATAATAATAATAATAATAATAATAATAATAATCACAATGTAATAGGTATAGAATTGGAATTTTATCAGAGCATTTGTATGTGAGAATGTCACACATGCAAACAGCTTGTGTAAATAATGAAGGTCTACTGTCTCAGTACTTAGTTGGCGATGAGGTCATCTCCTCTCAGACACAGACACACAGTCACTCACTCTTGCACTCAGTGAGCAACACAGCCCTCATACACTGCAGACAATATGCCCGCCTTGCTAAACTATAGTGTGGGGTTAGTCATGTGCTTGGCTGAGCTGTTAGTCACACACACACACAATAGACCCAGAGGGGTCTGAATGCAACAGCTTCTCCCATGGAGTCTCAGGACTAGAAGTCAGGAGACAACTAGAGTGGTTGAGACCGACAGATGGACAGACAGATAGACAGTTTTTCAAATAAACTAGATAATGAATAGATCTATCTGTCTATCTATCTATCTATCTATCTATCTATCTGTCGATCGATCGATCTACATATTTGTGTATCTATCTACGTGTGTTTATATTTGTTGTGTATTTGTATTTGTATATTTGTTGATCAGTTAGTCAGCATCTGCATTGGACATTTCACCTCTCCGTCTCCAGTTGTCTGCCTGTGAGTGTGATCACATGTTTCACCAGTAGGGGGCGAGTGTGCGCTCTTGGCAGCCGCTCAGCTCCACGTGCTCCTGCGACCAGAACTGCGAGCTCACAGTCAGCGCCGTGCGACCGCATTCAAAGGCTCCACACAGCCAGCACAGTTTTTTCCCTTCCCTTCCCCTCCCTCTCTACCTCCCTTGCTCCCTCTCTTCATTCCCTCAATCACTCACTCACTCAATCCCTCACTGAGGACGTGGAGCATTTCTCCCCTCCTCAACCGATCCAGGGAGTGGAGAGGACATGCAGGGACACCGCACTCAACAGCTGACATCAACCCATCCCAGAGACATTACCCACGAGGCTCTGGGGCTGGACACTTTAAATACCGGTGGCCATAAAACCAGAGCCCTCTGTCCAATTATGCTTCAATGGAGCGGAGCTCTGTCCCCCTGATGATGGTGATTCTCCTTGCTTCCTCCACCTCCTCTTCCTCCTCCTCTGCAGGGTTCTCAGAGAGTATTCTAAGAGTGCTGCCCCACTGGAGCTGTCATGCCTGTGAACTGATTGAAACGCTCTTTAGAAGGGCAGGGAGATACGACACAGGGGATTGAAATGCTGGGTCAAAAGCAATGTTTGACAAGTGGAGGGGGCTTGTTGTGTTTGTGTATTTGTGTGTGGTGATTAGGATAGGGTTGGTAGTGGTGTGTGTGTTTGCATGTGTGTGTATGTGAGGGTGGATGGGGTGAGAGTGTGTGTATGTGTGTGTGTGTGTGTGTGGGGGGGGGGGGGGGGGTGTTGCATTGCACTTCAGATGTCTGAAGCATTTCTTAGTCACATGTTAAGGATCAGGCTGGAAGAGAGAGGGAGACAGGGAGAGAGACAGACAGATAGACAAAATGAAAGACACAGAAGCAAGACTTGAAAGAAAGCCAGTGACCAAGGCATGATGAAAGACTTTAAACACACATTCTCTCTCTCTCTCTCTCTTGTTCTCACACACACACACACACACACACACACACATACACACACACACTCACACTGGCCCACAGACTCAGACACTCACTCTTTAACCTTCTGGTCATTACCCCCCCCACGCTCGCCTCCCCCCCCCTCAGGGCCATTCAGCTAAACAGGAAACAGCAGCTTTGAGGCCGGGAGCCGGAGCCTGGGCCTGAGCCTGGCTGGACAAGTGTGTGTGTGTCTGTGTGTGTGTGTGTGTGTGTGTGTGTAGAGTCAGAGTGGGGACCTCGGCCCAGAGCAGCTGCTGCCTGCCTTTCCTGTTTAGACGGCTGCCGTCTCGCTCTCCAAATAATGCCTTGTGTGACTGAGCGTGGGTGCCACCAGCTAACCTCACACACATACACACACACACACACACACACAGCCACCGGGGACCCCATATTGAGTAGCACAAAAAGAGGAACTCTCATGCCCACACACTCTCTTCGGCCGTCCCCCTTTCCCCCCTCTGACAAGGCTTTTTATTTATTTACTTTCTTCTTCTCCTTGGCTTCCCTTACCATTAACACACACACACACACACACACACACAAACACACACACACACAAACGCAAAGTAGACAGGTTCCCAGTGCCTTCTAGAATGAGATATGGCCCAGTGTATATTTGGAAGGTTTTTATGCTGTTTTTGTTAACTTGCATGTGTTTGTTCAGTGCATTGGTCTAGATGAGGAGAAACAGAGTAAGTTGTGTTTGGAAACCTTGGAGACACACAGAGAGTGAGAGAGCAAGAGAGAGAGAGAGACAGATAGAGATAGAAAGAGAGAATGTGTGTGTGTGAGAGAGAGAGAGAGAGAGAAGAGGGAAAAAAGACAAAAAAGGCATTTATCGTTTACCACAGTGACAGTGCATTCCCCTCCCTCTTGGGCGTCTGTGGCCTTTTGCAAAGCTTAATTGAGAAATGTTAATGGCGTCCTGGAATGTCCCTACAAAGTCCTTTTACAGGAAGGTGTTTATTTTTGGGTGCCTTTTTAAATGCCCCCCTCTCCCCGTCACTAAACAAGGGACCTGACATATTCATCTGGGGGTCCTGATAGATGGAAACAACGTAGCAAGACTCACCAAGGGCAATGAATTAAAACAGGGCGTACTTGCATGCCCCCTCTCCACTCACTCCCCGCTGGCTTGTCCTTTTTTGGGGGGCCATACACATAAATTATCTTGTGTCTCCAAAGCTGAGTGTGCTCGCAGATTGAACTCGCTGGCCACCGGGGGAACTGAACCGTTCCACACACAGAAGTGGAAGTCATCACTGGACACTATGGGATACTTACAAGAGATCAAGAGCAGTGTCTCTGACTGCAACGTGTGTGTGTGTGTGTGTGTGTGTCCTCAGTTAAGTGTTTACAGGTGTGTGCTTAGGGTGAATTACCATTTGTCCATGTACATATATACATTGGTCTATGTACACGTGTGTCCATTTGTGCATGCTTGTGCATTTGTGTGGGAAAGTGTTGGCGTTTGTTTTCAGGGGAAGTCTGTACATTTTTCGGTGGGGTCTATACATTCAAATGTACTGTTTGTACATGTTTGTATGTGCACAAGAGTTTTATGTGTCTAGTTTTATGTCCAAGACTGTGGTTTGGGTGCTGTATATGTTGGTGTCTTTAAAATATGTGTGTGTTTGTGTGTGTCCAAGTTTATGTACAGTAAGTGCAGAGTGTGCAGAGTCTATGTGCATCTGTTTGTGTGAGCGTGTGTACGTGTGTGTGTGTGTGTGTGTGTGTGTGTTTGTTTGTGTCAGTGTGTGTGTGTGTGCGTGTGCGTGTGTGTGTGCATGTAAGCTTACATGTGCATTTGCTGCAGTTAAATCCTAACATGCTTAGTCAGCTAAGCTTTGTTTTGGTTGAGTGTCTGCTTTCAGAAGTGACAGACTTGTGAGAGGATAAACTCTCAAAATCATTGAAAATCCACCTCAGAGACAGACGGAGGGAGAGGACCGCAAGACGGAAGAACGAAGAAAGAAAGAAAGAAAGAAAGAGAGACAGACAGAAAGAAGGTGAGAAAGAAAGAAAGAAGGAAAGAAAGAAAGAAAGAAAAATAGGGAGAAAGAAAGAAAGATCTGGGTTTAATATGGACAGGATGAGCAAATGATGGAAAGGAGGGGGCTGAGAGGTGGGCCATCTTGTTATAGGAAATTCAAAAAAAAAGAAAACAAAAAAAAACTTCAGGATTGGAGGAGGGGATCAAGCATCCAAAAGCAGACATATAAACATTTGAGGGACATGAAAGGAGAAATACCTGAAGTTCCGCTATCAAAGGGAAATAGCTCCTTTGAATCTAAAGGGCTGCGTGTGCGCACATGCCAGACTCCCTAACGAGCGTGTTTTATCTCCACGTGCTCCAAACAGAAGGGATTTCAGAGACTGACTAAACATGCCAACTGACCGAGAGAAACCATCAAGAACTTTGATCATTATTGTTTGCAGGGGTTTTGCAATGAAAAAAAAAAAAAAAATACTTCCATCCCACTCTCTCAACCCCCCCATCTCCTGAAAACGCTCTCTTTTTTTTTTTTTCAAAATCTGCATCAGGACGCAGAATGTGTTTGATGTCGAAGCGATTTGATTAGCAGATGTAAACCTAAGAAACCACACGGCCTTGCATGATGAAAGTGTAACATGCTAACTTTAGCGCTCCTGGACTGACATCATCCTGGAAGAACTGAAGAGGGAGAGTGTGTGTGTGTGTGTATGTGTGTGTGTGTGTGTGTGTGTGTGTGTGTGTGTGTGTGTGTGAGTGTGTGTTGTTGGATAACAAGTGGCAGAATGAGCCTTGTTTCAGATGATTAGAGACTTGTTTTTGTGAATGGTTATTGTCCTCTACTCAGACACATAGTTCTGGGATAGAGTGCTTTTGTCTGGCTGGAGTGCTTGTCTGGTAATCCTCTTTGTCTTTGACATTTTTGGTTAAAACCACATCTCTGGAAGTCTTCTGACAAACAGCAAGACCGCCATTTGCTTTGACAGAAACACAACAGATGAATAAACAAACAAGCAAAACAAAAAAAAAACAACATAATCGTGTTTTTGAAAATATTCTCCATTACAGATTTTCATTATTACAGTTTTAGATTTTCTTCACTAGAACCCTTTTTGTTGTTTATCACATGCAGGAAACCCATGATTGTTCTCTGCCAGTTGCCCTTAAATTGCCACTGGCTGTGGATAAATAGATTTGCATGGACGTTTGCCTCTAAAGGATCAATACAGATGAGCAGTTCACAGCAGAAGTGTGCAGTCTGGTCCAAGGAGGAGTGCCAAATTCTATCCCAAAATCCGGTAATTCAATATGTCAATTGGGCATTCACAGACCAAATCAGTAGGAAAAAATGGAGACAGAGGGGTCAATTCACACGTTCAAATTCCTGGATTTCGAATGGATCTCAACCAAAACCTCAAGCCCTGGCTGGCTTGTAGACAATCCCTCTCCATTGCAGCACTACATGGCCCTGACACGTGTTGGAAATAAATCTAAAATAACTCAACCCTCACAAAAGGAAAAAAAAAAGAGAAACGTGCCATCTTCCACCAGGGATACAGATCTATTATTCATTATGGTCTGTCTCGACTGAAGGAGCGCCTGATTTGGCCCTATTCATTATTTAAGGTTCACCTTTTTACGCAATTAATTTTTTTTCTGAAAGCGCAAGCTACACCAGGAAAAGGGCAACGTAACAAATGCAATGGCTCCTCTGTGGTGCTTATGGTTTATTTGTGCTTTTCATGTCTCAGCATAAAAACACTCCAAAGGCTGTGTGTTGTGTGTGTGTGTGTGTGTGTGTGTGTGTGTGTGTGTGTGTGTGTGTGTTTTCTCCCTCCCCTGTTGTCCTGTTTGCTTTTTAGTGCTGTCTTTTTAGTGCTGTCCTTGGATGTGCAATCATGTGAAAACATCTGGAAAGGTGTGTGTGAGAAGCTACGGATGAGGTATGGGTGCTGTCGAGACGTCGTTTTTGGAGAGGACAGGCGGCTTCTGGGAGATTGTTTTGTTGTAGGTTGTGTCGGAGCTGGTAAAAGGCACCCCTTAACCCCCACGTGGAAAAAGAAAGAAAGAAAGCTCACAGGATGCCCTGGAGAGTAGTTGGGCTTCAGAGGGCCTGTCAGAGTCACTTCCTGTAGGGAAAGGTCACATGGCAACGACCCCCCACCCCCCTTGCCCGAAACTGCTCTACAAGAGAGCTGCTCAGAACATACTGTTCCATAGGAACAGGGGTCAGGAGGTCAAAAGAGTGAGCCAAACAGAGAGAGAGAGAGAGAGAGAGAGAACTTAGAGAAACTGCATAGTATAGTTGTTGCATTGGTGGTGAGCTTTAACTCTTTAGTGTCTAAATTGATATTTAACATAGAAAGGCATACTATATGTTTTAGCTGTGCTATAGAAAGCTAGACTGTATGTTTTAGCTGTGCTATAGAAAGCTAGACTGTATGTTTTAGCTGTGCTATAGAAAGTTAGACTATATGTTATAGCTGTGCTGTGATAGCGACATTTACTTGATGTATAAAATATAGCTGTGTTAGCATAGCTACATTTACCTGCAGGGACTGAGCAGTCAGGGGAGGGAAGGAGGGAGAGAAAGAAAGAGAGAGAGAGAGAGAAAGAAACCTAAAGTGGAAAATTGATGGAGAGAGCGAGCGTGAGAGAGAGAAAGAGAGCAAGGGACATAGATCAAGTCCTTTTCCTTCTCCAGTGTGACTTCAGGATGCTGCCCTGCTTATTACAGTGCAGAGGAAACAGTCGCGTCATTGTGAACAAGTAGGTCAGTGGAGCCGCTGAGGAGACCAGGCAGAGAAAAATGGCAGAGGCAGGATGAGGAATGAGTTGACCACCTCGCAGTGCACTTACCCATGACACGGCAAGGCCCTGCCTTCAGTTTTATGTGGGAAATATCTCATTTTAAGGGCCGAAGCGAATGCTGCTTCAGTTGAGAGACCAACTGTGTGGCAGGGGCACGAGAATTTTATTTTGTTTTATGATTATATATATATATAATGTTTATATTTATATATTTATAATTTATACACATATATATATATATATATATATATAGAGAGAGAGAGAGAGAGAGAGAGAGAGAGAAGAAAGAGAGAGAGGTATATAAATAAATATATATATATAAGTCATGTAGCGGTGGGACGATTTGAAGTCAGACGCAGAAAAAGACATCATAATATTTCTGCTGAAAGTCATCATTGTCTGGTTGAGCTTAATGCTATATGCAGACATAGCCACCAAGTGGAAGGGGTTTTTTTCCTCTCTCTCTCTCAGTGGGGATATCTAAGTGCCCACCGTATGCAACTTCTGCAATAACCTCAGAGTGTGCGTGCACACACACACACACACACACACACACAGTGTGTGGGGTTGTAGGGTGAGGGCAGTCACATCTGGGTTAGCCATTACATGGTTCATAAAAAGGCCTCCTATCTGTTCCCACCAGTGTTAGCAGAGCTGGGATTTTAAATATAGCTACAGTCTGTGTTTTCATGGAAAGTGTAAATATTATTAGTCATATTTTAGTCAATAGTGTTGTATTCATTTTGGGCACCAAGATCTATTTTAGTCATCTTCAACATTAAATTCAGTCCATGGTGTTAGCATTTTGTTGTAAGGTTTTTGCAGGAAATGACAACGACTGAAATGAATTGAAATAAATTGAAATACACATTCAACTGACAGCACGTGCCTTATATTCAGTATGACCATGGAAAAGAGAAGATTTAAAACATGTCAAGGGCAAAACAAAACTGGAAGTATCCTTCAAGTCCAAGAATTTCCACAGCTAGCATAATTATCCAAATGTAAAAGTAATCGATGACGCATTTAGTTGGATATAATCCCTGATGCATGTAATTAGGTATACAGTAACTCCTACATTTTAGTTGTTCAGCAAAATGGCTAGTTTGTGATTAGCAGTGCATTTTTTCTGGAAACTAAGCATCATGGAAACAAGATGGCGGAGGTTGTGTCTATTAGGACAATGTGGTCTTTGACCACAGGGTGATGAAGACTCATCTATAATTCATTGCATGAACAAGAACTATTACATAGTAACACAGTACTATTTTTTTTTTTCACAAAATGGGGGTACAGGCAAATCTACCATCATTTGTAGGGGAAGCCTGTGTCTTCCTTAACTCACATTTTGTTTTAATTCATTTTGTTTTGTATTTACAATGGAAAGTAAAGTCATTCCGTCATTACTCATTTTGGAGAGTACCTCCTCATCAACATGTTTGCTGCATTGTCTTCATTCAAAGCAAGAGTCGTCATGCGAGCAGCTTGTTAGTGTCTCAGTGTTTTGCAGACCAAATGAAGTCTGGTCCCCACTTCCTGTGTTGCTGGGGACCGTTGCTCGTTTGGCCTGGTATAAAAATATGCCTGCAGACGAGTACGGCTCAGAGCCTACTCAGGCCCCACCACAACAAAACACATGCAGGCCTTGAGTTCCTGACTGGGCCTCTTCCACTTCAAACAGGTTGCTGCTTTCGGCCTTTCTCAGATATACATGCTCACACACTTGCACTGTGCACACACATACACACACACACATGCACACAAACTTGTACACAGACAGATCACACGGAGAGATAAAAAATGTACACACTTACATGAAGAAATGAATGTTGGTCACACCAACACACACACACACACACACACACACAAGCATACAGTTTGCAGCACAAGCAGTTGCATATGCATTGGTACGTACACACACACACACACACACACACATACACACACATCTGCTGTGCTCACTGTAGCTTGGCTTTACTCAGCCAGCCAGACCATTCAGAGAAATGTGGCTGTCATTTCAGTCACTGACCCCTCAGTCCCCACTCAATCCTTTCTCTCTCTATCTCTCTCTCTCCCTCTCCCTCTCTCCCTTGTAACTGGGCAATCGCAGTCTCACCACTGTCAGCATGCATTTAGGCATGACCGTTCATTCTGGGGCCTGAGACAATCCGCAGGCCACCATCCATCCATCTTTCACTCCACTGGTGTCTGTTCTCACACAAACACACACACACAAACACACACAGGAGAGAACAATGCAGGGGAAGTGGCGGCCTATCCACCAGACACCCCAGCAGAGAAGCCATAGTTCTCCCGGGCCCTCTGTCATGTCTGAGGGAGCCGGAGGTCTTCAGCAGACCCCAGGCGAGGGACGGATGGACTGAGGGGGAGAGAGACCCTGAAGGGCCCAGAGGATGGATGAGACAAAAAAGGGGGACAAGGTCACAGATTGTTCCGGAAAGAAAATACTATTTCACCGTGCTGGCAGTTAAAAGACTCCAGCGGCACTTAGGGACTATCAGGATAGCATTTCTCTAGGGCTGCCCCCCGCTCCTCGCTGCCCTCTCTCTCTCTCTCTCTCTCTCTCTCTCTTCTCTCTCTCTCTCACACACACACACACACACACACACCACACACACACACACACACTCTCTCACACACGCGCCTTTTAAGCAAGGTTTAAGCTGTGAGCTGTCATTCAGAGTAAGATGGACAAGAGAGGTGAGTGAGAGAGAGAGAGAGAGAGGAGAGTATGAGTGAGTGAGAAAGAGCATGTATATCAGAGTGAGTGAGAGACAGAGATAAAAATGTAAGTTTCTGTTGGCATGTCCTTGTCCCTATGGTTTGTCTATGTATCTATGCAAATGTGAATTCTATGAAATGTACCCCTGTATGCAGAGATCAGTAGTCTCTGAGGGACATATAGATTTACACACCTGTGGTTACATTCTCTATAGAAAGCTCTAGGAGAATGCTTCTATGTAGCCTAGTATGTAACTGTGTGTGTGTAACTGTGTGTCTGTTCACCTTATGTATGTACACGTACATATCTTTAGAGTGTGTGTGTGTGTGTTTAAGTGGGAGTTGGGGTGGTGAGGGTATGTGTCCACTCATGTGTGGACTGTACAGGCATGTACGTGAGTGCACACTTAAAGAGAGGTCAAGCTTCCACACTCTCCTCCTCCTCCTCCTCCTCCTCCTCCTCCTTGTCCTCCTCCTCCTACCAGGGGGGTGGTAGGAAATGGTATAAACGCCCCTCAGAGGTATCCTATTGCCCAGACATGGAGGTGGAAAGCATTAACTGCAGGCATTCCACATGTTCACAGTGCACATAATGGACATCTGTCCGCAGGAATATCTCTTTCCTCTTGTCTTGGGAAAAAACACGACTCTTGTAGGAAGTGGCATGGAGTGGTGGAGCAAAGAAGGAAGGCTGTGGTGTGTATGTGTGTTGTATGTGTGTGTGTGTGTGTGTGTGTGTGTGTGTGGGGGGGGGGGGTCAGTGGAATGTCAATGATAAGGGTCCTATTTCCAAGAACACTGCCATGAATCCAGGTCAATGATAAATGCTGGCAAACCTCTGCATTTTAAATAGCAGCTGCATTCCAATACACACACACACACACACACACACACATACAGGCATAGATATACATACAAGAACACACTCATACACACTGATGAGTGGAACTAGACCAGAGGCACTTGCCCTTTTATCTTTGCGTGTCCTGTGTGTGTGTGTGTGTGTGTGTGTGTGTGTGCATTCTCTCGCTCTTGTGGAATGCCTGTCCAGGTGCAGGGAGTGGGGACTTTCCCCTGAGTGAGCAAGAGAAAAAGAGAGAGAGAGAGAAAGAGAGAGAGAGAGAGAGGCAGGGGGAAAGGAGGAACGGAGGGAAAAGAGAGTGAGAGAAATGGAGAGAGGCACAGGGCACAGAACAACCTCCTGCCAACTGGTACCACCCATCCCTTTCCAATCAACACGGGCTAATTTTACCCACAAAACCACCGGCAACAGCCATCCTAGTGATTAAAAAATGTGAAAAAGAAACACACACACACACACTCACACACACACACACACACACACACACACACACACACACACACACATACACATACAAAGACAACACACAGAAAGAAAAAAAAAACTGCTGTTACTCTCTAACTTCACATGAATATTCACTCCTGATTCTCACATCACTTTTCAATCTCACTTCAAGGTTAATAGCTGCGATAACTATGAATGGGGCTGTTTGCTATTCACACACATGCCGACGACTCTAACCGCACAGTCTAACGCAAGTCTTCCATCACAGAACACATGGGGGTCGAGAGTGAGTGACTCGGGGGTCAATAAATGCGATGTTAAGCACCGGCGGTGGTCATGGTGAGAAGTCCTGCGTTCTGCAGTTAAATACATTTAAAGTGGAGTGTCGGAGCTCTCTTTCTCTTTCTCTCTCTCTCTCTCTCTCTCTCTCTCTCTCACACACACTCAGCTTGCTCGCTCACATGGTGCTTTAATGACCTCACAGCGAGTCGCCCGCAGTCAGGGGAAACTAGGGGGGGACGTGACGCAGATTGCGGTGGCGAAGCAGTGCCCGCAGAGCCAAAGACTCTAAACATCGTCCACTCTTCTCTCTCTCTCTCTCTCTCTCTCTCTCTCTCTCTCTCTCACCCTTTGTGTCTGTCTTTCTCCCCCCACTCTCTCATCTGCAGTGTTTCAAACAGTCTCTCCCCCAGACTCTATGATCATGTTATTATCATAATCCATACATGCTTTCATTCCTTCCCTGCTTTACTGTGCATCTGTGCTGAAAGGGAGGGAAGGAGGGAGGAAGGATATGGCAGTAATGCCTGAACTTATAAACCAAGGCGCTGAGACAGTAAAGAGTTATTGGAGTGATGGAGGCGGGGGGAGAATGAGGCTAAATGACAGAGAGGAGGGAAAGGGGGGGGGGCAAGAAACAGTGAGAATGCAGGATGAAAAGAGTAAAGAGTAAAAAAAAAAGTTTATGGCATTTATGACAAGGTTGAAGAGGGGAAGAGTGGAAGAGAAGAGGAGGAGAAGGAGGAGGGAAGGAGGGAGAGGGAGAAAATCTGTGAGAAAGTAGGAGTGCATGGCAGGACTTGGTGTGACAAGACACTGACTGAGAGAGAGAGAGAGAGAGAGAGAGAGAGAGAAACAGAGAGAGAGAGAGAGAAACTGTGAGAACAAGCTGTAGAAAGAGAGAACTGGAAAGAGGGAGTGAACGATAGAGAAATAGATGGAGAGATACATGCAGTAAGATAGAGATATGTGATATGGACAGAGACAGAGAGAGATGGGGAAAGAGAGAAATATAGAGAGTGATAGAGGGACAAAGAGCATCAGTGGAGAAAGTTGCAATTGGGAGAAAGAACCAGTCAGATGTGAGAGAGAAGGAACGAAAGAGTGATGGAGGGAGATGGAGAGAGAAATAGAGAGAGAGAGGTGGAGAGAGAGAGAGGAAAGAATGAGTGTTAGTATCACTGTGATACATTTCCAGATAAATATGGTAGAGTGATAAGACAGAGAGAAAGAATCCAAGGGGAGAAAGTTGCAAAGGGAGAGGTGCGGAAAGAGTGGTGCAGAGAGAAAGTGGTGTGCTTCCAGATCCCATGTGCTGATTAAGCATGTGGTGTTTCTTTCTCCCCCGCTCTGGGGGCTGGCTGACAGGCAGGCGGTGATGGCTGTGGTGCTGCTGGTGGTGGTGGCGGTGTGGTGTGGTGGCGGCAGGCTGGGCTGGGCTGGGGAGCCTGGCTCCGCTTCACCTCGGCTGGGAACGTGAGCGCGTGCAGCTGCGGGTTTTGGCCACACCAATGGTAGGGACAGCTGGACGGACCCAAGGCCCAGCCAACTCAACTCAGCACACCGCAGCACAGCACAGCCAGCCCAGCACCAGGGCTCATCTCTTTAAACACCAAAGGGGTCACTGTGCAGTTCCTATCACACACACACACACACACACACATACACACACACACACACATATACACACTCACACACACACACACACACATATACTCGCAGTCGGCTGCCAGTGAACAGCTCTTCAAATGCAAGAACCTGGCTGTCGCTGTCTGGTTTTCCGGAGTGACACGTTAAAAAACAGCTTCCTCAAGCACTGTCAGCCTGCTGGTCAGTCAGATTGTTGGCCAGACCAACATTCTCCGCGTGGCTACGGAGTGAGGGAGTCCAAGGCAACACGCTCCCAGGATCAGGTCCACTGGGTCCGACCCCCAAATCTCAGCACGGGAACCCCGCAGATTGGAAACAACTCAGGGTGGGGGTGGAAGTGGGGGTTGGTTTGGGGAGGGGGGTAGCCTGGATCGTCTCTAACATGGATGATCTTTTTGGTCCAGAGTCCAGATACGTGTTTACTCAGCCAGAGTGATACGTGTCATCTCTTCATCTCTGCTTTAGGCAGATGTGGAACAAACCTGAACTCCTAGAAAAGCTTATGACAGAATGATACACCACAAAAAAACTGAATCCCAGACCTTCTTTAAAAATTGCTCTGAGAGCGAACTCACTGACACTCGACTTGTTGCTCGGGTGACCCCGTAAACATTTGTAGCTGAGGTCTGGGTGTTGGTAGTGCTGAGTTTGCTTGTTCTAGAGTGATGAACTCAGGGCAGTTAGCAATTAGGGAATTTACTGGATCTTTCTTTTTTTCTTTTTCTTCTTCTACACCCCATAAGCCTGCCATTGCAGCTGCTCGGCTCGGTCGACAAGAAAAAAAAAAAAAAAAAAAAAAGCCACAAGTCTTTTGTATGGTCCCCAGCTGGCTGGCATCTAAGGTCTTCCCACACATCAAACAGCTTCTCATTGCTCACCATGTGGTGTGGGTATTTAGAAGAGAGGGATGGATGGGGTGAGGGAAAGAAAGCGAGAGAGAGAAAGAGAGAAAAGAGAGAAGGGGGTAGAGTGGGAGGGTATATATACTCGGCTGACTTTTCAGCAGCACCACGTAAGCCAGAGATTGTTGGGAGAGATTGTTAAAGTGCTATAGGCGAAACATACATCTGTCTGACATGCACGTGTGCAGCTGTGCATGGGTGTGTGTGTGTGTGTGTGTGTGTGTGTGTGTGTATTTGTGTACTGACAGCATGACTGACTGAGGGAACGGGACAGCCAGTTGGCACGGCAGCCAGCTGTTTGTTCCTACTGGGGGTCTGGAGGGGTGGTGACAGGAGGCAGTGCTTAACCTCAGACTATGCAACCCTATACCCCCCCCCCCCCACACACACACACACCCCTCTAATACACAAGCACCACCACCTCCAGCCCCCCCCCCCAGGCTGAAGACTGAGGTACCCCTATGAGCCTGTTTGAGACACCAACTCCTTTTGACTTCTTTAACAATCTGAGAAGAAGAAAAAGGAAAACAGATAGAATAATCCTGAGATGACAAGAGAGACTAGTCTGACAAAATGTGACAACCACCACAACAAACACCACACTGAACAGAAAGTCAGGAAAGGACTGGCAGCTCAAAACCATTAAGTGCAAGAAAAAGTCAAAATAAAACTTCCCACAGCACTGGAAATATGCAGGTGACTGTTTAAAAAGGAAAATCTCTCTCTCTTTCTCTCTCTCTCTCTCTCTCTCTCTCTCTCTTCATTCTCCCTCTCTCTCTCTTCCCTTCTCTCTATTTCCCTTACAGCCCAAATGTGAAGCCGGTGAGCTGGTTGTGTGGCCGGGCACAATGAGTGCATTCACAGGCAGTGGAACGTCTCACAGGGTGGTCCCTCTTGGAAGGGAAAGACTAAGAGAGAGTAAGAGAGAAAGAGAGAGAGAGAGAGAGAGAGATCAAATCAGACATCCGTCCACCCTCAGCACCACCGCCGCGCTCAGCAGAGGCCTATCTGCGGTTGCATCGCCATAGCAACCTTTGTCTGGCGGTGCAGGTGTGGGTTCCGATGCAGGTGCCCTTAGTTGGTAAACAGAAACAAATATGTGGAGAATGCTCAGGGACAGCGAAGGTCACGAGACATAATAAAAGAGAGGAAGGAGGAAGGAGAGAGAGAGAGAGAGAGAGAGAGAGAGAGAGAGACGGTGTGTGTGTGTGGGACAGGGGTAAATGGGAGGTTAAATAGTACAAAATAAAGTGGGCAATAGGTGACCACCCTTTCTTAGCAACCGCTAAAAACTCCCAAGCTGTGAGCTCAGCGAGGCCACTGTACTAATGGAGAGAGAGGCAGTAATCAATGACAACACAGGAGGGAGACGAGTGGCCACATTGGAAAAGGTCAGATCCATGTATGAGTGAATCATCATAGTCAGACACACACACACACACACACACACTCTCTCTGTCAATCTCTCTCTCTCTCTCTCTCTCTCTCTCTCACACACACACACACACACACTCTCTCTGTCAATTTCTCTCTCTCTCACACACACACACACTTACTCAAGAGAAACTGGGACATACAGACCGAGAGGTATACATACGTACTCATGGGCTGATATGGAACTGTACTTCACACCCACAGAGTGGACACACTTACAGGCAGTTAGACACACTCACACACACACGCGCGCGCGCGCGCACACACACACACACACACATTTTCATTTTCAAAATTGCAAGTGTGTTTAATCCATTTGTATTGACAGCAGGGGACCACATGAATTCTAAGAATCCTATTGAGCGAATCCATTAAGAGGTTGACAGAAATAGTTTCTATTCAGTGTGGCCTACTCCAGTTTGCCAGCTTGTCTGATGGGAAGATGACTTTGTTGAGGTCTCCTCACTAGAATACACACATGCACACACACTCTTACCACTGTAGAGCACAATTTTGTAAGGGTGTTTTAACAGCCATGAGACACACACACACACACAGACACACACATGCACAGTCTGTTTACAGAATGAGTGGCATTCTCAGCTATCAACTGCGTGGTCTGTGTGGTGTCTGCATTTGTGTGTATGTTCCTGTGTCTATGTGCAGTGGTATATGTGTGCATAATTCTGTGTTTGTGTGCATGTGGTGTGAGTGTGTATGTCTATATGTGGTGTGTGCTTGTATATGCCTGCATAATGTGTGTGTCGATGTGCACATGTGTGTATATATATATATATATGTATATGTGGTGTGTGTGTGACTGAGTAAGTGAGTGAGTGAGTGAGAGAGAAAGAGAGAGAGAGAGAGCGAGTGAATGTGTTTGTGTGACTGTGGGTGTGAGGCTGAGAGTGGCTAAGGCCTAGATGGCTTGCATATGTGCGGGTAGCTGGGTGGCTGGCCCTGTGTATTTTTGTTTGAAGCCAGTGCCCAAGAAAAACAGCCAGGCATCATTACTTTTGGGAGACCCTACCCTGATTGACTCTCCCTCCCCTGCTTGAGCGATGCACGCCCGCCTTTCAGATCATGCAGTCGGGATTAAAGACAGCACGGCACGGCACAGCCAGGAGGATAAACTACTTGCTAATATGTATCGATAATTATGTTTGACTGCGGCAGCCAGACCCAATAGCCCCGAATAGGCTTTTTTTCCCAGCGAAGTGGAATGCAAAGTGTTTGGAGAGACTGGCAAGTCGCAGGGTGCATATTTTGGTCAAAGGCGGCCATTGTTTGCCGCCTGCCAAAAAAAAAAAAAAAAAAAAGCGCTTGCAGCTCAACTGAACTCGTCGGCTCTGTCCCTGCTCACACTTTCCACACGCTAAACAAAATGGCCACAAGCATATTTCACCAGGGCGCCACAAAAAGGCTAACTTCATACCTCCGGGGCCTGGTACACGAGGTAACAGGAACTGCTATCCCACAGATCACAGGACTGTTCAGTCCCTGCTGAAGAGGAATGCCTGAATGTGCACTCTTGCGCCTTTGAAATCGACTTATGCTGAACAAATACCAAAATTCCAATGAATACCAATGTGCTTTTTGGCCTGCCAGCCCTCTCTGACTTATATATATATATATTTTTTTATTTCTTCTACTTCATACAAGTCTCATTCTACATGAATCTGAATGTGTTTTCTCTCTCTCTTGTTTCAGAGCCATATTTAGTCATGAGTTTGCAGAAAAATGTGGGCCTCGTTCAAAAATTCACCAAAATGACTGCATGTTTGCAAAAAAAATGGCAAACTCAGATCCTCCCCAAAGTTTTAGAACCGATAATTACACCAATGAGAGTTCTGCATGAGTGTCCAACAACAACATCAAGCATTGACAACAACAACAACAACAACAAGCGAAGCATTCCTGAGAGGATGCAATCAGGGCATCGATTTCCTGACAGGCCGTATCCGTGCCTGATAGTAAGGGCAGGAACAGGGTCCCTTCTGCGGATGATTCTGCCCAGTCAGCTTCCTGGGAAAGCTGAAGATGACATACAGGTGGGGAGGAGGTGGGAGAGGAGTGAGGGAGGGACTGGAGAGGGGTGGAGGGGTTAGCTCTGGCGCTAGGCTAACAGCCGGCTCTACTCTCCTCTCCTCTCCTCTCAACACACCCTCTGCTCATAAAAGGGTGATTTAGGGCTCCAGAGGGCCTCCAGAGCCATTCCACATCATTCAGCCATTCACTCATCATCACCATCATCATCTGCCTGCAAGACATGTGGGCAGAAAGAGAGAAAGAGAGAGAGAGAGAGAGAGAGAGAGAAGGATTAGAGTAGGAAAGAGAGATTAACTCATAGATATGCAAGAGATGATAAGAGGTGGAAAGAAAGAGAGAGAGAGAGAGACAGAGACAGAGAGAGAGAGAGATGAACTCATGGGTATGCAAGAGATGAGAGGAGGGATGGAGAGACAAACACACACACACCCAGACAGTCAGACATCATACTAAAGAAAAAAGAGAAAGGACAGAGAACAGTGGGGAAGACTAAGATGTACGATAGAGAGATGAGATTGGAAAAAGAAAAGTGTGAACAGGTTCAAGCTGCCTGTCTGTGCATGTGTGTGTGTTTGTGCATGTGTGTCTGGGTGTGGGTGTGTGTGTGTGTGTGTGTATCGGTGCATACTTGTGAGTATGCATTAGTGAGTGTGTGGTCAAGCCCCATTAAGCCTTGCTCCAATTAGGGAAAAAGGCTGAGTCTATACCATCGATGCACTGGATCAGGAGTTGGGGAGAGGGGGCTTATAAATTCTTTCCCACATCTATAAGGTGTCTGCATACGATCACATACTATAAGTAGCTTCCATTATCAGCTAAATCGAAAACATAAACACAAAAGAAGCAACCATAACCGCTGATAATAATCTTCTACACCTGATGTAATAATATTGTGAAGGGTGCAAGAGTGAGCATGAATCTCTGCAACAGTCTCTGAGTCCCAAGGCCTCTTGTTGACCTGATCAACGCATAAACCTTCTGATCGACTGTGTGCGTCGTCACGCCGACAGGCATCCCGTTTCCACGCCAATATCTCCCTCTCCTGCCACCTCAGCGCAACTCTTTGGCGTTTTCCGATAGAGCGATGTCTAATTAAGCGCTGACTGGGGCCGGGGCACTCGTTCCCAGATGGAGGCGAGTGAGCAAGACTGTAGCTTAAGGCCCCTAAAACAGGTGCTCAAAGTGGTGGTATAGAGCCCTGCAGAAAGGCCACACAGATGCAGCAGGCTCTGTATGGGACCCAAAGCTGCGCTTGTGCAAACTATTACCCGTCTGTTGTTGTCGCTATATGACCTCCCCAGTGTGTTCCCATTCAAGGCCATGTTGAAACTACTGGTGTCACAGTGCACTGGAGGCCCTAGATTTGTTTTTGTTTGGCGGGGGGGGGGGGGTGGGGAGGAGTGTTGGTGTGCATTCATTAAGTTAAACACTTTTTCCACATCACTTTAACCAGCAGCAAAGTTCACAAGATGTTAAAACCGTGCCGTGCCAATGACTTGCGGGTTAACAAACAAAGAAAGGGAGGGGGAAGTGGAAAGCAATTAAAGATACTGTGGTCGTGGTGGTGACTGGCGCAAACCGCACGGGTCACCAGAGAAGTCACTGCCGAAGCTTTCCGTCGAGGTCCTGCTATTAGCCGATAAGTGGGAAGCGTCCAATACTGCCAACTAAGACCCTGAGAGGAAGTTTGGGGGAGCTAATTAGCAACAACTGGCAAAGACACAGGGGGATTAAGAGGCTCGTGTGAATTAGTGGCTCAGAACGAAACCATTAATGCCATGGGCAGACGCCTTCGCTGTCACAACAATGCATATTCCTCCAGGGAAATGACAGCAAATGCGAAAGCTACCCCCAAAATAGATAGGATGAAAGATGAAACCTTAATTTATTTGGCAACTCTGATTTCGTTTTTTTTTTTTACACATATTTGTGTGAAAGAAATCTGCTTGTAATTCTCTCTCTCTGTTCCTTCAAGACATGAAGAATGCACAATGAAGTCAGTAGAGACTCTTCTCTTTGGGCATGCTATAAGGAACTTATGAATCAGGTATTTATCACAGGGGTTTGAAAGACAGATAAGACAACAAGTCCTCCTTAAATGCTGATTAAGCAGACTGGCTGACCTGTTGCGTCTAAATCCCAGGACTCAGTCGGAGCTCCAGGGGGATCTTTCCCTGTTCCAGTTCACTTGCCATGTCACGACTGCCTGAGTTTCCAAGAACCAGAAGTATGGCAATATTTCACGCTAATGCTTTGCCCCGCGCTAACCTCTCTCGGTGCACACAAGAAATAATGTACATTCGACATTCACATGCCGTGCTAACTGACGGATGTTCACAGAGGTCACGAAAGTGGAAAATTAAGAACATTCCATCCTGCTGCAAATAGCTTTTGACCTTTCACTCAAGTGCAAAGATTCTGAGCCCAGAAGCCCTAGAAGAACACACTTCATCCACATGTTCAAAATGGATCTGTTTTATCTCATAAACAAAATGACAGAGGTTTCAGGGGTCTCACTCTTTATTCACTGACTCTCCATTCATCCACCCATCCATTAATCTATCCATCCATCTTTTTCTTTGTTTTCGTTCTGAGCATATTGCAATCACAAGATCACTCTTTTAACTCCTTCCCTGTCTGCCTCTCACTGTCTGCAGCACACTTTTGAAACCACTGCACACTCTATCCATAATACAGTACAAATTCTGCAAGGGAAAGTTACTGAAACACCCTGAGGGAGTGAACTTGAAGTTTCCTCAAGTTTCCAGAAGTTTCCTCAAGTGTACTCAAGATGCAGCATTGCCAGCCAGAGCTGGTCTGGTAAGTTTGGTACAGTAAAAAGCTATGCAAACACACACACACACACACACACACACACACACACACATACACACACACACACTCTCGCTGCCTTTCTCAGTGTCTCTCCGTGGTCTTTCATTCCATACTTGTGTATCTCTGTCTGTGTGTGTATCTGTGTGTGTGTGTATGTGTGTGCACTAGTGCTTTGTGAGTTTCTCTGCGAGTCCCACAGGCGGTGTGTGTATGTGTGTGTGTATATGTACATCTCTGCTCGGAGCCATGTGGAACAGCTTAAACACGCACACAGTCCGACCAATCTCAACCTGTCACAGGACATTTATCTTCATCCATATCCCAATGTGCTGGATGCTGCAATCGCTTTCACAGATGTGCACTGCACTAACAAAGCTCGAGCTGCAGCTTTCACCACTCTCTCTCTCTTTCTCTCTTTCTGTCTCTTCCTCCCTCTTTTATTTGTCATTCTTTCGGTCTCGGTCTCTCACCCTCTCTCCTCCAGCTTGTAAACCCGGTGTGACCACAACAGACTTGGCTTTCATGAAGGGGGAAAAAACAAATCTAGTGATCGATATTTTTCATCTTATGAAAACGCGCAAGTATTAACATATGTGGACTTAGCTGACTCCCTGCTCCGAAGAAGGCCCGGAGAGGTTTTTTTTTTTCCCCCCTTGCAAAGGCAAACGATGATGTGAGTTCCTGTGTGGGTGTGATTTGAGGCCGATATAACCACCGGACATGTGCAAGAAACACAAACACAGGTGGCCCTGAGCTCTACGCTCTGGCTGTGGCGCTTTAGGTATGTAGAATTAAAAAAAAAAAAAAAAAAAAAAAAAGAACAGATCAACTTCTGTGCAAAGGAGGTTTTCTCAAGTAGGATTGAGAGTGTGTGAGTGAAGGACTCAAAAGGTTGGAGGGGTGGGGGGCTGAGGTGGTTGGTTTGAGAGCTGGTTTGGTTTGGGGTGGTGGTGGTAGTGGTGGTGGTGGGGTGGGGAGTTGGTTAAAGCAAGGGAATGAGAGAGAAGGAGTCAGGGAGTTTATGTTGGGTGGAGCTTGCAAGCTCAAATTTCCCGTGGCAATTTTGAGCCAGTCCAGGATTTTCTGCGGAGGAATTAGGTTGGAACAGGAGGGGAGAGACGAGGTGAAGAGAGGAGAGGGAGAAAGAGGGAAAGAAAAGAGAGAGAGAGAGAGAGAGGGAAAGAGCAAGAGAGGATGAGAGGGAGTGAGTGAGAGAGAGAGAGAGAGAGTCTCCAGCTTGTTTCGGTGCAGAAACATCTGTATTACATTTGCGCTCAGCTGTGGAGAATGCTCTAGTTGCATGTCGCTTAAACCCTCCTAATCTGCAGAGGACTGGAGCACTTGCTGCCCCACTTCTCCACTCTGTCACTGCCTAACCTCCTGCTCATCCTCTCTCTCTCTCACACACACCACACACAAATACACACATGCCTCCTGTAGCCCCCGACTCAGCGTCCCTGTTGAGGGACTTCTCCAGCACGTCTGCTGCAAGAAAGAAAAAGCAAGAGCAAAGGAGAGAGTCACAGGGAATGACAGGGAGAGGGAAAGAAAGAGAGAGAGAAAGAGAAAGAGAGAGAGAGAGAGAGAGAGAGAGAGAGAGGGGCCAAGGCTCATGGAGTCCAATTTGAAATATTCATGCGATGCTATCCCCCTCGGAGTGGCTGAGCGATGGTGGTATTTTGATATGCAATTGTTCAAAGGCCTCCAGGTGTTATCGTTAAAACACTTCAGGGGGAGATTTCTCATTCTGCTGCTGGTGAGCTGTGTGTGTGTGTGTGTGTGTGTGTGTGTGTTGTGTTGTGTCTTGCTACACACATTCACATACACACAATCAAAAGACATAACAAACTGCCAGCAACAAAAAGCTATTCAGTGATAACACTTTCTCTCTCTCTCGCTCTCTCTCACACACACACACACACACCACAAGAAAAAAAGGGACACACAGGCACAGGTTTTGAGGAGGACACACACAACAAACAAAAAGAAAGGGACATACATTCACAGAAGAACACACACACACACACACACCATCACAGACACACACCTCCTGTCAGTGGGAATGTATGTGTGTTAGGCCTCTGAAGTGCTGGGTTTGAGCATGTGGCGGGGAGTGAAGAGGAGCAGAGCGGAGAGGCTAGCCACACTCCTCAGGGTGCCTCTACGACTCGTGGATGTGCAGGATCAGCAAATTCACACTCGATGTGAGAACAATAACTCCACCATCCCCACCGCAGGGCAAGGGCACTGCAGATACACATGAGGGATGCACAGGGAGACAGAGAGGGAGAGGGAGAGGGAGAAAGAGAGAGAGAGAGAGAGGAGGAGGAGGAGGAGGAGTGTGAGGACAAAAGCTGAAAAAAAGAGTAACAGGGAGATGCACAGGCAGAGAAGGTGGAGAATCAGACCAAAAGAGAGAAAGAAAGGTAGCAATGGATGGGAAACCAAAACTTAGAGACTTTGAAAGAGAGAGAGAGAGAGAAGAGAGAGAAGGAACATGTGACTGATGAGCAGGTGACTGTCATATTTAAATCCATGTATTTTCCTCTCATCTTTTTCCCACAAAATCCAAATGACATCTGTCATATAGCACATAATACTTCAAAGCTCAGAGCCTGTATCCTACGATTCAAAGGGAGCTTTAAAGATTTGCACCAAGGTGTAAATCAACATGCTACACATGTGGATGTTAATCACTACTGTGAGAAGAAGAAGAAGAAGAAGAAGAAGAAGAAGAAGGAGAAGAAGAAGAACGATAAAAGCCAGATCATATGATTTTGAATGCAAACAAGGAAGCAGGGCATAAAGACGCCATCTGTTTCCATCTGGTCAAGAAATGCTCTGACGACATGCCAAATCATCACGTCTCTTCTAAGGTTGACAGCAAATACACAAGTGTGAAGGGACAGCATGGACCCGTCGACTTCCACATAATTAAGATGAAATGGCATAATCAGTATTCCAGGAGAAACATCCAGAAATTCACAGATTGGGTAACACAGAATCATTTAAGCGTTCAGGCTCTACACCCTCTACACCAAGTCTACACACTTCCCCATTCAGTCTTCAGTGAAAGCATTTATGACAACAACTCTTCAGTTTCCCAGCATGTTGTGATACTGTAAAACCCCAGCTGAATACAAAGCAGCACTACGTTCACACAATGTACACATGGTATATAAAAAACATACCAGTGAGAAGTGAGATTACACAATAGGTTGAGGTTCAATGACAAAAGATACTGCATATCCTCTGTTTGCTAGTTCTAAAGGCATCTTAAAGGGGAAATCTGGTGTCAATCAGTTTGTATCTCTGTTGTTCCAGGTCAAATAACGAATGAAGAAGTGGCCGCTAATGCTAACTGAATTGAACATAGTGAAAATAAAACTGAAAGTAAATTACTGTGCCCCATTCAGTTAACGTTAGCTGCCGCTTTGTTATTCAGTCTATGTTGTATCATCTTTTTGTGTTTTCCTGCCAACAGCCATCTGTGACCTGAAAGGGATATGGATTGATTCACACCACATTTCACCTTTAAGTTATGAGCTATGGAGAGACATTATGCTGTAAATTATTTAATGATGGCATAAGAGTACCAGGCAAGATTTTAATAGCCATTGAGATCATGTCTATCATAGCGACAGTGGAGGGGTGGGGGGTCATGACTAATCGCCATAGCATAAAAACGCATGGCCAGAATACTCTGGGGACAGGAGATGAGAGTGGCTTCTTCATTAAGCAAAGCTATAGGATAAGCTTACCTCATACAGTACCTGGTCTCACTAATGTACAGCAGGGGGAATTAAACGGGCAGGAGACAAGCAAAGAACCCCCCCACCTACCCACCCCCAACAGACAATACAGCCCCGGTGACACACTGGCCCTCTCTTTTCACAGGGCTTTCAGCCTGTGACGCGTTTGCCTTTCACACTCAGTGATTTATGGGTAGTAATTACTCCGCAGCCGGTGACATCATCTCACCATGCAGACTGCACAAAAAGCGGCTAATTAGCTTTGCTGTCTCCTAATGCTAGCTGTGTCTGTTGTGTTCTTATTCCTTTCTTTTCTTTTTTTTCTGCTCCCAATCTTTTTTTTTTTTTTTTTTTCTCCTGAGTCGGTTGAGAAGAGGCATGTCAAAACAAGTTCCACCATCCCACAGCTATCACGGACGAAAATTCCCCACTGGCTGCCTTCATAATTAGCTTATTCAGTGAGCAAACAGACAGTGTGTGAGGTAGAGAAGTGAAGAAGTGGTTGAAGGCTCGCTCTGTGGATGTGCGAGAGATGGATGCTGAAGTGACGGGTTGGTCGACGGGACTGCTATCATTACGCGAGGCATGGGATCACGAGTAAACTGGGGCGTTGCGGAGTCTAAACAACACCTGTCTAGGTGATGGGGGAGTATTAAGTCAATCCTCCATTTCCCACATGCACTCACGCACATATGCACAAAAACACAGTCGTGCACACAAACACGCACGCACACACACACACACACACAAACACAGAGAGATAGAAAGAGAAGAGCCTTGATCACTTGGTGTGTGATAAGCACATATTTCTGCATCAAAAACACCAGGCATTGGGCACAGCTGGGGTGCTCTTTTCCATAATGTCATTACCCTACTTTCAAAGGCTTAAAAACTGACAAGAGTCCTTTTCAAAGAGCCTTTACTTATGAGCCATCATACACAAAGTCATTATAGATAGGCAATGCTGAATTTCTTTCTTTCCCCCAAAAAAGGGCACCCTTCAAGTCAAATAAGGTGACATCAGGAACCATTCCCATCAAAAACAGAGCAAATGTCTAAAAAAAAATTAGATAGTTTACCACATGCCCATCATACACAGAGTCATTATAGGTAGACAATGCTAAATCCCCAGCCCCCCCACCACCATCCCCACCCCCCCAAAAAGGACACCTTTCAAGTCAAATAAGGTGACATCAGGAACCATTCCCATCAAGAACAGAGCAAATGTCTAAAAGAATGTATCGTTTGTCACATGCCCATGAAAATCCACACCTAAAACTGTTCCTGGTGCCCTTTAGACAGTTCACCAATTGATCAATCCACCTGCCCTATTTAATTTAGTGGCAAGGGTGCAGGGAATAGGCATTAAAAACCTCCACTACTGATATAAATTAGAGCATGTGAATGAAAGGAGCTTCCACTCTCCTCAACATCTGTGGTTGAGTCTGTCACTCTGACAGTACTCCTCTATCAGTGCATTATCTTAAAAGATGAGACAGTATGTGAAAAGAAAATTCTAAAAGATAGCCTCCTCTTTTCTTTCACTCGTGTCTTCAGTGTGTCCTCTCTCAGTGTGTCCTCTCGCACAGCTAACCAGTCACTTCAAATGACAACTATGGTGGTAAGAGAATGGGAAAATATTAATAAAATAAAATAAATCATGTGGAGAAAGGATGTATGCCATTGTTCATTCTCTCTTCCATCAGGTTTTAAACATTGTATTGATCTATTCATCAAGCTCAGGAACACTTGGAATGATATCATTGCAATTTCATTGGCTTTTCATTACATCATTGCCATGCACTCAGGGGCGTCGTCCAATCAACATGGAAGAGCGTCATTACACACATTTCGAACCATACGGCCGTGAGAGTTTGAGACAAAAAATCCAAACTTTTTATCAAGGGACGATTACCGGTTTTCGGAAGTGCGTTATCATTACACAGAGAGTTTGTCTAATCAAAGTGACGCTGTCCAGCTCAAGCATTGCTGAAAAACCTGCAAACGCCGCATCATCCTCGGTGCTGAAACCTTTCTTCGCAGAATTGTTGGCTCGCTGATTACTTTTGAATGTCTCAACTGTTGCTGTAATAACAGACAGTCACACATTCTATTTTTTTTCCTTACAAAGCACCTTTATTTAATGCCATGAGGTAAACCAAGCATGCTAGGGTGGATCGACATTTATCAACAAACATACCATTCATTCATGCTATTTAAAACAGAAAGCAATTTTCCCGGTATCTGACCGATGTTAACTTCATCAAATGGAAACATACCTTGTGGCCAGTTTCAGTCCATACAATGAGGGATCATTCCATTAAAACAGTTTATATTTCTTGAACAGGTCTTATGCACGAACATAGTCCTCAAGAAACAATCCATTCAAAATGTGTTGGGTAAAACTTCCAGAGCCTCAGGTAGGATTCAGACGGCCAACCTGATAATATCTGTTGACTTTTCCGTTGTAACAGATATCACTTTATCCTCAATAATTATTTTTCAGTAGATGACTGGGGTTTTATAAACTAATGTCTAACTCAAAATCACTGACATATCTCAGAGCCACGTGTTTCCAAAAGTTTAGCTGACAGACTTAAACGCATTTTAAAATAAGACAAACAATTCCAACTCATGTAATTGGTATGTACACCATTTACGCAAATCTCTCCAACTACATTTAACTAATTAAGAAGGATCATGTAACAAGCAAAGCACAAATCAAACAGTCACTTCTGTATTGTAAAACCTTCGGGTCTGTCTGTTTTTGAGAAATGTAAGAGTAAATTCAACGCCACGAGCATATCCAAAAGCCTCCTGTAGAACAAAGGAATGCACTCCGCTTTTGTGCGCAACTTTGAGAGCTGACGCACCAACTCCAAGCAAGTTTTTTTTGTGAGGAGCCAATTCGTTTTCTTCATCATGTCAGTAAACGAACAATTATTTTTTGCTATCAGTTTCTACATCTAACTCATATTGTCGCGTCTTCTCAAGAAAACAAAAGAGTCAATAAGTTCCAGTGGTGTTTTTTGGATAGTGTTATGAAGTCTCTTTGTCTGCACGTGCGGAGCCGACGTATTGGCCGCGCCTCATTCATTACGCACGGAGCCCCGCCCTCCGGGTACAGCGAGGCGCGGCGTCGTGGAAGCCAAGTCTCTCCCACTGGCAGAAAGTTCACCCAAACGTATGATTCTCACGAAAAACTATTGTCTCCTGTTGCTAATTTAAAGAAACAAGTTGTTTCACGGTATCTCCACACTCATTATAATCTTAACGAGAATGGACAGCACAATAGTTTTCCATGTATGTTAGGAGTAGCCTATGTTTTTGATGACGTTTCTGTAATACTTAAAACACACACACACACACACACACACACACACACACACACACACACACACACACACAGGAAATGAGGTCTGGCATTCCCAGCCATGGTATAAGCCTTTAGCCTGGACATGGTTTTGTTTGCTCAGGGCCAGTCGGGCAGCACACCTGAAGGTCAAGAGTCTCTGCAACAGGTCATGACCTCAGGCACCTCATTCATCACTTTGTCAGATTGTTTAGAGAGGCCAGGTTCATGTGGTGGAGAGCCATCATGCTTAAATGCACACCATGGACTATTTCAAAACAGACATCAAATCAACTGTGTCTGAAGAACAGCAGGCTAAAAAGCTTGGACTACCTGACAGACACAAAATGCAATAGGGTGTGGCCTTTGGCTAGAACAGTTTATTTTCCTATTCCCCTTGTCTTTTTTGTACCTTTCTAAGTAAATATTAACTGCATTAAAAATATTTTACATAGCACTACTGCCAGAAGGTCTCAAGTCAGTTAAAAGCCATAAAAAAAAATCATTGCTGACAGGACATAAGAAGCAAGAAGTGAAATATAGCTAATATTTCAACATGCAATGTAGTCAAGTGCCTATGGTTTTATCAAACAATCAAAAAGGTGCTCTGGAGTTTATGCTTCTGCTATAGTAAGATGACATAAGTGACAGGAGAAAAATAGAACCAGTTCAGAAACGCTAAAGAGGACCTAAGAAGATGCCACTAAGTTGGAGATGGTTAACACTGATATACAGTACCTCAAAGAGAAATCAATTTAAAATGCTCAAAATTCTAAATTATTTATCATCATTTACATCTTTTAGAGTCTTCATTCCTAAGACGTGGGTTGGCCGTCGTGTAACCATGATAAGCACCTTGAATTGAATAGTTCAAGCCACTGCTCCCAGGTTGCACAGTTTATTGATCCAAGCACTTCCATAAATATGCCATTCAGAGAAATTTTACCCAATTTGTGATTGCGCTTCAAGGCTGCATAGATTTAGGGGTCTTAAACAATATGCACAATCATTTTTCTCCCTCCCTCTCTCTCTTTGTGTGAGTGTTTGTGTGTGTGTGGTGTGTGTGTGTGTGTGTGTGTGTGTGTGTGTGTGTGTGTGTGCGTGTGTGTAAGCACCTGCATCCTTTGAATGAATGGTAATGACTGTAGACACCAAAGTTTCTTCAGATCTACTATATGACCTTCATTCATTTTCATAGAGTGCTGTGCACTAGAGTAGAGTACAGCAAATACACTTTGTATTATATTATTGTATTATATTATTGAAAAAATGTCATCACTTGCAACTTGTATGACCCATGAAAATTAATTTTAAAAATACAATACAATACACAACAGTAATAACTGAAAGGACATGAACATGCGCTCCTTGACATGAATTATCATGGGGTGCTGAGACTGCCCGTCGGAACAATGAACAGATCCCAATTAATCTGACAAAATCACTGCAGGGCTCCACCTGTGAGTCTTTAAAGCGCAGTGAGAGGCATGAACCGATACACAGTCATGATAGTGGAAACACCATTAAGTCAAATGCTTAAACATGGCCCCACACGCGCCAGTTCATTTCCTGTCTCACACTCCCGCTCTCCCCTCCTAAATGTGCGGGGTTGGTTGTCTGCCTGATAAAATTCATATCTCCGTCCTGCAGAAGCAAGCTGCCACACAACAACACCGGCCTCTTCCTCCTCCTCCTCCTCTCGCCCCTCATTTCCAGGGATGTGGCTAGATCTGCGTTAAATACCCCGACATACCCCCCTCCCATCTGCCCAGACCAAAAAAAAAAATACCCCAACGCACTGAGAAAGAATTAATTGGTTTCAGCAGCCGTACCCTGTGCAATCCACTCAAAACAGCCACCCCCCCCAAACCCCCACCCCCCTTGCCCAATCTCCCGGAGGAGACGTCTCATCCGTCTGACACCCCTCCCCCCACGGAGGAACTGTCTAGACCCCTCCTTTCCTGCCTGCACCCGTGCTCACTGCTCGCTATACCAGACTGGCGCGTCAAGCTAAAAGTCTCTCTCCCTGCTCAACCGTCAGCTGAGATGGGACAGGAAGATTACCAGGAGCTAAGCACTCCTAGTTCAAATGGACCACCTTAACCAGGGCTTTTTGCCTGTCTGGCTGTCTGTCTGGCTCTGGCTTGGAAATGTCAGACAAGGTGAAGTATGCAGAATTGTGGGTTTCTTGTTCTTGTCTTACCAGTATCTTTCAACCAACCCGCTCTACCCCCCAAAAACCATCCCCTCATGTTAATGTCTATCTAGAACTGGGCACATAAAAGGGTAAAGGGTGTGTGTGTGCAATGCATTTTCCTTTCCTCAGGCATCAGCGGCCAAAGGCTACCCATAGTAAATGTCATTAACAAGGGTCCAGACCTGCCAACACCCCAGCCCAACCCCCCCACCTCTGCTGGGGCCCTGTTGCCCACAGGTCATCCAACTCCCTCCCTCACACACACACACACACACACACAAACCCTCCTCTTCCACTTCCCTGGCATGGGTGGCTGGCTATTTGTGTGTCTGTCTGACAGCTCACCGTCTGTCACAATGAGCTTACATGAAGTAATAAGGAAGGCAAGCTGGGTGTGTGTCTGGAGGCCAATTGTTACATGCTTTGTCAGTGCCACAATGCATCAGTCAACCAGATTGCTTGATCTCATTGAAATTCTTGATGAAACCCCATGGATCTGTTTCTTTTGCAACATTAAGCTTTAATAGCAGTCCTGTCATCGGAAAGGAGTAAAGTGCACACAAGGAGGTGTGCTGACATCATAAGGTTAAGGCTGATCTTTTAGGGAAACTGTATTAATTGAAAGAATTATACATAAAATAAGGACAACATTTAGTACGCTGGCCGGTTGAATAAGAGCAGCCATTTGCAGGACGTGTGAACCCACGTGCGTTATGGCCACGTTGGATGCATGCGGCAGTGCACGGCACCTCCCATTCACGCTCAGTGCATATGCAGTAGAGAGCAAAGACCGGCAGCGGGAAAATGAATTAACACCAAGCCAGAGACGTTTGGGGATTCAGTTCCAGCTGATTTTATTTCCTTCTTCATGAAAAAACAACAAAGTTCTGTACAGAGGTCTGACAGGCAGTGACATGACACAATTGGCTGGCATTGAGTTCTCTACTCAATTGTTGAGATATGGCATGATTAGACAAAAACAATATTGTACACATCATATTGCACAAAATGAAAACGATAAAAATGCATATAATATATATATATATTTAAAAATCATGAACAACAACATAGGGACGTATAAAGATAAAAGTTCTAGTGCCTGCCATGGTATTGTCAGACATAAACACGCAGTCTTTGCTTAATATACAGTCAATGTACATAGATATTTTCACGTTGATCTTTTTTTTTTGTTTAAAACACAACAGCTCTACATAAACCTGAATAAGAAGTACAAATGCTATTCGCCATGCCATAGTATACTAAAACAATTAGCTACATTTAGCCAACAAGTAGAAAAAGATTAAATATCCTAATACAATTGAGTGAAGCTGTACTTCATTGTTCGCGAACTCAATAGGCATTTAGAATGAGTTTGTAATTCCATCCAGTGGTTAAAACCGAACTTTTATCACTATAAAATCACAAAGATGTTGTTTAGTTTAAAATTCTTATCAAATGTACAGTATCTCCCATTAGGACGCAAAATAGGCAGACGTTGCTGCCGCTACACCTTCCTGCATGCTCGATTGTTTTGTCTGGTTGCTGGAATTGCGATACTGTGTCTTTAAGAAGCCTGTAGAGTGACACTGTAAACATGGTTAGGGGGCAGATTTTAAGACAACCCAACCCCCTGGACATAAAAATCGGAAATCCAAACAGCGATATTCACCGATTGACACCCCCTCGATAGATTTTGTACAAAAATACACTTAGAAAATAATGAAACATTTAATCTCCTTTACGTGTGAGAAGTCAACATTTAAATTAAAAAAATGATACAATTCTAGCCCTTCCGCGAAGGAGACGGACATGTGCATGTGTACACGAGACCTACAAGAACAATAACGTAAAAATGTTTGGCCTGTATAAACACATCAATATAAAATGTCATCTGAGCACAGAAAGATAAAAAGGAGAAAACACGCGGATGGAAAAGAGGAAAAGGCAGAGGGAAAAGTATACGCCTCTGGAAAAAATTTGGTCCTGAATTGTAGTGTTGAAAAGTGAAACGCATCTGCGATGCATTTCAGTCCTGAAGTTACAGAAGCTGGTGATTGTGTTCCTTTTTGCGTTATCAAACATTGCGCCGTCATTACATTTAAATTAACACTAGTTAAACTGTTAGACAGTTCTTACATAAATCTCAAAATGAGAGCATGCGTTTTTCGGTTCGTAAGTGTCTTAAAGCCACCACTTATGGTATATAAACCCATACAGTTGATGGGGGGTGGGGGTGAGGGCTCGCCACCGCTTCACTCGTGTGCCATCTCCAATCCTTCGGCTTACCCTGGTCAGACTTTTATCAGAGTCCCTTTTCAGCAAAAGAGTTCATTCGGGGAGGCAACCTCAAGTCGCCCCCGTGCAAACGTCCCAGGCTCACCGCCTGCTTCAGTAAGTCACTGCGTCTGGGGCACACATACTGCCTGGCATCATCATCCCTCCCAGCTACCAATTGAGCAAGCTAAGCATTTTCATTTGCGCTCTTGTCAGGGGAGAGGGCACCCCGAGTTCTAGTTCTGTAATTTCAGACACACATCATGGATAGTGTGGTTAACGGGGCGTTTTCTGGCTTGTTGCAACTGGACTTCTCTATCCTGCTTATCTTTACGAAAGTCATAAAGATGTCATCACAAGCACTGGCTGTGTTTGATTATGGCAATTCGAGACTCTTTGAGCGTTCAATAAGTGAATACTAAGTTAGAGATGGTCGACTCAAGCCAGTCCCCAGATATCATTTCGCTCACCTCAGGGGTGCAGTAGTCGGGGAACTCAAAGTGGGAGCCAGCGCCCGACTCGAAGTTAAAATCCAGATCTCTGTCCAAAGCCGCCGAGCCAATGCTACCGAGAGACATGCTGTCGAAGCCGGGGCTCGGGTTAAGGTCCAGCAAGTCGTCTTCAAACTCTTCATCTGATGATGATGACTGCGATGATGAAGAGTGGGAGGCGGACGGTGTCGGGGATGACACCCGCGTGTAGCTCAGGCGCCCAGCCGACAGCGTGCTTGGGGAGTCGTCCCCATCTTTCCCGCTGGTCACTCCGTCCTCGTACAGGCTGAGAGGGTCACTCGACTCGGCCGAGCTGCTGAGAGTGGGACTCGCTGGCACAGTCACGGAAGGCGGACTGCTGTCATGGTTTCTCACTCCGAAGCTGTGAGAACGTTTGGTTGGTTTGTCTGGTATCTGCTTCGCTGCTGAGGCTGACTTGGTCTTGTACAAGGAGTAGTGGTCTGTGGGGACGGAGTGGGAAACTTGCTCAAGTGATGCCGACTTGGTGCTCCCCAGCCCCGACTTGTGCGTCCGGCTGAGGGATTTTGACCCACTGGCCTTCTTAGACGAGCACTTGCTGCTGCTCCTGTCCCCCTTGTCTCCCGCCTTACCGCTGGACGACTTGACTTTCTTCCGTGGCCGGTACTTGTAGTCCGGATAATCAGCCATGTGCTTGAGTCTGAGACGCTCAGCCTCCCGGATGAAGGGGATCTTGTCGCTGTCTTTCAGCAGTTTCCAGCGCTTGCCGAGCCGCTTGGAAATTTCAGCGTTGTGCATGTCTGGAGACTGTTCCATGATCTTGCGCCTCTCGATTTGCGACCACACCATGAAGGCATTCATCGGCCTTTTGATATGCCCGCTCGGGGTCTTGCACCATGCGACGTCCATCTTATCCCCGGTCGAGCTTGGGGAGCCGGGAGTAGGGGATGCGTCCATGTCTAAGTCCATTTCCCCAGATTCACCGGGAAGAACGTCAGTGTTGTCCGTGGTACTTGTTTGTTCCACCATCACTCAGTCTCCTCACATGCGCGTCAAAATCGAACGGAGTTGAAATGACAGAAGCAAAAAAAAAAAAAAAGAAAAAAAATCCTCAATCGCTTTGAGTGTTCTGTGGTGTGAAAACAGTCTGCTTGCCCTACAGTCAAAATCAGAGTGGGCACAGTGAGGCAGCAAGCTAAGCAGCGATGCAGTGACCACACGCGTAAAAAGTTAGGGAAAGTATCTGCTGTTCGAACCGCCTCTCTGTTAAGAGCAAAGTCTGTTTTCGTGTGAGAGCACGGCCTAAAACAACACAGCCATATCAGAAAGTCTTAAAAATCCCAGTGTCATCTAACAACTGCAGCAAACTATTCAGCTGCCGGTCCGACTGAACACGAGTCCGGTGCCGCTCTGGGCAAACAGCTGCAGAAAACAGTGGAACTTTAAGAGGAGATACGCCTTGTCTTCCACAAAGGCTGCTTTAACATCATGCATGAAGGTAAGGAGATTGCACACTTTCATAGTCCGGTCTATCGCACACTATTCACAAGTTTGTATAGTTCGTGTAAAGGCGCTTCACAAGGATTTATCCCCTTCTGAAGGTATAAAGGCTAGGGAAAACAGCCAATCCGCTGCTGTCTCCAGCCTGTCTTTGGCCAGAGACACTCCCCGCCTGCGCTCATTGGTCGAATATTGTATCTAATAATAATCAGCACATGCAATGAGAAGCTTTCTGACTGACCTCATTCCATGTCTGCACGGTAAACTTAGTTTTAAAGGTACATAGTGTACTTTTCTTCCTACCATATAGATCATGCTTGGACACAGGCTACATTACACCAGTTTAGTCTGTATAGTGTGGATAGGTAATAGTGATATTAGATCATGTTTGATCATGGTTATGTAAACCATGGCCGATGCCACAGTGTAGTTCCGCGAGGGGAAAAACAAACAAACATCAACCCAATCATGGAGCCAGTCTCTGGGAGCATATAGATAGTCCGGTTATTTATGAAAATATAACATTCTTATTCATTCATATTAAAAAAAAAAAAAAAAAAAACATATACGAGTTTTTAATATATCGACACAAAAACGATTACACTACACACTCTGCGTTCAACTGTCAGCATCATTTTTGCATCACGTTAATTTGACAGCGACAACCCGCACAAGTGTTGCGCGTTGACCTGCACGGGCAGAGCGCTCAAGAATGTTTTCAGACAGTGCTGCAGAGCCGTTCTCCTCCCTCGGCAAAGCTACAGAACGCAAGGCACTTTCATGTCCCTCGTAGCCAATATTCTTGTTGATCTGCTTCACCATAGTGTTCTTAGTCCAACAGTTTATTTCACAGAATAAAATACCATTTTGACACGTACATTCATTTGCTAGTTTTTCTTTTTTTCTAAAAAAAAAAAAAAACTCTTCTACTTATTGATAGAGTTTTAGCATTTTAAATCTAGCTCGCTATAAACTAAAAACTAAACATGCCAATAGCGAAATAGCAAGTCCTCCGTAAAAAAAAAAAAAAGATTCCCCTTACGCTACCTTGTGGGTTCACACACAAACAGCGGAGTGTTACCACACATTTTCTCCCCACCGCCAGATGGCGTTGTACAGTTGATTAGAAGGAGATCTGGCTGTTGTCTTTTGTTCGCATACAGATTAAACTGAGTGAACCGTACAAATAATTACATAATGTCAGTAGTGCCGTTTGTGTAATGCATAATTTTTTTATCATTATGTTCATGCAAGTGTGGTACATAAACAAGCTATGAACGTAAGAAAGAGCCTTGTCCTTACACAGCTCTATGTAAACGTTATAGATTACACTTTCTTTATCTGGCATTGTGAAACGAAAGAGGGCATTTCAAATTAATCAGAAATTGCGCCACCCCAGATTAGCAGGTGAAATGATAAGAGCATCATGGTCATGGTGACAAGGGGGAACAAGGCTACAACCCTCACAGCCTTTAGAAATGGATTGACAGGCCCTCAGTCACGTGCAGTTTGTTTACACGATCTGAATGCAGTGGCTTCTGCCGTGGCACCAGTGCTGTCTACAGCACTGAGTAGCTTTTTGTTACTGATCTGACGTAGATTGTTTGCATACGATAAAACAAGGTCTCGGAAATCATGCGTGCAAACTCCTCTAGTCTACCACCGAATATAATGTAATACAATGTAGTGAGTGCTGGCCATCTTTCTGTTACACTGTACTGGCAGGTTTATTACAAGCGCAGTGGGTGAAGGTTAGGGTGAGGTGTCTAATGCTTACTTAATGTCTCCCAAATAGCCAACTACATGGTCATTTTAACACAGTGAAGTGTTATTATAACCAGGTAGTTAAAGTGTTATTATATTCAGGTAGTTACATTTAAAGTCTTTTCTACATCACTTTAATACTGCTTCTTGGGGAGATTTCTGGGTCATCTGATCAACCGACTGGTTAGTTGCCACTTGAGTTGACTAATGTGTGTGTGAACAGGATGGCAAACAATAATGGCAATGTTCCACTGAGCTGTTAATCCTCAGTTGTAGGCCTCGCTGCAGGATAATGTGTGTGTATAACACACACAGCAATAGTGCGGCTTCTCTGAAGTGGATATTTAACATTGCGATTATCATCCACAAGTGTGGCCCTAAGTGTTTAAACAGGTGTGCTTCGGAAAGCCTGACGCGCCTTATCTTATCTGTGAGGGGTAGGCATCTGGCTAGCGAGAAGGCCCAGTCAACCAATTGATAGCTCAGCACTTTTTTCATTCTTTCTTTCTTTCTTTCCTTCTGTCTTTTTTTAACCACAGCTGGACATTGTATACTCGCTTCTGAGGAAAAGAGGGAGTTGGAGTGGAGGTAGGGGTGTAGGAGGGTGATGGAGGAGCAATATCTCAGCCAACCAAGGGTGAAACACTAAGAGGCCACCTGCACCATTCAGGGTTTACACCATCGTGAGTCATGGATCTTTGGAGAGAAATAGAGGAGATGAGGGCGGGCCATGAGAGAAAGAGAGAGTGAGAGAAAGAGAGTGAGAGAGAGTGAGAGTTCAAATAAGTGCTAAAAGTGGCACAGGTGTGACATTTCAAATTAAAGGAATGTGACGTCAGAGCGTCTGGTCATTAGCATATGAAAGTGGCCCAGTTGGACATGTTTTGTGAAACCCCAGTTCCTCCATGATCATCGTAAGGTTGCATTTATTGATATTAGCAGACTCATGAATGACTGTTAATAGAAGAGCCAAACACAGTAAGGCCATTCATGCTAGTGAGGCTATCTACAGTCTCATAATTCTAAATGCTCAATGACATGTCCTCCATTGACTGCTGGGAGTGTGGGGTTTTCATTTAGTTCTTTTTCACTATGACAAGCAAAGGGAGGACATACAAAACATTACCTCTGCGATTGCTGCTGAGAGATCAAACAGTCTGAGTTTCTGGAAAAAGAAAAAGAAAAAAAAAACACAGAAGGCAATGGCAGTGCTTTGCCATTCACCTGTGATTAGTGTACAATCCAAACCATCACCCCTCTCCCTCTTTTGTCCCCCACTCTCCCACCGCCCCAACACACACACACACACACACACACACACACACACACACACACACACACACACACACACACACTTACCGCCCCTCTATTCGCACTTTGCTTGTTTGTTGCCATGGAAACACCTCAGTGTTTGCTCTCCAAACATATTCAGATAAGAGAATAGACAATCCCGCCCAGCTTACAGCAGCTTCACTGAGCCGTAACACTGGTTCGGACAGGGAAATGAGCACCTTCTTTATCAGCCAAGAGGAAATTCCCTCAACCCTGTTTGTATCTCGCTGTTTTGAATATGCTGCATAACAACTCCTGAAAAACAGTGTGGTCTGATAACACACACACACACACACACACACAGACACACAGTTGATTGCTGCAGTTTTTTTTTTTTTTGCTTTGTTATTGGAGCAAACAATTTTTTTTTGGTCACGTTTCACGAAGACACTGACAAAACTGCTTGGTTTTTGACCAGCATTTCCAAAAGGCCACACATGCTGTGAAGACTTGAACCAGCTGGTCACAAAACAGCCATTGAAATGGCATCCCTGTGAAGAGAGGGAGGCTTCACGAGTCGAGTCCAAGCCAGTCTGTGGGGGGAAAAGGGCAGGCAGCTATGGGATAGTCTAGGGACTCTTGCATGGAACAGGGCAGAGTCTGTCGTCAGGCGGCGGGGTAGGGGAGTAAAAGTTATTCATTACATCTCTGTCCCATCTCTGACTGCTCTCCTCATTAAATGGATAATTTCACCAGCCTCCCTTGCTGCAACACACAATGGAGCCCTTGTGTCAGTGTCGTGTGTGTGTGTGTGTGTGTGTGTGTGTATGAGTACGGATAGGTCAGTGTGTCTGTGTACGTGTATTGCATGTAAGTGCGTTAGCCTGTTCCACCAATGAGAGAAGGCTAATTTCCATAGAAATTGTAAAATGGAGAGAGAGAGAGAGAGAGAGAGAGAGAGATGGAAAAGTAGAGGTAGATAGAGAATAGAAAAGAAAAAATGAGACTGGAATGATTCCAAAATAGTCCAAAAAAAACAGCCTCCCAGCCTGAGTGCTAGGCAGGTAGTCTCCCCCTGCGATGCCTGTTCGCTTAGCTGCTGCCCTGGGGGGATTGAGCAGTTAGGTAATGTGTACCCCAGAGACTAAGCCTGCCTGGCAGCACTAAAAGGATGGTTGGACAGGGGAATTATGGGAAAGTCACAGAGGAGGGTGTGCAGAAAGGTGGGGGTGGCGGTAGTTAGTGGTGGTGGTGGGGTGGCGTAGCAGGATGATCAAAAACCACATTAAGAACAACAAGGTCATGTAAAGAGTCTTTTTTTTTTTTTTTGGAGGTGCGAGGGGTGGTGGTGGAGGTTAGGGTGGATGGGTGGGGGTGGGGGTGCTGCCTTCTGCACTACTGCCCTATGGCTGTGGGTGAATTTAGAGGAGAAAAACAAAGTCATTCTTTTATCCTCTCTCACTGAACATAGGGATTTTTTATTCATCTCCCCACACCGCCCCCTTTCCCCCACCCTTCTCCACCTCAACTCCTCATCCAACTTTCCCACAGATGTTTAGCTCTCTCCAGCTGAAGGACCTAGGGACATTTACACTCCTACACACTCCCACACACACACACATACACATACAACACACCACCACACCACACACACACACACACACACCACACACACACTTTTGGCCACATCAGCAAGTTTCAGAAACAGCCTTCATCCCCAAGTGTGTGTGTGTGTGTGTGTGTGTGTGTGTGTGTATAGGACAGATGTCAGGACAGACTGTTTCGGTGGTGGCGACCGCTCTGCCACCACTGGCCTCTCCTCCTCCTCCTCCTCCCTCTGGTGAACTTCCCCCTAGAACAAGCACAGTAGTAGCTGAAACACAACAAAGCTCTCCCTGAGCCTGGAAGGCTCAAAAACAGTCACCTCTGCAGCTGCCGGAGGTCCTCAAGTGCAGGAAAACCGCAGAGACGGCCAGGCCCTTTGACGGCTCCCTCAAATTGACTTCTTGGTTAGAAAAGAAAACAGATTGCATATAATGCTTGCCTTGTTCATTTTTCACGGTGATGGAATTTGAGGAAAGGAGTGGCTACTTTTAGGACATGATGCGTAAGCTTAGGTATTTCCAGTGTTCTGGCATGTACTCAGAAATGAGTGTGAAATTACATTGAGGATTCTGATGAGGAACACACGAATGGAAAGATTCAGTCTAAAAGCTTGGTCAGTGAATACTTTACAAGCTCAAGTAGCTGGGAAATACATAAAAAGGAGACTGAACCATTGGAGGGCTTACAACAAGTCAGTCTGACAAGCAACTGTGCTCGTTTGGACAGAGATAGAGAGGAACTATCCCTTCCTGACCTTGTGAAAGCAGGAAAAAATACAGTCATATCTGAATGACACTTATGACCAATCAGAGAGAAACCTTGGGGCAAGATGGCTGAGAAAAACACTTGTTGGTTAGGGTGGAGTGGTTTCTTGTCAATCAAAAGTCCTAACAGTCCCTGACCCCATCTGCTTCTTCCTCTCTTCTCTTCGCTGGTGGCTTGAGTAGAATTGTTATACTTTTGAAACCTGCACAGGTGTCTGAGCAAGTGTCACCATCACCCAAACAAACAGAAGAAAAACAAAGCAAAACAGTCCAAAGGACACATCGTCCTCAGTCCGACCTCATCTCCTAGGGTACCATGTAGGCTTTGGTGTTGGTGGTGTGTGGGTGTGTGTGTATGCGTGTGTGTGTGTGTGTGTGTGTGTATGGGGGGGTATTTCGTGCTCTCCTTCATCTTGTACACCACAGGTGTGTGGGTAGAGCTCAGTCACCCGTGTCGACACACTGCCACGCGTGCCGTCTCTGCCTGTCAGTCATAAGTAAGGGGGCCACGTGCGTGGAGCCTGGGCGCTCCAGCGCAGATGGAGCTGCTTCAACAACAGACCCCATACAGAGACAAAAAAAAAAAAACGACTGAGGAGGAGAGAGACACCACCCAGACAGGCTGACCTACATCAGTCGCTGGCACACTTAAGAAAACAAATCGGGGAGGGATAGATGGAGAGAGAGGGAGAAAAAGAGTGAAAAACAGGAGAATGAGAAAGAGTGAGAGAGAAAGAATTGGGTGGATTTATTTTGAGGTTGGTTTCGGTGCCATCTTGCCTGGATTTGTCATGTGAATAAATTCAGCAGTTGGCACATGATGTCAGTGCAGCATTTGTTACTGGTATACTCATTGTCACAGTCTGGGTTTTGCACGTGTGTTGTAAATAACATTATTTGAGATCCCGCTACCATGGCGAAACAGAAACAAACAAAAAAAATGTAAATATAAATTTGGAGCAGCTTTACTCTTGGACGGTTGTAAAGACGAAATATCCAGAGTGTGATGTGAGACATACGGTAGCAAAGGAGATTTGCTTGTTATGTTATCTTACATTGCTCTAGTGAGCAGTGGAATGTGCAGCATGGTCCTGCGTCTGTGTGAGAGGGTAGGGGCGTGTGCAGTTGACGCGCTTTTTTGGCAGAAGGGGCTGTGACATTTTGGGGGCTGCGAGTTCATCAGTGGATGAGATTGGATGATACAGTTGTCGTTTTCTAAAGACACTCGGCACAGGGCCAGCAGGTGGAACTGGATGGAAACTGAGCGGAAGCAGAGACGCAGAGAAAAAGCAAGGGAAAAGAAGAAGGGATAGAATAAGTTTGGGAGTGACAGAGAGAGTGTGCCACGAGAGAGAGAGAGGAGAGGTAGAGTTCAGTTTGAGAGAGAGACAGGCGGCGACCGCAAACGAGACCCAGAGAGCAAAAACAACAACAACAAAAAAAAAAGACGAAAAGGGGAGACACAAAGAACGGATCGTCTGAGTTATCTCTTGCTTGCGATTGTGCTGCGGTTTCATATAAACCTGCTATCGATCCTTTTGTCGTCCAAACAGCGAGGAAGGGAAGACAAAAAGTCAGGTGACTTTCACACTGCAGCGCGATTACCCAGCATCCTCTGTTCTTCATCCTCATCTTGCAGCGGAGGCGAATGGCGAGCTGATGACACGGCGCATCAGCTGATTGCTTTGTCACGGCATCCAGGAGTTTTATTTATCTATTTATTTTTTGCAAGCGGCACAAGCCTGGGTCCTGCCGTTGTCTCCCAGACGCACTGCGACGCAGCCAGGCAGACAATAGAGGTGGAGGCACTGGAAGGCACAGCTGCACCAGTAGTCTTTTTTCCAGCCAGGGACTGGAGTTTCGGGTGCATCTCTTGCTCTCCCTTCCTTCCTCCCTCCCTCCCTCCCTCCCTCCCACTCTCATGCGCTCTCTCTCACTCGAGAGCTCTCACTCTTGCCTTCCACATCCAACCCCAAAAATGATGCGCCTCCACTCTCTCTGCGAGCGACAAGCTGGGGAAAGCACTTTCTCCCCGCAGAACAATCTGAGTTGAGCACTGAAGACGTGGAAGACAAAAGAAAGAAGCACTGACGCAACAAAAGAAATAACAACAACCTCAAACGAAAGTTGGAATTAGTGCTTCGTCTTTGCCGAGGAACAAAGGATTTGGGGTTTCGAGCGAAAAGGATTTTTTTTGGGGGGGGGGTGAGATTTTTCTTGCAGTCTTCGTCACGGTGCCCTCTGTGCCCGTCGGTGCCCTCTGTGCGACAGCGAGAGATCAATTCGTAGCGTTCCCGTATTATTTCCGTTCAGACCTCTTTCAGGCGAAACAGGGTTGTCATTATGGAGACTGCATGCATGCGGACATCGACTGGTCTACAGGTGCAGACGAACAGCCGTCTGGAGTTTGGAGTTGAGCGTCTGGCCGCTGATCGCGCAGGCCCTGTGCCGGCATCGCTCTGCAGCGGCTCCGGTTGTTGTCTCGGCTTCTCTTCCAAAATCTCACTTTCCAGAGGTGGTGAAGTCTGCTGGTTAAACGCCCCCCCCTCCCCCCTGTTACATATCTCCACCTTGGGGGTGGTAGACCGTAGACGACTCTGGGTCTGACGCAGAGCACAGACCCCCGGAGCCCCAGTAGCCGTGCTTCGCTGCAGACAGCCGGCGAGCGAGCAGACGCGCTGACCTAAATCACATCCAGTCATGTCTGGATGGAGGCAGAGCGAGAGAGAGAGAAAGGGAGAGGGGAGAGAGACAGACAGAGTGAGGAGGATAGAAACAGAGAGAGAGAGAGAGAGAGAGAGAGAGAGGGAGGGAGGGAGGGATCGAATGAGCGAGCGTGCGCCAGAGAGTGTCTCAGACACATTGAAACACAAGCGCAGCATCAACCGACGTGTGGAGAGTTCGAAAACCACTGCAATGCAGCCAGCCGATGCAGGAGATGAGGACGAATGAGCGCCGATTTCGACAAATAAGGACAAACAAGTTCTCTCTCTCTCTCTCTCTCTCCTCTCTCTCTCTCTCCTCTGTCCTTCTCTGTACCCTTGCTTCCCATAGCAGTTATCAATCAAGCTGTCTGTAGCTGTGCTTCCCCTCGTGGATTAGCCTGTCTGTGGCACTCTTCTTATCAGACTGCTGGAGGGACTAGAGCAAGGGATAGAAAAAGCGAGAGAGACAGAGAGGGTGCAAAAAAAGAGGGAGACTGCAGTATCCTTCTCTTTCTCTCTCTCTCTCCCTATATCTCTCTCTATTTATCACTGCCTCTCCTTCTCTCTCTCTCTATCCCCATGTCTTTTTTTTTGTGCAGTCACTGCGGTTAAACAGAACATATGTATGTATGCAGGAGGGCGTGCAGCTGTCGGCAGAGGACAGAACTACGCCGCTGTCTGCACAGCAACAACAGGGGAGAGCAGTGCTGAGACTGCAGTCTGCAGCACCTCGCATGAACCGAGGTAAGAGGACCATGCTTCTGTCACCCCCCACCCCCCACCCTCACCCCCGAGAGTCTATCCATACTCCTCCCCCCACCACTGACTGTCTGACTTGTATGAACCTGATGACTCACCCACCCCCGTGTGTGTGTGTGTGTGTGTGTGTGTGATAACTCAGATGCTCACTTCACCTCACCCAAACACCACACCATTGTCCATGTATATAGAAACTCATATGCACATGTCTGGTATTTATCCTACAGTAGGCTAGAATTGAGAGGAAGTAGATTGTGCTTAACCGAAATACAGGCAGCAGACATGTTTGGGGGGAAAAAGAGGCTGCTGATTGGTTCACCTTGATGTTTTGATGTTTCTTGGCTAAAAAAGGGAGCCATTTATTATAGCTACCAATCCACAAACTTCATTCTAGGGGAATTACAAAAAGTGAAAGCGCAAACAGAGTACAATTAAAGCAGTGTCTCTGATTAGAAAACTGCACATCTGTGAAAAGGGAAAGGATAGTGCACAGATGCCTGCTGTTATATCAGCAGTAACGTGTGTGTTAAGGGAACCCTGTAGACCGAATCATTCATATTCCACAACTTACCATGATTTATGCATGACTCAGATGAGATAACATTGTTGTTATGCTTGGCTTGCGCATTTGGTAGCGTCCCAGCGGGACGTTGAATCTTTCTGGCAAACTCCACGTAGGCAAAGTACAGCACAGCTATTAACTGAAGCTCTAAGGGAACAAATATGCCTTTCAGTGAGTTTGCATTGTCTGGTACAGCACTCTAAAAAGTGGCCTTCTCCTTCATCCAAACGGCCAACAAATGATTTAACCAAAGTGGAAAGCCTAGATGCTGTCCCACATTACAATTCAAATCAAGATTCAAATCAAAACCTCGATTCACATGCAAATAAAAACAGAACTGCAGATGCTAGTGTTCTAGGTCGTATGTTTTATGGAGTACCGCGATTTGAAGAGCAGCTGTCCTGGCAATAGTCTATAGTGTCAGGCCAGGTCTATGGTGCGTTCACACGGGACGAAGAGTGTGAAAAGACATCGGAAACTGTGAGAGAAACCCTCTTGAGTCGTTGGCGAGATGATGAGAATAGCGGCGGTGTCTGTCAGCTCAGGTTGGCGAAGAGGCGAGAAAATCCCTCCGAACTGACAGCCAGAACCTCCTCGTCAGCGGCTGTTTCTGATGAAGGGTTTGCACGACACGCGGGCTAGTCACTGTGTGAAGGAGCGAAAGGGTTCAACTTTAAAAACACCCGTGCCGTGGGAACTTTCAGCGCTGTGGTTTCTTAGCCGAACACCGCCAGACAACTTTTTTTTTCTTTTAACAGAATGAACACCCTTCTTGGGGCACAGGAGCCCCTCTCGCTCATTCCTGTAGATCAATCCAGTAATTTAGCACATTGTAAAATGGTTGAAATCACGCCCAAGGATTCAAAAGTTTTTTTTTTTTTTTTTTTTAACTAGGGGTGCTTACAGCCTAGCTATGTGAGACAAGCGCTAAACACTACTTATGCAACAGTGCATTAATCAATCTGGACGTCAGAATCCCAAACAGCCTGGCCAGACTGAGGACCACAGCCTTGGGTCTAACCCTTTTTCGTGTCATTGCTATACTTTAGACTCAGCACAAAAGTGGGTCACCACCATCCACAAGCTGCCAAATCCAACCCTCCTCCATATGTTCAGCAAAAAGAAAAAAAAAATGCATAGAGTTCTCATTTGCCAATTGCTCTCCCACTGCCTTGCCACATACCATGTGTCTCTAGCAAAGCATAATTCGACGGGCTTACAGGCACACTTTGAAGGTTGGACATCCACCTCCCCCCCTTCCCCCTCCCGCAACTTCCAAAAAAAATGGCCTCTTTTGTTCTAAAACAACTACTGTACTCAATCACTCCAAAGTCACTTCAAAAGTAGTAGCAACCCTCGGGTGCCCCTCGACTCATGCAAGCGATCGCCGTGCCATGGCAAACACTGAACATCTGACTGCAGTTGAGGGTTGGGGCCATGGACTGTAATTGTGAGTTTACGGGCAAACAAGCTTTAAATAGCTCCGACCCCATCTTGTGTTTCCAAAAGAGATTCCGTATGTTGCGGTGAAGCACTGAAAACTAGGGGTACGGACCCAAAGAAACAGAGGCCCTGAAAGGTTTCTCATGTATCTTTTTTTTTCACAGTCTTCTTCTTCTAATGTCTCTCTTTCTTGCTCTCTCTCTATCTCTCTTCCAAATCCCCTATGCATCTTTTTATCTTCATTTCCAAATAGGGGTTCACAGATGTAAACAGACAAACTGCAATCATTCCATCACCTTTTGGCTCATCCATTCAGGGGCACTGTCACCCGTTAAGCAATCTCAAACACACATTCTCTCAGTCATACACACACAAATTCACACACACACACACACACACACACACACACACACACAAACGTAAACAGGCTCAGTGCTGCGCTGTTCCCGTTTGCTCTCGAACCCACAGCGTCTCACGCCACATGCCCGACACAGCCTGAGGTTGTCATTAATGGCTCGCTGATAATGTTATCTAACTGACAGCAGCTTGCTCTGTTTCAAATGTAGGTCATCAACGTGTGGGCTGAGCCATTGCACCACAACACACACACACACACACACACACACATCAAACACTTGTCTCTTCTCACTCCTTCAGACTGAGGGATGAATTTTGCATACTGGGGATTTTAGCAAACACGTGAATAATACATCCTCACAGTCAAACAAGAAGCATCCGTTTAGTGCCTACTGTGGCCATAGAGACAGTATACCCACACAGCTGTGACCTCTCCATTGTTTTTATGTCTTGAAAGGATTATTATTTGGACAGCATTGTCTTTATAAGGACTAACAGCATAGAGCCGCAACACCAAGCACAGTCTGACGCTGAGGATGCAAAAGGGCACTGGGTGGGAAAGGGGCTGGGGGGGGGGGCATATATTTGAGTGTATCAAACATATTGACTTCTGGTCAATGTATGGTGACGTGACTCGGATTGGAAAGCATCTGTGAAAGCAGGTCTGTATACTACCTTTGTGACACATTTATTTCCCTGGGGCCAATTGTCTCAGATGAAATCGTCTTCCCTTAATACACACCAAGCTAGAAATACATTTCATAGAAACACAATCCTGCAGCTTGGATCAAAGTAATATAATTCTCATTTTCAGTCAGTGTGTGCATTCACCGATATGAAAAGCACACCTCATGTATCTCATCTAAACTGAAAACCAGGTCATATTACTTGATTATATATTTTTTCTTCAGGCTTGCTGAGTGCTGAATATATGTTCAGAATGCCTTGGACTGGTAGACAGATTGAGGCTGCTGGATTGGATGTGACAGAGAGCTGGCAGGGAGCACATTGCTAGTTTCCTTCTTCTTTTGAAACAGCGCATGCGTGCACACACACACACACACACACACACACACACACACACACACACACACACACACCTGGCCTTAATAATTAAAGTTGCGTGCCTTGCATGTTTCTTTTTGTGCGCTGTATGTGTGTGTCTTTGTGTGCGTTCGCTGCCCACCACAATACTTTCTCCACCCTTTCACCAGATCACTTA
>PYXC01001262.1:1820000-1840000 GCA_015244755.2 Tenualosa ilisha
TCTTATTCTGTTTTCCCAGAGTGCTGTGGGTTGGTGTGACTTTTAGTAAACTCTCGGTAGACTTCCCAAGGTTACTCCACACTCTTATCAGCGTATTTTTCTCTCTCTCTTTCTAAGTCACTGTGGCCAATTGCTAAATGGTCATGTGAGGGAATCATCCGGAGTAATGGACGATTGTGAGGTCTTCAGAGTCCTCTAGGCCTGGCATAGGCCTCATACCTAAGACATACAGCCACTTGGAACACTTTGCACGGTCGCTTGGAATCTCTGCGACACACACACTTTTGCATTTGTGAAACAGAATATCTCAAAAACATACACACTCCTCACATGCTCAGAATCTCTCAAACAGACGCCTTTGCACACACGCTGAATCTTTCACACTTCGCACATGCTCAGAATATTTCAAACACGCTCTTCGGGGCTTGAGCAGAATCTCTCTGTCACACACTTTCATGCTCAAAGATACCTCCCTCCACACACACACACACACACACACACTTACACACACACACACTCCCCAGTTTGTGGTGCACTTCCTCGTGAAGAATATATCTCCCATCACACCAAAAGAAAGTAGTGTGAAAACAGTGACAACAAAAAAGGGTACCAGTGTCAGTAAATCCGTTTTCCAGGCTATGAAAAAGGGAACAATTCTAGCCAACAATTCTTTCAAAGCAATCCAAATGAGATGATTTCCTTTGCTTTCTCTCTCTTTCTCTTTCTCTTTCTCCTTCTTTTTTCCTGTTGTCATGGTACCTCTTGTGTTTCTCGACTGTCATCTCCATGTGGGTCACTGGCTTGATTTGATTGAATTCTCCCGACTAATCTTTTTCATGCCTTCCTCAAACAGATACCTGCATCAAAGCAATAACAGCGGCGAGGCGCGGTAATAAAATGCCGTGCTTGCCTGGCAGCCGTGCAAGGAGAGTGAGTGAGAGAGTGAGTGAGAGCGAGAGAGAGAGAGAGAGATAGGGAGAAAGCAGCCGGCAAAATTAATTCCCGGGCCATATTTCCACGGAGACTACAAGGCGTCGGGCAGGCAGCATCCACGGATGACCCAGGTAACCAGACTGTTCCCCGTTGTGTGGCTCATCACAAAATAAAAGGAAAACATATGAAAATGCTCATTGTCTCTATGCCTTTTGTTCTGACACACACACACACACACACACACACACACACACACACACATACACACACGCGGCACTGAAAAGTCGTAGCTACACATGATTTTTATGAGATGGGTTTCGGAGGGAAAGAGAGAGAATAAAAAGATGAATGCAAAGATGGGGAAATAAAGTAGGAATAATATTTTTTGATATGGCATCAAATACAATGATCACCGCAGAGACAGTGAATTAAATTTCACGACAGCCAGAACATATTTATAGAGAGCGGGTCCATGTGAGTTTGTAGGTGTGTGTGCGTGTGTGTAGGAGCATGTCTGTCAGCAGAACGCACATACAAACTAATAAAACCCAGTCCCTTTGACTCAAATCTATGGTTTATGTCACACATCTCAAAGAAGAGCATGTGTGTGCATGTGTGTGTGTGTGTGTGTGTTTTGAGGGGGTTACCCTGGAGCTTGTAAATCCTTCATATTCTGGCTTCTTCCTCAGAGGAGAGCAGTCATCAGCCCTGATAAAGCACCCTTACACACAAGAGCAACTCCTCAAGAAGAGGAGCGGTGCAGTGGAGTCTTCTTAAAACGTTCATGAACCCCCTCTAGAAAAATGTCCCAAGTCAGGAGAAAATACTTCATAAGAACAGAGTAGGTCAAAAAACTGCCTCCAGTAGGCAGTCCTTTGCAAAAGTTTATGTATTTGTTTATTTATTTTCCCACACAGCGTCAAAAAGGGCAGTCGTTTGCATCCTCGTCGGTCACTCAGGGTCATCAATTATGCAGCCCCATCCCAACACACACACTCACACACACAAATTCACTCATGCTTAACACTTAAGATATGCGAGACGATCGATAGTCATTTCTGTCTCGTGGCACAAAAATGATTACAAATTGTGCCGTGCTGGCTGTTTGCGAAGGAGGAGGGAGTGCTGTGATGACAAACAAATGTGCAAGATTTGCAAAATGGAAAAAAAAAGGCCAAAACACGTAACAAAAAAGTCAACATGAAAGTGGCTGCTCATGTATTGCGGAGAAGTGCATTAGCGACCTTCTCCTGTTGAGTGCAACAGCGACAGCAAAGCTTCACTCAAGCTAGAACTCCTGACCATCATGTGGTTTATCCGAGTACCATAAATAAATATCATTCAGAAGTTTCAGTATAACAAACAACAATCGCATAGAGCACACGTCTTTTCAACAGATACCAGCAGCGGCAGACACTGTATGCCCCTCTGTATAAGTCTGTATGACAACGCACCAAGTGAACAAGGCTGTGTACAGAGTAGCTGTTATGGCCTGCAACTGCGATTGCTTTTTAGACAAAAACAAAGCCACGTGCTCCCTTCCAACAAGTCACACACACACTTATAAACAGTGCAGATGGCAACAGGAAGACAAATGGCGACAACTGGACAGGAGACTCTGTTTGACCCTCTGAGTCTGTGTGTGTGTGTGTGTATGTGTGTGTGTGTGTTTGTAGAGTCCATGTGGCAGCGGAGACCAGAGCACAGTGTTTACTGTGTTTATGCCTTGCTGCTAAAACACATGGTCCATTTAATGCTCTTTGTCTTGTGCGCTGGCACATTCTATAATCGAGCGACACATGTACTCAGCCCAGAGGGTGAGAGGGGTGAGCGCCACAGTGTTTGTGTATGTGTGTGTGTGTGAGAGAGAGAGAGAGAGAGAGAGTGAGACAGAGTGTTTGTATATGTATAGATGACTCTCTCTCTCTCACTCTCTGTGTGTGTGTGTGTGTGTGTATGTGTTTAAAGACAGGGCTAGATTGCATGCCAGTGTACATGTCTATCATTCTTTTTCCAAGAGCATTGCCTCACACACAGAGAGACCATACGCACCCTCTCGGAGTGAATCACGTCAGAAAGACAATACGCACCCTCTCTGAGTGAATCACATCAGTTGTTCACTGGTTCACACCAGTTGCATATATTGACATTTGGAGGAATCACAGAGGGCAGCAGATTCCTGCATTATTTTTAGCGCTGCCTCGCTTACATCATTCAAGTGACTCTCCTCGCCTCTCTTCTCAGTCTTTCAGTGCCGAAGGAGAATGCATTGACATTTCAAAAATTTGGATCATGAAATGCTCTCCACATTCACATGCATGCACACACACACAGAATGTATATGCATTATCAATTATTTACTAAAAGTATGTTTAAGGACGCTTAATGTGTCAAACAGCTCTGACTGGATGGAAATCAATGGGAGTAAATTGGGAGCTGTTTTTTTTTTTTTTTTTTTTTTTTACTGTTGTGGTAAACAGTACCACAACTGGCCAGCAGCAGCACAGTGGCTCCATCGTCTCTTTGAGGCCACTGGGTTCATGCCACATGTTCCCGAGTTCATACGCCTCCTGCTTCTGCATAATTAAATCAAACCGCTAAGCAGCTGTGGATGTATAATTTAAATCCGGCTTCACATCCCCCATCCAACCCCCCCACCTTCCACCCATTCAATCCAAACCATCTTCTCCCAATCCCACCCACCATCACCATCATCATCATCATCATTCCCCAGCACCCATCCCCCAAATGCGATTACAATTGACAGGCTCCTGTTTACATGCACCGCTATAAAGCCATTGATCTCTCTCTAAACACTGAGTGGAGTGTCGGCTGTGTGGTGGACAAACTGATGGCAAATCAGCTGGTATCACGAAAGAATACGAGGAACACGAGAGAAGTCGTGTAAAACAGGCACCCTCTCTCTTTGCTAGGAACACGGAGGGCTTTCATGGCCCGGGCTTACTAGCATTGCAGCCGCCAAAGCTGGCTAGCTTGTCAACATGCTAATGAGCAATTAATGCCTGCGGGGCTGATCAATACCACAACTGTATATCAAAGTGAGAGAATAGAGGAGGAGTATGAGACAGAGAGAAAGAGAGGAGGAGACAGATCATTTGTTCACATGTCATAAAGAGCTAGTCCCTGTGTGTATTAAATATCAGAGCAGAGGACCAATTCATTGGAACCACTCTGCAGTTGTTCACGAGAACATATAGAAGATAGCCAAGGCAGGGAACAAGGCACTTCATTATTCTTGTATGGTCTTCATTCTTGTGTGTGAAAGAGCATTTATGTGAATGGATTGTTGTGAACTATATGGATGAGTACTGAGTTTGTTAACAGTGGGTTTTTTGTGCAAATACATGAAACATGGTCGTAGATGTGTGTATGCATATATGACTGTTCAAAATGTGGGTGTACATATCTGTAGTGTGTGTGTGTGTGTTTTTGTGTGTACATACCTGTAGTGTGTGTGTGTGTATGTGTGTACATTTCTGTAGCGTGTGTTTGGGTGTGTACATATTTTTAGTGTGTGTGGTGTGTGTACATATCTGTAGTGTGTGTTTGTGTGATTACATATTAGTAGTGTGTGTGTGTGTGTGTGTGTGTACATATCTGTAGTGTGAGTGTGTGTGTTGGTGTGTGTACATATTTGTAGTGTGTGTGTACATATCTGTAGTGTGTGTGTGTGTACATATATGCAGTGTGTGTGTGTGTGTGTGTGTGTGTACATATATGTAATGTGTGTGTATGTGTGTGTACATATCTGTAGTGTATGTGTGCCTCTCAAGGCTCAAGCACCGACTGTGGTGCATCTGGTGACAGTGTGACCTCGGTATTCCCAGCTGTAGGATCACCTCAGTGGGATCAGCGCAGGCTCCTTCAGTAGTCACCAAGGGTTCAGTCTGACCTCCCTCGCACTTTTTCTTTCTCTCTCTTTCTTTTTGTTCTCTCTATTCCTTTTCTCTCCTCCAAGCCTGCTCTTCACTGCTCTTCACCAAGGACTTGGCCTGCCTTCACTCCATCCTCTCTCCGCCCCCCCCCCCCCCCCCCCCCCCCTTTCTTTATTTCTTTCTCTCCGCTTCTCTACCACCAAAAAACAGCACTGTTGATCTGCACATCTCAGCCATATCTAAGAGCTACCAGGGCAGCTTCTCAAGGAAATACACTGAAACAGCACAAAGCCATGGAGCACAGGCTTCAGGTGGCACCCAACACTGGAGGCTGGTTCAGAGACTGGCTGTGAGGCTGACTGGCTGGTTGGCTGGCTGGGGTGAGCCTCCAGGTGACACACATCACATTCTCAGTCTCTCTAATATGTCAGTCAGCACTAATTGGTCTGGTTTGTTTACCAACACCACCCCCCCCCCCATCACCACCACTCCCACCCAATCCTGCATCACCTTCCCCCACACCTCCACCCCACACTTTGCTGGCGTTCAGACAGGCTTCGTTCCACTTTAAAGTCTCCTCAGCCTCTTCCTCATGGCACGCCTGACACCCAACAAGACGCTTCATTAAGGCATCCCTCAACGGCCGGGTGCCATGCAGGAGAGAGAGAGAGAGAGAGAGAAAGAGAAAGAAAGAGAACGAAAGAGAGGGGGCAAAAGAGAGAAAAAAAAATCACATCTCATCTCTAGGTGACATCCAACCGTTGAAGGCACAAGCTTATTTTCCAGTGACATCCGTTTTTTAAAATGCGACTTCAAAAATATTGTGGTGAAAAAAAAAATGCTTGACTTTCAAAGATTTCTTTTCGAGATTCGCCACAAAGGTAAAAGGCTTTCAGACACCTCTCTGCAATCTGAGAGATCGATATGTGCGGGGGTATGCAGTGGGTATGGCGCGCGATTAATAAACACAGTCCACTTCTCCTCCCTGTTGTCTCATAATAGCCCTCATGTGGTGTCTTGATCTGCGCTAATTTCTCTTCATCCGTTCGGAGTCATTAGAGACGCTCCTTTCTCATGTGTGCGGCCCCGAGATTAAAGACGCTGTTTGACAAATGAGAGGTGCTGTCGGAGGAAGGAGGAAGAAGAAGAAGAAGAAGAAGAAGAAGAAAGAACTGGGCACACTTCTCCCCCCACCGCGCACAGCGGCACGTGAGTGTGTGTGTGTGTGTGTGTTAGCGGGGCGTGTGCCCCCTCGTCACTGTCTGCTGGCTCACCCGACAAGATCAAACCGCTGCTGGGAATCTAGTATGCCCTTTGATGTTCATTACCGGGTCCTTTTGGCCGCACCTTGGCACCTGTCTGAAGGCTCGGTCAAAACTCAGCATGGGAGAGAACACACAGGATGCAGGCATGGATGCATGTTCCCTGACACACACACAGAAACACACACACACACACACACACACACACACACAGATACACTCACATGTGAGCACGCTCAAATACACAAATGTGCCACCTGGGAGAAGGGTTTGCTTCCAGGGTAATTGCAAGTGAAAAGGTCAGTGTCATCTTTACGGCCAAGCGTACTGCTTGGGTGGATGGCCTTTGCCTGCCTTTGCTGTTGCTTCATATCACAAGACACATTTGTTCTTTTGTACACTGACAAACAAATACACACACACACACACACGCACACACACACACATCAGGCCTGCAAGCGATGAGCAAAGTTGCAATTCTAGCACGCAGATGTGGACATCAACAAGAAACGGCAAGGCGCGTGCACATACACATACACATATACACACTTACACACATTTACACACACCTTTAAAGCATCCCACGCTAGCAAGCCCTAAAGGTCAAAAACACAAACTGCAAAGCAGCAGCCTCACTCAAGCAACTGGTCACTAGGTTTATTCATCTCACAAACACGTCAACCTCAAGTGACTTGCGAGCACTAGCAGATAGCACTTTCTTGGTCCTAGATCTTGGCTAGGGCCTTGAACTTTACATCAGAGCGAATGAGGCACAAATGCGGCTCAGTCTGCCATGACTCGGATCAGATCCTTCCAGTCCTCCACTATGAATCTGTCAGTGGAGATGCAGAGAAAGCTATTTGTCTGTCTACTAATCCATTTGTAGAGCTGCTTTCAAACCTAGTCGGACAAAAGACAGCAAGAGAAAGCACAGAGATGCTACGGACGCACAGACAAAAGGCTTCCACTGGGTTTCAAGGACTGCTCAGCGAGCAGCGAGCGCACATTCTTCAGGGACTCAAAACCTTCCGTACTGCTGCATTTTCCTTCCACATTATGATTTCATTTTGAAGCTAAAAAGCATTCTCAAGGTAAAGATAAAGGTCTGGGAGAACATGAAAGCCGGGTGACAGCCACAAGAGCTCAGCAAGCCTCTGTCTTTGTCTGTCTCTGTCTCTGTCTCTGTCTCTGTCTCTGTCTCTGTCTCTGTGCAAAGACTCTTCTCAGGAATCTCTCATTACATTCTTTAACATTCTTTAATTTGTTTGTCGCTACAGCAATAGAAACCTTGCTTTGACACATCCGTCCAATGCTATCTTCCTTGAAGAGTATTGAACTAATGACCTTGAATGGTGTTAGGCAATTATCCTTGCCTATGTGGTCTCAGTGCCCCTGAAACGGTGCCACGTACTGCAAAGTGGCACGCAGTCATTGTCATCGCCCATGAAGGTGGCGGCGCTTGGCAGTGCCAGCCAGATGGCTGGCAGGTCCCCTGGCACCGTGCTCCGATGATGAGGAGGCCTGTTGGCGCTGATGAGAGAGGACAAGCTAATCACACCTGCTGGCGCCGCGCCCAGAGCTCAGGGAGGGAGCGCTAGCCTGTTCGTCTATATGTTCCCATCCCGTCCCGATTCCAGCGCGTGGCACCTGGGGAGAGAGGCAGACGCAAGCGAAAAAGAGCGGGCGGGTTCTGCTTCCTGCCTCTCTCGCTAGGGTGCCGAAACATCACACATCTCACACACACACACACACACACACACACACGCACACAGAGGATAGGGTAGGATGCCTGGGCGGGGAAGAGAGCGTTCCAACACCGCAGAGCTAATCAGAAGCTCTCCTCTCCAGACACAGACAATTGAATAGGACAGGAAAGCACAGCACAGCACAGCACAGCGCAGGAAAACACAGCTTAACAGCAATGCAGGCCTGCAGTGGGCCAAAGCAAACACTGCATAGACTGCATAGACTGAGCTCTATGTGCACTGTTATTTCCCACGTTGCTTGGGCTAGGCATTTTAGCTGGCAGACTCCCGTTTGGGTTTTCCGACGAGACAATGCAGCCAACGCAGATGGCTGGGGGGGCATATGGATACACAGGCAGGCTGAATGACAGGCCCACTCCGCCGAAAAGGGAGAGTGGGAGAGAAAGCCTTTCTGGGTCATTACATGGGAATACTAAATATTCACCAGTGGTGAAACCCCTCCCCCCTCCCCCTTTCCCCATTTTGAGACATTCTAATGGGAGAGTAAGAGGCAATTAGGACAGTGTGCTACCATATGCTACACATTCCACTGGGTCACTGTACAAGACTAGGGAACAAAAACTAAATATGTGGAAATTCAAGTAGGAAAAGAAAATGCTTTCGAAAACTAATTTAAACAAAAGATGTATAAAATTGCTTTGGCTCCTGCTGCCTGTACCTCCTTAAACACACACACACACACACACACACACACACACACACACACACACACACAAACACACACACACACTCTAACATACCCCTCTGCCAGTCTCAAATTCCTCTGGGGAGAGTAGTGCAGGGCCTCACACAAGGCAATTATTGATAGCTGCTCTGGAAATATCGATGAACTAAACAGCCTGTGAGTTGCTGCCATAGCGAAAAGGCTGTGACAGACAAGACAAGCCAGACCCCTTTCACCAAAAGGCACACAGACATTTATGTCCAATTAGAACACACACACACATACACACACGCGCACACACACACACACACACACACACACTAACACACACACACACAAGCATCTGAATTCAGAAGTTAGATTGCGCGACATGCCGACGCTCAACTAAGAAGCCCCATTATGTCTAATTGAGCGAAAGTGACATTAATCCAATACTGCCAAGCTCAAAGACAAGAGGTAGCGTTTTTCCACAACCCATTACACATGAACCTATATATGTCAAACTGATCCGCGTGGCTATGGGATGTCGTATGGATAAGTCGTATAGTAGGACAAGGTAAAGCCAAAGCGAAGGTGAAGATGGAGCAGTGTATGTATGAATGTATGTGTGTGTGTGTGTGTGTGTGTGTGTGTGTGACATCATGTCAGGAGAGATCAGACTGTGTAAAAGACAACAGCAGGACTTGGCTACGCCTGCTTGCTCGTGGAGAAAAACACCCTTTGGCTATGAAGCATTGTTTTTGCATTAAAGGACAGGATAAGAGGGATCAAACGAGAGTGAACTGGACAGGGGGAAGAGAGAAAAAGAGGAAGAGAAGGGAAGGGGGGGGGTTGAAAGAGAGAGAGAAGAAGTGGAGGGAAGAGAAAGAATTGAATGAGAAATAAAAAATTGAGGATAAACATGAAAAATATGGAAATGTAAAACAGTGATATTTTGTTACAATTTGTGAGCTCCCCACCTCCACACACACACACACACCCCACGCCTCATCTTATTGATCCAGCATACATTTCCCCTATGACCTCCTTTACCCAAGAGCAAAAGCATAAAATGTGCAATATATTAGAGATATAAGTCACTGAAAATATAAACCTCCACAATATTATATTTCCCTGCCATGGAACTGTGTAAAGAATTTAAATTGAACTCAAGCTGAAGTAGGAGAGCATGAAAAAAAAAAACAACAAAAAAAAAACACATTCACCACAGCCAGACTTATTACACAGCAAACCAGAAGAGGCATGGTTTGCATTTTCAAGCGAAGCGAGGATCTGGATGTCTTTATCAATAGGGGTGTCTCGCCGGAGAAGGGGTGGGTTGGTGGGTGATTGTGTGAATTTACATTCACATAAGACGGGGACATGCGATGCGGTGACCCCGGAGAAATGCGGCCAGTCACTTCGTTTCCACAGATAGCCTGACCTCTGTTGACCCCCCCACCCACCCACCCACCATAACCACCATCAGCAGCATCGCCAGCATCATCCACCCACGCTGAACACAGCTGCCTGTCTGCCTGTCTACGGTGCTGAGACAATTCTCTCCAACCCCATTCACCTCCCGCCCTACCCCCCACCCCTCAAACAACCACCTCCACCGCCAGCACCCAGATGCTATTCGAGTCCACAATCCGGCCTCATTTCCCGGACCTGGGCAAGGAGAGAAATGAGCATTTCCTCCAGCCGCCAGCCGACTGAATGAATGTGGACAAGCACGGCTCCATTCATTTACTCCCACAAATAGAAACCGAGAAAAAGGAGGGTGTCACCTCTGCAGTAGTGGGTCTGCGCGTTGGGAGGGGAACCAGGGGGTGGGGGGTGGGGGTACTGATACCTCCAACGCCACCACACATTTCCAAGTAAATCAAATCGACCCCCTTGAAACCTGCGAGCTGCGGGCGAAAGCAGAGGGCTATGCCTGTGAGAATGCACCCGCCGTGACAAGGCCCGAGCCTAGGTGATCAGCGGGGAGAAGCACTTCAGTCTCTGTGAAGAGATTGAGGATCACTCTCCCGTTTTCCCATCATGCCGTTCCCACTCCCGCGGCCGCCGCGGCTGACAAAACAGCGGCGACAGACGCCTAACCGCCCCCCTCACTGGCAGGATGAACGCAAGCGGAGAGGAGAAAGGAACCCCCAAGAGGTCCTCTCTGCCTGCACACTCACTTACAGAGGGGAACACGACGGGCACAATAACAAGCCCTCAGAGAGATTAGAGACTAGAGTGGCACTCTTGGTGAATATTAACTTCACATAGAGATGGAATGGTTTGGGAGATGTATGTTGTTTTGTTGTTTGGAGGTGGAGGTGGGAGGAAGTATGGAGAGTGGAAGTGGGAGGAAGTATGGAGACACTGAAATGTGTGTGTGTGTGTGTGTGTGTGTGACTTAGAGAGTGAATGGGAAAAAGAGAGAGAGAGAGTGTGTGTGTGTGTGTGTGTGAGTTAGAGAGTGAATGGGAAAGAGAGAGAGAGAGAGAGTATGTGTGTGTGCATGTGTGTGTGTGTGTGTGTGTGTGTGTGTCTGTCAGTGTGTATGAATCATCTCGATATGGGCCCCTAGTGCTTCTCCTACTGATAAAGAGCTGACATTTTGACACAGGGTCCCAGGGCTCTATTACTGAAATGGATGTGGGCTTGCACAAATACCAGCTGAGGAGATGACCGGAATGGTAATGGGAAGATTAGCTTACGCCTCTGCCCCTGAACAACCAGTCAGACTTTCGTGTACACCTCAGTGCTGCAGGCTACAACAATGTCACAAACTATATATCTCACACACACATACACACACAAACCAGTCATATACCATGTATCACACATCCACCCATGCACACACAGATACAGACACACACACTCCCCAGTCACATACCACCCCCCCCACACACACACACACACATACACACACATACTGAGACAAACACACAGACACACACACACACAAACACCCCCCCCCCCCCCCCCCCCCCCCCCCCCACACACACACACACACACACAAAGAGGCAGACAGATTGATAGACAGACAGAAACACACACACACACACACACACACACACAATTATGAGGACAAAACCCAGTCAAACTGGTCTCTACTACTTGTTTAGCATGCGAGTGTTATAAACCTCTAACTGCAACGTTAATTTAAGACTGGCTGACAAAGCCTGGCACTGAACAGTATTTTAAGTGAGACTCCCAGCTGCCCATCCCCAGTCCCCTGGTTCAGTGGAGTTAAATCTCTGGTGCTAATTTGCCTCCATAAAACCACAACGCTAACCAAATTAGCCGCCTGCATTACATCAATCCTTTAAAAAATCTATAGCAACCATTAGCCGTAATGGCCCTTTAATTCGCGGCTTCGGGAGCAAGTTTGGTCTATTCACATCAAATCCGACAGTTATTTATTTTTAGGCGAACAAAAAAGTGTTTTCTGAAGCTACGTTAAAGAATAAAAAATACGCAGCCATCTTCTTCACAACAGATGTTCAATGGTGCTTTTTTTTGTGGCGATGGTGTTTTCAAAGGAGAGATTGGTGTGAGAGTGTTGCACAGGGGAGAAAATGCTCACTAGAGACATTTCTCATTCTTCTAACCTCCCCCCCCCACACACACCACACCCACACACACCCACACACCACCCTCTGCACACACACACACTCACACACACACAGATATACACCCTAGGAGCATGGCAGATGCTTTTTTCATGAGGCAAGCCGAGTGATCATAGGGCTGTGAAACTGAAAGGAGCACATCGCCTTTGGGCTCCAACTCGAAAGGACTTGCATTATTGATTCTCCCCCCCCCCCCCCCCCCCTCACAAATAATACAAAGGTGTCATTTTGTCATGAAGAGGCATCACCATTTAAAGAGACACACAGTGGTTTACAATACAGAGAGATATGGATGTCTAACGTGTGTAACGTGCATCTGCATGTGTGTTTGTGAGTGCGTGTGCGTGTGCGTGTGCGTGTGTGTGTGTGTGTATGTGATCTTTCAGTAGAGGAGAGTAGAGAGGAGAGCAAGAGCAATCACATTAATAATCAGTTCGAATGTAAATCCTGTCAACAGTGTGGAAATCTCAACCCCTCTGTCTGCCTGTGATTATGCACTCAGCCCATATGCTGCATTGGAGGAGATAGAAAGCCACAGAGATCAATATGATCCCAGATCAGTCCGCTACAGGCATGAATATGAAATAATATGGAATGCATATTATTGAGGTTGAGTAAGTACGCGCAGAGAAAAATATAGAAAGTGAAAGAACTTATGTTATAGCAGCAGCCAATTGCTTAAGCCTGAAGACTCAGTTATATGCTACACTGGATCCTGTGGAAGGGCACGGAGGCATGGCTCTTAAATTAAGGACTTGTTTTCTTCAAATGACATGGGATGTCGCAACACTCCAGCAACTCGTGCTGTTGCTAGGGATTAAGAAACGCCAACAGGCAGGCAGACGTCTGGAACAGTTCGTTAAAACCCTTAATTTAAAGCGAAAAAAAAAAAAAAAACATTACATGAAGGCACATGAATCGCTCCGACCTTTCATATTAGCGCTCCTTCTGTTTGATTTGGACACACACACACACGCACACACGCACACACACACACACACACACACACACACAATCATCTCTTTCTTTCCAATTTGTCATTATTAAACAAATCAAGCCAATGAAAAAGCAAGCAAACAGGAGAAGGGTGTGGAAACTAAAATAAAAAGGCTGGAACCAAATAAAGATGTAGCTTTCGAAAAAAAACTAAAGTGTCAGGGGCATCATTTAGTACACATGCCCACACAAAAGAAAATGGTGTGTTTAGAGCGACCTTGTCTCGCTTCTTTTTTTTTCTTTTTTCTTTTTTTTGTCCGCTGTGGATAATGTCTCTATTCACAAGGCAAAAGCATCTCCGCTCTCCCCAGCTCTTTTGTGATGGCTCTGGTGCATTCAGACTTGGCTTTGACTTGCCTGATGGCCCTGCATTTAGCAACACACACATCGGGCTAACATGATTTCCTCTTAGAGCTCTCCTTCTCTGTTCTGTTCCTACAGCTGTCAGCTTCTGTTAATTGGGCTTATTTGCCTGAACCTGGTTGGTTGATGGATGGCATCCAAACGGCAGACAAATATGGGTAAAAAAAACACTTTCACATATACACCTAATAACTATGTGTCAGGCACTTATTTGTATTATAAACATCAAACATGCAATGCGCACACGCACACACACACACACATTCACACATACATAGACACACACAGACACACTCAGACACACACACACACACACACACACACTAGAGTATTACATACAGTTTATTCACTCTATTATGTTGCCAGTATGCTTTACACACCAAAACGCAAACAAAAAAAACTATAAATGTTTATATATGCACAGATGACGATACCAGTCATTAGACAAAGACACGGAAAAAATATGTTTACATATACACATGTATATAGCAACATAAAAACATCAGTCTACCCACAGGCAGTCAGAGCCACACACACACACACACACACACACACACACACACACACACACACAAACCACTGAGGCTAATAGGAGTGACAGCCAGTGAATTTGGCGGGCTGCTTGTGCCGTAGTACAGTGGCCTTGCCGGGGATGAGCTTTTGTGTTGTCAGAGAGAAAAATGCAGCGCTATCCAACAGCCCTCCTCTCCTCCTGCTCTTCCTCCTCCTCCCTCTTCCTCCTCCTCAACCAGCCAGCACAAAACCTATTAGCGCTCCTAAGCCTGGCATCTCCCAATCTCGTTACCGAGGACTGATGCAATCGGATTGCAATCCAGCTCCCTGCTCTCCTGCGAGACTTTTCAGACTGGCTCTCTTTCTCTCTCTCCCTTCCACTCCGGCTCTCTGTCTCTCTCTTTCTCTCTCTTGTTCTCACTCTGCTTGACCATCTTACTTCTCTCTTATTTCTTGTAGTATATACCACCTTCTGTGCTTGCTAGCTCTGAGAGATTTTTTTTCAGCTACCCCCTGGATCTTTTTTTTTGTGTTCTCCAGGCACACTACCTGTACCCATCTCTCTCTCTCTCTCTCTCTGTACCACCTACCCTAGTATTATTCCCCTTTTTTCTAGAAATTTCCAGAAACTTACTCTGCCTTTCCTACAATAATCAACATTTGTTGTATTCACCAGAAGCTACATGGGTCCATCCTTGCACCTGTTCCACCTATCCACCTGTGTGTGTGTGTGTGTTGTCTGGTCTGACTTCTTCACCTAGCCTCAAGGTTTATTTTATGTTCCATAGGTCACTCTCTCTCTCTTTCTCTCTCTCTCACACACACACACACACACCATCTCTTTCTCTCCTCCCCTGTCTGTTCCCCCAGACTGGATCGGACGTGGCGCAGACGGCCGACAGAAGGGACGCTGGGTACCCACAGTGCATTGCCCCGCTGACTGCTCCCCTTTAATTAAGGGCCTTGGCGGGGGTGCTCCTCGGCCCCTCTCCTCTCCCTGACCCCCTGTACGGTGGCCACTTAAGGACAAATCAGGGGAACATATGCTTATCTACAGTCTAGAGGAGCAAGGGCAAGCGGGTTTACAAAAGCGGACAACAAAAGCCGCACGGAAAAAAGTCTTTAGTGCTTATGATCTCCATTCAAGCTCATTTAATGTACAGTGAAATTAATGATTCCATCCAATAATATAATTCAGTGACTAATTGTTGAGGAATACAATGGATATAACAAAGACTGCCCGGGCCTTCATCAGATATATTAAAATCCACAAAAAAAGGGCAGTCCTGTGGGAATGTTCATGCCGTTCTTCCTCCGCTGGGAACCCTGATATCTGAGGAAAAATGCCAACTGCCACATATCTGCTATCTGCTCCCTTAAAGAAGCCTCCCCACGGAGATGACTTCTTCTCTTCTCCTCCTGCTCGACGTTATCTATCTGTCTCTCCCTCCCTCCCTCTCTCTCTGGCTCTCTGTTTCTGTTCCTTTCCGAGTGTCTCTCTCAGGTACTCCCTCGCTCAAGTTACACACACACACACACACACACACACACAGTTTTTTTCAGTTCCCATCTGTGAGTGTTGGACCCAGAGGAGGTTTTAGGGCTCTTCAGAGAGTTGACTCGTTGTGTTACATGTCAGCAGCTCCATTTAATGATCTCAAAAGTACACGACAGGAGCACTGACTAGGATATCTCTGGGCTGAAAAAAACACCACTCTCTCTGTCACTCTCTCTCTCACACACACACACACACACACACACACACACACACACACACACACACATACTCACAGACTGTTTGACAGACGGTGTCCGGGTGAGTCTCAGGACATCCAAACTGCCCTGTCAGCAACTTTCACTTCCTCCAAACACAACTGATATCCAGCCAAGCAGTTTGAATGATAAAGCTCATAGTGACAAATGTTTATCCCCCCAACATAAACAAAGAAGAACATGATGATCCACTGTATGGCCATGACCCAATAGTGTAGCTATCAATTGCTGTTCCACAGAGGAATTGTCTGCCAGTTTAACAAGAGAATAGAATGAGGATGGTGAATTATTTGATTCACTAGATAATTTCAGTTCCTCAGTAGCATTGTTTTCTCCTCCTTGCAGTGGAAAACTGTTGCTACATTACATGACAATGTTAATCCCCACACACGCTCTCTCTCTCTCTCACTCTCTCTCACACACACACACACACACACACACACACACACACACACACTCCCTCTCTCTCTAGCCCTCCAGATACCTATAAACTCTCACGTCTACAGACATGTATCTGAAAGGTGACCAGGTACATCAAGGGAAAAACCATAAAGCCACTGGTGCTCAAAGAAATAACCAGGCTGTTCCCTCCATGAATTCTTAGGCCTCACAGTGCAGTTCAACACACTGTTGTGGTTAAAAAAAAAGATGGTCCCAAGATCCTTAGAAAGGGCCAGAATATATGGCATATAAAACAGAGAGTGGGATATACATCAATAGAAATAATCATTCAGCGCACAGATATTTCTGGAAGAGCAGCTGGCGATAGAGACATCTTTGATAAGAACCAAGCATATCTTTGATGATAAAGCAAGGGTTGGTGGTTTATCACTGAAGGAGCTGAACACACATTTCGCTATTGATGGGAAAATTCCAGAAATGTTGAAAATTTTGGTTGGCACATACCAAACACACACACACACACACACACACACACACACACCACACACACACACACACACACTATTCAAAGTCAACAAACCAGACGCTGGTAAGACCACTTACTTTCCATTATCCTCCAAACATATACTAGTCACCTGAGTGAAAAGATACTGCAGTGGACCTGTAGAGTCAATTTTTTTCCTTCCTCTAAGAAAGCAGGGAGCTTTTATTTCTTTTTGAGAAAGCGTGAACCATGTGTGACAATGAAGACCAGAGAAAAAAGACGAGACAGAGGCAAAGAAAAAAAAGGCGAGAAAGAGATAGAGAGAGAGAGAGAGAGAGAGAGAGAGAGAGAGAGAGAGAGATAATGTGTGTGCACTTACAGAGGAGCTATACTTCACCACAAGCATGAAAGAGTTGTCCGTGTGACCACTTTACAACCGTAATATGTCACTGAAGAGAGGGGTGGGGGGGGAGAGACCCTGTATTTACGGTGGATGCCACTGCCAGCTATTTCTTCCCTCTTTATTGTCCTGTTCTCCCCAGGTTCTGGTATGGATGTGTGAATGTGTATGTGTGTGCGTGTGTGTGAGAATGCGCCTCCACTTATATTTTTCCGGGTGATTTTCGCGGCCTGTCATTCAGAGCGAGTGGCGGTGTGGCGGAGCGGGCGTTGCAGGCAGCCCCTCTCTCCGTGGCTGACAGCATACCCTCAGCCGGTGACAGCTCTTCAAGTCATCGCTCAAGCACCTCATCTCATCTCGTCTGCTCGTGCCTCATCTTCACTCCCTCCTTTTTTTCTCCTCTTCCCTCTTCTTTTTTTATTCTGGGGTTTCTGCTTTTTCTCTGTGTCTTTTCTCTCTCTCTCTCTCTCTCTCTCTCTTTTTCTTTCCCTCTTCTCTTTCATGCCAAAATCCTTTCATCCTCCATGAGCCCAACTGTAACACCCCCCCCCCCACACACACACACACACACACACACACACACACACCACCCCCTACCTTTCTCAGCTCAACCACGCTTCCATTCCCTCCCCACCGGATTAGGTCCCATCAGCCCCACGGCCTTCTGGGTAATGGGTGCACACATCAACTCCCACCCCCCACCCTACTCTCTCACCTCTCATGTTGGTGAAACCTGTCGGCATGGGAATGCCAGTCTTGATCACTCCTATCAAAGGCACTCCTCGTTCGGCTCGTTCGCTGCCTTGGGGGAATGGGGGAGCGGAAGACGGCGAGATCTGTCAGCCCCAGCTCAGATGAGGCAGAGACAGACGAGGACAGGAAAGGTACGCTTGACGCCTCGCGGCTAGAAGAACCAACGTCCAATCGCTTCGATGAAACAAATTGTCATGGATCCAGTGGCAATGAAAAAGAGACAGAGTCAGGAAAAAGCAAGGGAGGAAAACAAGGAGAGAAAAAGTTAGAGGAGAAGAGAGGGGAATCTCTACCCCTGGAGGAATTTTTCAAGAAGGAAAAAAAAAACTAAGTGGCAAATTCAAAAGACATCTCTGAATTAATAATATGAACCAGACAGGTCACGTTTTTTTTTTGCCTGAGAAGGTCAAACTCGCAAGAGCAAAGTTACAACGCTACGCTTTTAAACGTTCCGCATCTCCTCCAGCATCCCATCTCTCCGCAAGAGCTCACTTCATACATTTTACGAGTTAGGAGTTGATCCCAACGTTTGTCATCGTGATAAACAGCACTCGCACTCGTTGCGAGACAAACCGTGCTCTCTCGTCGTGTACACAGGTCTCGCTATCCGAGGTGAGTGAGGTGATGAATTTAAGGCCCCTGGAGCTGGATAAAAAAAAAAAGTGTTAAACTCTGGATGACCCTCCGGACGCAGGACATAAAAACCCAGTAAATGATGGCTTTAGCCGAGCGCTGCTGGAAATAGATCTGGACATGGCAGCGAGGAGAGGAATGACTTCAGTGTACTAATTAAACCCACGAACAGATGAAGGGCTCCTTCAGCAACACCCTTGAACTCAGCCTGGCATGCACCAAAAAAAAAAAAAAATCACAAACACACGCACGCACGCACGCACCGACATTAACACTGGTGCATAGCTACATATGCAAAATGTACACACACACACACACACCAACATAATGACACACACAACCCGCAAACGTTGCAACATATGGCAAAAACACACACACTCACACATAAGCACACCCACAAAACAATGGAAGCTAATTTACTCTGAAGTTGTTTTTCAACACTGAGTGGTTTATCCTTAAATGCCGTGGCACATCAAGCCACTCAGCTGAACACGCAAGCGCTACCTACTAATCACAAACATGAATTTTTTGTTACTGCCAAAATGAGATTCATTTGTTTTTTATGCAGTAAATGAGGAATTCACACAGTAATCACACACACAAACACGCACAAACAAACACACAAACGCTTCAGAGGTCAGAAAGGATAGGACATGAGGTTAGGAGAGGTCAGGGAGAACACCCAGAGGCCACAAACTCCTGCTCTCTGTAGGGTGACTTTGCATTTGTTTTAAATTAGTTGTAAAAGGTGAAACAGCTTGCAAAGAAACAACCAGCACAAGGTTTCATTATCACTCCTGTCCAAACGATGCCCAGGGCTCTGCTAAAAAGCCACAGACAATAAAACAGGCTCTGGGTTCACCATTACACCTCCACACCGGCGTGTCTAGTAAAAGTATCAAGCCACGGTTCTGGCTCACTGACACCCAGTTAATATTCCGACCTGACGCCACGCAGCGTTTTTAAGTCCTCTGTGCCAGTGAGAAGGCATCTGAAGTGGGTTTGGGGTGAGGAGAGTGAACCGTAAACAAAGTGGTGTATTTTCTCCTGACTTTTACAAGGTTAGTGGTAGCACAATCGCCGTACAGCATGAAGAAATGTGACAGAATATCACCATGAATGTTCTTTTTGTGAAATGCCGTTTTGTAAATACACTAAGCTACATGAAGTTAGCCAGGCTGATACTGTCATAGCTCCTCCATACATTACAACAGTACTATGTTGGATAATTGTGAGAAAGCATCAGATTGCGCCAAGTAGAAAATCTAGCAACACTCAGTGAATAGAAGTAGAAGGCAGAACCGATGATTTGAAAGACAACTGAGGTGCCTATCCACCAGAAAGTAAACGTTTCTCTAACTCTATCGAATTTTCAGATGTCAGATTTTTGAGTTTTCACATGAAAAAGAGCTATCCATCACAAAAATACAAAGCAAACTATTCACAAAGTTCTACTTCCACAAAGGTTCCCATAGGTTGGGCTGGAAACAGAAGAACTGTCTATTTTTAATGTTCGTCTCGCCTCACTTGTCTGAAACACAATCACTGCAATTA
>PYXC01001262.1:1845000-1880000 GCA_015244755.2 Tenualosa ilisha
TGTTCCTATGTGTAAATCCAATGAGATCCCTAGGGTTGCTGAAGGGAGAGAAATGGCAAGACAGCAGTTAGATCCTGTGTGCTATGCCATAAACACTATTAGAAGGCTAAAGGGAAAAACTGAAGCATTTGTCACATTTTTTTTTTACGTATTTTTTATCATTAGTTTGTATAAGTTTGTTTTCAAACATTCATTTTCATGTGCATTTGACATGCAGTTTGATTGACTGATGATTGGTAAATATTATTTATGTCATTTTGATTGCATCCTTACTGTGGCACATTGTTGCAGATGTGCCTAGACCTTTGCACAGTAGACTATTGTGTATCCCATGACTGGAAAGAACAGGAGTACTCTGTCCTTCTACCTGCTCTTCTACTTATAAAAGAGAGTCCTTGCAGCAAAGAGCCAAATTATGCGCAAACAAGATAAAATCATCTTACCTCACCTGTCCGTGAACCTTTACTGTACTTTACTGCACTGTACCTGCAAGGCTGTGAATGAGATATACATTAAAAAAATAAAGTCACAGGAGTGCCTGCCTGGTGTGTGTCTTTATCAAAAGAAGACTATAGACATCAGAGCAAGAACGAACACACACACACACACACACACACACACACACACACACACACACACACACACACACACACACACTACATTATGAGGTGTAGAAACAGTCGGCAGAGAATAAAACAGGGTCCTGTAGCAGAGGCCTGTGCCTTTTTGAATAAAAACCCATAAATGGGGGACGAAATGGGTGAGAGAGGGGAGCGTTGAGGAGGTGGTGTGTGTCTGCGTCTGTGTGTGTGTGTGTGTGTGTGTGTGTGTGTGTGTGTGTGTGTGTGTGTGGAGGGGGTGACCTGAGGCCCCTGTGTAATATCCCCAGTGTGTGTGCCATGTGCCTGGGCCCCTTGTGTGTGTGTGTGTGTGTGTGTAAGTCTGTATGTGTGCAGTGGGGAGGGAGTGTGTGTGCGTACGTGTGTAGTGGGGAGGGAGTGCATGTGTGAGTGTGTGTGTGTGTGTGTGTGTTGAGGTGGGGGGCAGATAGATTAGTGCGAGGCGCTCTGCAGCCGAGCTCTAATCGGCCTGAATTAACATGACAAAAGCGAGGCAGCACTCGGGCTAACATGCCGCACTGCCACACAGCCCATTAAGGCCCGGCCTTTATGACAATTATCACGTCCATCCGCCACAGCACAGCCTGGCCACTGACTGGAAGCCTGTAGTTAAAGGAGCGTACGCCTGTGTGTGTGTGTGTCTGTGTGTGTGTGTGTGTATGCTTGAGTGGGTTTTCTGTGTGTGAGTGTGTGTGTGTGTGTATGAGGCTCTATAAATACAGTGAGTATGTATGTGTGTGTATAAGTGAACCCTTACACTTGAGCATGCATTTGTTTGTGTGTCTGTGTGTGTTTGTATGCTTGAGTGGGTTTTCTGTTTGTGTGTGTGTGTGTGCGCGCGTGTGTGTGTATGTGTGTGTGTGTGACTATAAATACAGTGTGTTATAGTGAGTACGCGTCTGTTTCAAGTGCATGCGTGTGTGTATATAGGTGAACTCTTACTCTTGAGCATGTGTGTTGGGGTTGTGTGTGTGTGTGTGTGTGTGTGAGGTCCCCTGGGTGCTTTTTACTGCTCTCTACTATATGTTTCCCAGTTGGTCGCAGGCTGATAACTACCCCCTCCCCCCTCCCCCACACACACACACACACCACACCACCACCACACACACACACACACACACACACAACCCAGGTACCCCTCCTCTCATTCCCCCAAAGCTCTTAGCCTGAGGCCATAGAAATAGGACCACATTAATTATATTCCTCCACTGCGATAACAATAACCGCTGTTCAGGGATGCAAATAATATGATGATTCGGAAGTCAGATTATTATAATTAATAATGTATACAATGACACTCCATATAGTGTACAGCTGTCAAGCTAATGAGAACATATATCACCCTACATAAGATAATATGTTGTACTGGCATCTCTTATACACACGTGCCCTCCAGAAACTAGAAAGCAGAGTGTTAGAAAGTATAAGCATTTCTTGTATGTGAGACATGTCCACATTTAATCAAGAGATTCTGTAAACTACTTGTATGGTGCAAGCTAGTCTGTGTGTGTGTGTGTGTGTGTGTGTGTGTGTGTGTGTGTGTGTGTGTGTGTGTGTATCAGGCTTGCTGTGAACTGATTTCATTTGAAGTTCACAGGAAATCCACTGGCTGACCCTCATAACAGCTTGCCACAGTAGGGCCTGTACAAATTTCAACACTTGATAATCTGTTTTTCTCCCTCCCTCCGCCTCTCTCTCTCTTCTCTCTCTCTCTCTCTCTCTCTCTCTCCCTCGTCTGTTTGGAAAAACTGGGAAATGAGAAAGAGAGAGGGAGAAGAAATACATATGGTTTGGCCGTCCTGCATTTTCTGCCGTTTCTGTGAAGTTTTGATGTCGCTGCGTGCTGAGTCTGACCCACTGTAACCTCTGTATATTAATGTTACACTGATAAACCAGCCTCGTAATTTCTGGTGACTTTGTGATAACTGCCGAGCTGGTGAGGAACGGCCGCCGTGACTTTGCCAGAGTCACTAACCTGTGTGTATTCATGATTGCTTGTTAGCAATTGTGTGTCCGATGGTAATGAAGTTCTTTGTGCCTTGTGATTACTCCATCAATCAAAAAACACACCCATACACACACACACACACACACACACACACACACACACACAGACAGCACTGATTGCTCGTGGTCCTGGTCCCTGATGCAAGGGGCCACAAAGTAACGTATGCGCAAGCACACACAAAGGGGGCTAAAACACACACACACGCGCCTGCAGGCACACACACACACACACACACACACACGCACAAAGTAATCACATGTTCCATTGGCACTGTGCAACAGCATGTTATTAAGAAGTGAAAATAAAAACACCACACCATCAAAAACGTCCTGAAATGCTAAGGTTGCAACTAAAACCACAAATCTGGAAACATGAGTGGCAAGTACACAATACCCATCGATCTATATTACACACTGCAGTATGGAAGCACTTATTTTGTCAGAGCAAAATGCAGAGATACAGAAAAATGTCAGAAAACAACAGACCAGTTTGATTGGTTTTCCTACGTGAGAAAATCTCTGAGGTAAGGATATCTGTATTTCATGCTGACAAGCAGCCTATGATGTAGAATTGTTTTTGTTTTCCAATATATAGTGACATGACTCTGTAACGAACATGACGCCTTACTAGCAGAAAAGGATACTGCACTCAACACACACTGATAAAAGCTTGCTAAGATGCTTGCTGATGATTTTTGGTTATAACTAACAAGGCCTAACTCAGAGAATCGCTCTTACATTTTTATGGGTGTTCCACACTAGAACAGCGAAGCAAATCACTCATATCTATAGCACATACTGACTGTATAGCACATATGAGACCATCAAAATGAATTGTATTATCCCAAAACACAATGCCTAAAAATACACCTCAACTGGTAGATTGTTACTGTGTTTAAGAAATTATGAAAAAAAGGAAGGAAAATGCAGCCTTAAATAACCATATGGTCTTAGTTAATGCTTAAGCTTCCGTAAGGACAACATTTACCTACAGTTGGTCCTATGGCTGCTATCTTAAACCACTCCAAATATAATGCGTTATGATCTCCCTAAAATCTATGCTTTAGATTTCTAGTGTCACGCTGACAGTTTGATTACTTTTTCACACCAAATCACTGCAAGCACCGTAGGGAATGTCTGTGGGATCTAAACACAGTGTCTGCATGAACATTCAACTAGCATAACATCAAATAGCATCTTTGAAAATGCCTGTACAGCAGATAAAGCATGGGATAAATATATAAGCTGAAATGGCACATGAAACCACATGAAATGTCCTCGAAAATGCTGGAAAGATAGCCTCCCATTTGGCGTTATTAACCACTATGGCATATCAGCATGCTGTGCTCTTTTTTGTTATTGTTTTTGCACTCAGCACACTGGGTCGGCATGGCTGGCCTGGTTACAGACATTTCTCCCCTGATACTCGGAGGGCATGTGAACCCTTCCCCATGTCGGCGGGCGCTCCCTCTTGCCTCTGGCCCCGGGCGGATTGAGGGGGTAAAAACGGCTCTCACGACATGTGCAGTGGGTGGGTAATCTGGCCTGCAAGGGAGACTGATATGGCTGAAACCACACACACACACACACCACGCACGCACACACATACATGCACACACACAGACAGCTTTAAAACAACACAGATACAAATGCACACACACGCTAGTAAAAACAACACACAACCACATAGTCAGCACAGTATACACACACACAGACACACACACAACACAAACACACACATGGCTCATCCCAATTCCTCACACTTCAACAGATCTACTCAGCCCACATCAACATCATCCAGATGGGTCTGTGGGTGTCCCCACCTTTTCTTTTGCCCTCTTGAAGCTGTCTGCACGCCACCCATTATGGAAATCAAAACAACGAAATATTATCAGACCTGCCATATTATAATAATTAAATGTGCAAGCACCTGGGTCAAACTGTAAAAATAATAATAATAATAATGATAGTGATAGTGATAATAATAATAATAAACATTCAGTCACAATACACTGTCACTCTATAATAACAATAAATCGCATTCACACATTTAAATATTAATGCTACTGTCTACAGGATATCATGGACATGCCAGTGAGGGAGAATGCCAGTGAGTGTTTTCTGAGTGACCTCTGTATCACCCCTAAAGAGGTCGCAGGTCAAACCCTGCTGGATGTTTACAAATGATGTGCAGAGAAGACCGATGGGATCCCCAGTGTTTTTTGTCTTACTGTAAGTAAATGAGTGGAACACATACAGTAAACTCACTTGAGGGAGGTGTGACCGGGCAAGGACCAATCACCTTGCTTATGTAGGTGGTGAGAGTTTGAAATGAGCCAATCCCGCATGGGTAAACCAAGGGTGGGGTCACAGAGAGAGAAGATGACAGTAGAAGAGTTCCCCCAGGGATGGAAGCCTCATGCTTGTGTTCTAGAAGATTCATTAAGACTAGAAGTATGAGGGCTGCATGTCATGAAAGCTTTTCTCCAAGACAGCACAGATGGGTGCAACACACACACACCACACACACACACACACACACACCACACATTATGAGTGCTCCCACCAACGCACCCTTTGTACACACTCATGCGTGCACACACACACACACACACACACACATACACACACACGCCTGCACATGCATACACATACACACACCACACACACACACACACAGAGAGAGAGAAATAGTGAATAAAGAAAAAACAAACGTAATGGAAATCTCAGTAGCAGCCCACAGTGTGCCACCCACAATGTGGTAGGTGGACAAACTGACAGCTAAAGCAATCACAGCATGGATACGGTTCAGTTTGTTCATTACATGTTCATTACAATCTGAGTGAATAAAATACATTTTCCAGAGCCGGTCAAAGCTATCATATTTGGTCCAGTTTTAAAACTGGAAAGGCATATTGTATACAAACTGCACTGTAGTGTTTACAAGGATAACTGTATCAGACTGTTCCAGCACTCAACTATTGTCATAGTGCTGATCTGTTATGCCATTCAAACACAGTCTTCTACCCTCCTTATAGGCCATTAATCACATTTCCATATGCTATGTACTTTCAGTAAGATGTAGATTTAGCTGTAATGCATTGGAAATGAGTGGGAGAAAGAGATTGGGTACCCACGGGTTGGCTCACCCCTGGGCACTTTGGACAGAATGTGGGATTGTATGCTGCAGAATACTGAGCCAAAGCAACCTTATAATCAGTGATTTTGTTGTTAAAAAATAAAAAAAATGAAAAAACAAACAAAGAAAAAGCAATTTAAAATGACAAGATGTGTGGGCCTGGTATGACAATTAAATTCTGAGGGCAAGCTTTGAATAAGCATTTCTTGTCAACATTCCTGTATATTCCATATCTTCAAAATTTTTTGTTTCTGGTTTCCTCTCAAATTGTGTTCATTTCATGCCATGAAGACAAAAACAAATAAATATATATACACATTATGAGAGACAATGACAAACACTGTGTTGTGTTTTATCTGTAAAGATGGCTGCCCAGTGATCTAAGCCAAGTCTGATGAGCTGAATTAAGATGTGGCCGCAACATTTATCGTAGCTTGCCGTGTCAGCACTTTTAGTTGATCGTTTCTGGGAACTTCAACAATTATGGCCCGGTGCCTAATCTTGAGTCATTTTTCAGACAAACAAACTGCCAGGGTTTTATTGTGTCATGTCATATTTCTGTCACCTCGCAAAGATTAATAGTTTATTGGTTTGACCATGTTACAAAATGTTATCAAATAGATTCCCTCAGAACATTGAAATGACGCTCTGACTCTAGGAGACAACAGGCTGTCCGTGTGGTGTGTGTGTGTGTGTGTGAGAGATCATGCATTGACGTGTGTGTGTGCGCATGTTTCGATCTGCATCTTGTTGTCACTGTATGTGAGTGTTTGTGTTTGTGTTGTCACGGCACTGCTTTGTTTGTTTATGTTTGTGTTTGTGTCAGGATGTCACTGAGCTGAGTATTGCTGTGTGCTGAGTACTGCATTGCTTTGTGCTGTGTGTGTGTGTCTGTTTGTGTTGTGTTGTGACTGAGTGGCCATCGCTGCTTTCAGCCCTCTCTGCCTGCAGTTCTCAACCATCTTTACATGCAGCTCTCCTGCTCAAGTACCTCCTCCTATGGACCGAGTGCACAAAGAATGGTCTTCTCCTTGCTACTGGTTTTGAAGGTTGGGAACAGCCATTTGTGGAGCCGCTCCTGTGAGAGCGAGGGCCTTAAGGTGGTGCCTTTGATATAAACAGTAATTTTGTACTTGTAGCCTCAGTTTCCCAGTATTCTACTGCATTTGAACTTTCAATCCCTTGTTATGTTCCTATGTTGTTTTTATTGGCTACCATTGCTAAGAGGGCACTACCGCAAGCAGCATTCTTGCTCGAGTATCAACAATTGTCCACGTCCTTCGGCTAGAGAGGCTCTCAGAGTTTCTCCAGCACATGCGAGCACTCGGGCGAGGCCGAGAGCGTAGCGTGGCCACCCGCAATCAGAGCTGGCTATCAGCGGTGTCTATTTGCTCTGCGACTCAAAACATCTCAATCCACTCTCTCCTTTTCACCTCCCTTTCAAAAAAAAATTTCCAGAACCAACAATGCCTAAACAAAGTGACCTTCATGCTACAGTATGGTTCAGCTTCTTGTGTGTATTTACATTAACGTGGAACTTACAGATGTGATTACTGTGACTGCAGTGTGTGTGTGTGTGTGTGTGTGTGTGTGTGTTTGTGTGTCTGTATGTATTCGCTTGTGTGTGCAAACCTAATGTGTCTCGATTACTTAAATTTCTGCAGTTCTCGGATTTTATGTGTGTGTGTGTGTGTCTTAAACTTACTTCGATTCCCTTTCACAAACACACAAGCGGCGATCTTTGTGAAACGAGCCTCCGGTGGAAACCGCTCCTGCTCCTCTTCCTCTTTTCCGCCTCCAACCGCTTCATCCCCTCCTCCATCACAGTGGTGGAGGTGGCGGTGCCAACGTTGGAGCACTGGCACCGCTGTGGGCAAGATAACCTAGAGGAGGTCAGGCACAGGTCAGTGGCCAGCCCAAGGGTGTCTGGCATTAAAATATGTTTACGCTGTGTGGAGAGAGAGAGAGAGAGAGAGACAGAGAGAGAGAGAGAGAGAGAGAGAGAAGAGAGAGATAGGCAGAGCATACACCTCAGAGGGACAAATGATAGTCCTGGATAAATGCAGATGACACTATTAATGCAGGCAGATGACTGTGCGGGTGATAGGGCAAGCGGCACCACTCACTGTAAGCGGTTTCCACACCAGTGAGTTTTCATTAACTCTCTGGACAAAGTTGAGAGATCAGGGGCTGTTGATGATGTTCTTGTACTGTTGTTTTGGGCTGGGTGGTAAATGTGTAGCATTTATCTTATGTTGATCCTTGTGTTTGTCCCTTGATGTCACAACATTAAAGGTCAAAAAAAAAAAAAAGCTTTCAAATGTGTCCCAAATGAACCATATTTCTCAACTTGCCTTTCATGCAAAGTCATGCAAAACCCTCACTAGTTTGTACTGGGATCGAGGGAAAATAAGCTAGACAAAGATGGAATCGTTCCACCCAGTGTTTCTACAAAAGCGTGTGAGGAAACTGTCAACATTCACACCGCAAGACACCAGGCAATAAATTTTCTTGAGGAAATGCAACAAAAACTACTCACTGGCAGGCATCCAGCTCAGCAACCTTTACAAACAACTAGAACAACTAAAAGCTTTGGCTGGAAAAAAAAAAGCAAAAAACAAAAAAACAACACGACATAAAGTTAGCACACAAAGAAAAAGCACTAGAACTAAGTGCTCACACCCAGACCAACTGAGTCACTGAGACAGTCAGTATGTAAATAAATAAATAATGGCCTAAGGTTCCCTGTTGGTATCTCTGTCCTTGGCAGCGAACGCCATGCCGACCACACGTGCAGGCTAATTGCCACTTTGAGAAGGCTGGGTTGGAGGATTGGCGATTTGGCTCACTTGGCAATCAGCAGGCAAGAGACTTCCAAGGTGCAGCATGGTGAAGCAAAGGGGTGGGGGGATGGTGGTGGTGGTGGTGGTGGTGTGGTGTGGGGGACGACGACTCAGGCACAGATTCGGGCCCAAGGCGCAAGGGACGCAAGCAAGCAGGCAGGCAGGCAGGTCCAGGCCAACGCTCTGAGAGCTTGTGACAGCTCTGCCCTACATATCAACTCTGGCCAGAGCGTACGGGCAGACAGGTCTGTGGGGGGTAAGAGAGGGGAGGAGAGGGCGGGGAGATCAGAGTGGAAGCGATGAGGATGGGGTTGAAGGAGGAGCGCACATAACCCTAAGCCAGACAGGTCTAGGGGAGCAATGAGGGGAGAACCAGGAGGAGGAGGAGGTGGAGAAAGGGGGTGGGTAGAGGGATTAATTGAGGTGGAGTGGGGTAAGATAGGTCAGCACATCTTAAATCAGAACAGAAAGAGAGACAGAGTTTAGACCGTAGACTGACCTAGTGTCCTGTTCTCAGGTGCTCAGATGCTTGCGTGCGAGAGTATTAGGGGTGAGGCTGTGGGAGAGACAGCAGACCCAGTGCTCTGTCTTAGAACATCTACTGTAGAGCATGGCGTGAGAAGAATACATGTGTGACTTCCAGGGTGTGCGTGTTTGTGTGTGTATGTGTGTGTGTATGTGGATGGGGGAAGGGGTGACTCTTCAGCATGGGAGAAAAAGCAGAAGGGACATCTGTGTGTTTAGTGTGAGTGTGAGTGTGTGTGTGTGTGTGTCTGAGGCCAGTGGGGTAGTGTGTCCTGGTGAAGCATGCATGTGTGTTATTTGTTTGGGTATGCATGTCAAAGATCCACAGTTCGATGGTTTGTGGTTGTGTGTGTATGTGTGTGTCTGTGTCTCTCTAAGGTAGATGATGCTGTGTGTATTTATGTATATGTGTGTCTGTCTAAGTTGGATGATGGTGTGTTTATGTGTGTCTTTCTGTCTGTCTAAGATGGATGTCGGTGTGTGTGTGTGTGTGTGTGTGTGTGGTGTGTCCATCTGTCTGATCTGTCTAAGGTGGATGTTGGTGTGTGTGTGTGTGTGTGTGTGTGTGTGGTGTGTCTATCTGTCTGTTTAAGGTGGATGCTGATGTGTGTGAGTGTGTGTGTGTGTGTGTGGTGTGTATGTGTGTGTGGTTTGTCCATCTGTCTGTCTAAGGTGGATGTTGGTGTGTGTGTGTATGTGTATGCGTCATCTAGGGAATGGTTAAGGAGATTTCGCTCAGAGGTCAACAGCACTGAGGAGGACATAGAAGAGGAGGAGGAGGAGGAGGAGGAAGAGGAAGAGGGAGCCACATGTGGCTACCTCCAGGAGGGACAGTTCAGCAGAGGGGGAAAAAACAGTATTGATGAAAGGATTAGCCGCCTCAGTGCCCTCAGAGAGACAGGGAGCAAAATCCTGCATCTCTCCAGGGGGGGAAAGAGAGGCTGATGTCCATTCTGTTTGTCATTCTGTTCCTCCTGTCTTCTCTAAACCCAGGCCCGCAAACACGCAAACACACACACACACGCAACACACACACACACACACACACACACACACACACACACACACACACACACAGACAAGCGCATCTCTCTCTTCCTTCTTCTCATCTCTTCCTCCGGTATCCGTAATTCATTGGGAGAGAAGGTGGCTAATCTTTGGCATTATCCCTTCACTTATCCCTTCATTTTGTCTATCTTTTCTTTTTTCCCCTTCTCTCTCTGTCCTTCTATCACTCTCTACTTGCGTTTGAAGCGGATGTGGTTGATTATGGTGGGATGGGAGTATGGGGGAGGGCAGGAAATCACACTCCCTGGCTATCACAGTGCCAGACCACCACCATCCATGAAACACACACATGTGCACACACACGCACAACACACATACACATACACACACATGCAGACGCTTCTCAAAACACACTCAAGTCTTCTATTCAGCAGATTCCTGGAGGACAAAAGACACTCCTAGATCCGGCCTCCTGGAGGTGAGAATCCACACTCAACAGGGTCCTGTACACACACACACACACATAACACACACACAGATACACACACACACATACACATACACACATTCTCACCCTTTCTTTTCCTTTCACTCTCCCTTTCTCTCTTTCTCTCTCCACAGTGAAGGCCCAGTGGGTTTGGTTCCTGGCCTAGTATAACTCTGTCCAAATGGGCCACATCGATAATGGCTCCTGGGGGACAGATGGGGTTGGAGGAGGAGGAGGAGGAGGAGGAAGAGTGCTCACTTTCGTACACCCAGGGGCCACGCTGAGGCTGCCGTTCCCGAAAAAGCCAAATCAGGCCTTGGCTGTGCTCGCACCCAGAGGGGGCCCGTGGCTCCAGCTCCGGGCCCCTGGCTGCGTGTGTCTGGATGAGCTCCAGAGTGGAGGTTACACCGCGGCAGCCAAGGCGGTGCAACAGCAGTGGCGACAACGGCAGCAGACCTCAGGCCTCACAGGCCAGGAAGTGTGAGCCAAAGCCCGAGGCTGTGAAAACTCTGCCGTCAGCACCAGCTCTAGGAGATCGACCTCCAGCCCATAGCCACACACTGGCAACAACCACCTGTGACGGACTTTCTGAGCTAAAGCTCACAACGTTATCTTCCCTTAAAATAACAATTTGTTGTCAGGATGGTTTGAAACTGTTATGACCCGTGCAGGTATTTTGGATGAATTTGGTAAAGTCTTAGTAATAAATGAAGCGTTCTGAGTGTCAAACGATGGAGGAAACAGATGCAGTCGGCCCGCCGTTGCTTGGTGCTGCGGAGAAGAAAGTGAAAGGGGGACGTTGTTTGTGTTAACTAGGATTTATGCAGCAAGCAAGCTTAGACACATAGGCAAGAGTGACACACAAATGAATGAATGTACACCATCTCAGTTTCTGATGTGGCGCTAGAATGCATTCAACGATTCGTCTCTGTATGTGTATGTTTCACTCAGAACGTCAGGGTAAAAATATGCTCTCTATGTTTATAATTATTAACGTTTACCTCATGTTGTCTACTGTTACCTAAGCACTATCTACTCTATCTTCTTTTTTTATTCTCTATTATTTATAGTTTTCATTTTATTTTCTATCATTCACTGTTCCTTGCCTTTATATTTGTAAAGCAAATCGAGCTGCCTCTGTGTATGAAATGTGCTATACAAAGAAACTTGCATTCCCAACCATGTTCTCGTCTCTTTTTGATGCCTGTGTAATGCATGTGAAATAAGCAACCATCTAAATGACTGTAGCCTACTGATTCCAATGGAGCTTTATCAGTAACAATCTGCACTGCATCCTCAATGATACTGTACATGATGAACTTAGTTCAACTTCAGACTGAAACACAAAGCGCCTTACAGCACTGTGACAACACCAAACAACTCCTCAAACAATCTTGGACATACATAAAATCTTTTCTCAACCATGTAGACTGTTTCAAGAAAGAATCATGAACTGTTCCAACAGGGCTTCCATTTTAACATTCCTTTTGTGATATAAACGTAGCGGAATTAGTTTGGGAACAAAACAGTTCAAACACTATTTTTCTTTATATCATTGACATGGCAAGTAGACCTCCTTCCAGGTGTTGCTATGCTTTGGTTGTACCCATTTACAGAATGTGCAATCAAGCACAAACAAATGAGATCACCTACAAGCCCACCTGCAATGATGTGATTGAATGAAATCACGGTTGTAATGGCTTACTGTAGAGACAGCGTATATAAATAGCTTAGCCATTAGCCTCAGGATATGTGCAGGTCTACAGATGATGCAGTGTACGACCCACTCTGTATGAGCTGTGCTTTTATTCTAAATGACGTGATGAGACTCCAACTAATATTTGCAAGCCGCTTACAGCATGAAGGCAAATTCACAGTCTATTGGACTTAAATGCATTTCTATTGCATCAGCTAGCAGCAAGGCTGCCGCGGGCGCTGTAAAGATCCTGTCGTCAGGGTCACTGTGGAGGATGGCGGGGCCTTGGCAGAACGGGTGCAGGCGGGCAGGACTGAATGCGGGCGGGAGGGCAGGCAAGCGGGCGGGAGGGAGGGAGGGAGGGAGGGAGAGGGCAGGAGTGGGAGCGGGAGGCGCTGGTGTCTGTCAGGTTCCCTCTCCTCCTGCTGTCCTTCCAGACCTCGTGTTCTCACACTCCCCCCGGGGATGAGTCATCCCCTGGCTCCGGCCAGCAGACGACGCCGGCAGGGGAGGGAGGGAGGGAGGGAGAGAGGGCAAGGAAGAGACAGGCGGCGACCCAGACATGTGCCCGCTGCGTCTGGCTCTCGCTCCTCTCTCTGCACTGTGTCTCTCGTGTCCATGCTCTCCGCACCGGTGGGCAGGAGGAGTGCTCTGCTTCCTGGCTGGGCTGAAGATATCAAAGGTGTATGTGTGTGTGTGTGTGTGAGAAAGAGAGAGAGAGCGAGAGAGAAAGCGCGTGTGTGTGTTCTTTGAGGAGAGAATATGTGTTGAGGAATGTGTGTGTGTGTGTGTGTGTGTGTGTGTGTTCTATGAGGAGAGAATATATGTTAAGGAATGTGAGTGTGTGTGTGTGTGTGTGTGTGTCTGAGAGCAATCTACCTGTTTCAGTCTGGCTTTAGCACACAACACAATATGAAAGGAAGGCCAAGACTGCTAGTACTGAAAGAAAGTGAATAGAAAGAACACAACAGCAAAAGGAGTCTTCACACTCTTCAGTAGTAATACTTAGCTTCTCTTTCTTTGTTTTGTTCTGTCTTTACACTGTGCCTGCATGTGTGTGTGTGTGTGTGTGTGTGTGTGTGTGTGTGTGTGTGTGTGTTGGGGTTGAGGCACAGCTTAGGCAAAGACCTTGCCTCATAAAAACAAGCACACAAATAAACAAACAACGAAGTGAAAACCAAACACTCTTCAGCGTTTGGGGAAAGAAAAAAAACAAGATAGAAAAGAGTCTGCTGCTAAAATCCCGACGTAGGAGGAGAAGGTGAGAGGAACAGACTTCACAAGAAATCATCGCATTTCAGATGTCACGGCTTACTTAGCGGAGACAAAAAGAAATAAATCCCCCAAAATTGTGAGATAATTAAGCTAAACTCTGTGAAGTGATATAATCTCTCCATACACCAAAAGTCCTTAGTGAGTTGCATTGAAGCTTGAGATTCTGAAGTCTAAACCAAAAGACAGAGAAAGAGAAACGAGAAGAGAGAAGGAAAGAGAGAGGGAGAGAAGGAAAGAGAGATGGACAGAGAACTGTAAAGATTCTTTCACAGCCCTCGAAGCAATAATACAAACATGGCATTTAAATCGGTGTCACAACACAAGCAAGTAGCACGCACGCTACTCTGTACGTGTGTGTGTGTTCATGTTCGCTTGTGCGGACATTTGTGTTGTCGCAGTGAGAACTCCAGCATACGTCTCTCGAGATAACCCATCATCCCAGCGGTCTTTCAAACGCCCCGCGCAGAGAGCAGAAGAAGCAGGCTCAGGGGGCCAAAGATCCCTGGGTTCCCAATCCTATTAAAGCGCGAGCAGTTAGTAAAGGCAGCGCAATTAACAAACGGCGAGAAACAGCGCGAGCTTCAAGACAACGAGCGGCAAATAACACAATAATCTACAGACTCCACATGGCCGAAATGAAAGCACATACACAACTAGGCTTAGGGAAGATTTCACTTTTGTGATGGGCTTTTGTAGAAAGGGACAGAGGAAAGGGAAGGAAGGGTAGAAAGAAAGAGAGAGAAGAGTGGGAGACAGAGAGAGAAAAAAAAAATCTTTTTTTTTTTGCATAGTTCTCCTTTGCTTTTGTTGGTGAAGGTCATGTTGGACCCTTCCTAGGCAAACAAGGAGAGCTTGAGAAAGATCTCCAAATCATAATGAAATGAAAATGGAAAAAGAAGAAAGAGCAGAAAACAGCACAGAGGAAACAGAACTGAAACACTCATACACAAAAAAAATGAAAAACCGTTGATCTTTACTCATCTGTATTCTTTCCTTGCTGAAAGGCTTTTCACACATGGCAGAGAACAAGATGATAAACGGTATGTAGCCATAAACAGTGTGTGTGCATATGTGTGTGTGTGTGTGTGTGTGTGTGTGTGCAGAGCTAAGCACAAGGCAGCAGATTGCAGGGCTGGCCTTGACAAACAATACTACTTCACACAACACCCCTGCCCTCCTTGCCCCATGTACAATCCACTCTCTCTGGTTATGATGGAGATGGCAGTGATGACAACCTTCAGCGAAGAGAAAAGAGAGAGAGGGGAAAAAAAGGAATGAAAAGAGAGAGAAAGGCATCAAGAATGAAAGAAAAAGCACTTCCCCTGCCAGTGCTCTCTGAGCTCCAAGGACAGGTACAACTGGCAGTGCCAGAGGGGCTCCTTTGTAGACGCGACAGCAGCAGCTCCACTAGCCCAGCAACAACCCGGCTACTCCACAGTCACCTTTACCAGTCTGTATGGAAGCCTTCCCTACTGCTACTCTTCTTTTCTCTCTCCCTCTCTCTCTCTCCCACCTCCCTTCTTCTTTTCATCTCTTACTATGTTCTCCTCTCCTTCAACTTCTCTTTCTATCCATCTCTGCCCCATTTCCCCTTCTCTCCATCCATTATTGTCCTCCACTCTTACAGTCTCCTATTTCTCTCCTATTCCATCTTTCTCTCCCTCTGTGACTCTATCACTCCTTCTCTTTGTCTCTTTTATTTTCCTCTGCTCCATCTCCCCCTCTCTCTCCTCTCACCCTTCCCAGAGGTGAGCTCTGTGTGTGTGTGTATGTGTGTGTGTGTGTGTGTGTGTGTGTGTGTTGTAGGTTTATGAAGCGAGGCCAACAGATGCTACCTCCAGGACCCCCTGCCACAGCTGCTGCCCGCCATAGCCCACAAGGGAGTGGCGGAACATGTGCCCCCACATCTGGGGTGACACGACGCAAATGTGACCGCCGTGCCCCACGCGTGCCCGCGTCTGGGGGACACTGCCGACGTGGCATATGCCATCCATATGGCGGCCCGTTCTTTGACCTGTGCTATTATGAGAGCCGGAGGTGCCAATATCAAGGGTGGCACTAATAGAACAGCAAAGGTGGCATTAGTGTGTGTGTGTGTGTGTGTGTGTGTGTCTCCTGGAGTCATTAATGGAAGACGGTGCCCGTGTCAAAATGCCAGGGGTGCCAGGGGGCAACAGTAGCATCACTCAGTCTAGCAGTGAGCCAGATGTTTATGAGTCAGAGAGGTAGTCATTCCTTATGGTAGCGTGTACACTAGCATAAGACAAGCAGGATCCTTTCATTTGCCCACAAACCCCCCAAAGCTGAAAACTGTCATGAACCTAAAACCCCTCAGGGTTTCTAAGACATTCTTATAGAACTGTTCATCACATGGAAGATTTCTATCTTTAACCTCATGATATATCAAACAACTTTCCGATTGTCACGGAAGTGAAACAAGACGAAAATGTCTATGATGAATTTTTATATGAAGACATATGGACTTCAATTATGTATTAATGCACACGTTAATGTAATATATGCATATATGTACTGTACGCATTAATGATGCATGTCCAGGCCAACCTTTCTCAGTAATGATTCCCTGAACGTTGCCTATGGTGACATCAGCCTGAGGGTTCTTTTAAAGGTGAACCACGTCAGGTTCCACTTAGAACGTTGGAAATTAGGAACCATTACAGACATTATGGCCTTAAGGATGCATAAAAACAACTAGTGTAAAGCATTTGTCATCTAAAGAGCCTTCAAGGCATTCAGGGGCCATACAGCGGTAATATTAGTTACACTAGAGGCAGCAATAACACGTGTGGCTGTATTTGTCCTGTATACTGGATGTGACCTATAGGAGCTGCTGCACTGGCAAGACCTGTAATGGCTGCTCCAGTTGTGGGGCTGCTGGTGTTTGTTTTTCAGAGGAAGTAGGCAGTAGTTTTTTTTTTTTTAATTGTCAGTTGAAGTACAGTTGGAAAGAAATGTGCAAAATGTGCTTTTTCTTTTCACTTTTCAACCGACTCTCCATCCACACAGAGAGTGCCTCTTCTCTTCATCATCCTCTTCTTCTCCCCTCTCTCTCTCTCTCTCTCTCTTTTTCTCCTCCATTGAAACATGGACATTGATTTATTGGAGTGGAGCCTGCGGAAGTTCATTGGCAGATAGGCTCCTAATGAGCGGCGAGACGCCTTGGGCACTGCCGCCCGCCTTTGTGCAGGCTTAGCGGATGAAAACATATTCAGGTGTCAATCTCCCCCGCCGATTAATAAAGCCCGCCGGAGACCAGGCTTATTGTTGCAGCCGCTCTGCTCCAGCTCGCCACTATTGTACCTGTTTTTCTGTGCCACACACACACACACACACAACACACACACACATTTACACACACACACTTCTTTTCCTCCTCACTTTCAATTTTACTCCTTCTCTCTTTCCCTTCTCTCTCTTTCTCTTTCTTTCTTTCACTACCTCCTTCATTCTCTTCCTTTCTCCCTTCTGTGTGCCTCTGCTCCATCTCTCCTTCTCTCCAGAGGGGGGGTGGGGGGTGGGGGGAAGTAATCAGAGTCCTGTTATTGGCGCTGCGGGCTAAAGCAGTGTGGCAGGCAGGAGCAGGGCCCGTGGCGCACATTGAGGACCTCTCTCTTTCTCTCCCTCTCCTTCCCCTTGCTTCTCTCCTTCTCTCTCTCTCTCTCCTTTTCCCCTGCCTCTCTTTCTCTCTGCCTCTCTTACTTTCTTCTCTTCTCTCTCTCTCTCTTTCCCTCCCTCTCTTTCTCCCCTACTTCTCTCTCTCTCCCTCCTCCTCTCTCCTCTGTGCTATACAATGACTCCTCAGAGGGGCTCTGCAGGGCTGGGGCCCAGAGAGCAAAGGAGGGGAGGTGAGGGGAGAGGAGGTGGTTTGAGAGATGGCGTGGTGGTGGGGGTCGGAGTAGGGAATAAAAGCCCAGGCAGAAGGTGGACTCGGCTGTTCCTGCGGTCCGAACAATGGCAGCAGCCCTTAAAAACCACCACCACAGCACCACTATACACACACACACACACACACACACACACACACACACACACACTACCGTGCACATAAGACCTCCGGCTCCATGCAGCACGCTTCACACCGCCCGTGTGCCTCGCGGTCACAAAGGAGAGATTACTGGGCTGATTGCCGCCAGAGTGATGTCACCACGCGCACTCAACCTGCACTGTGCCGAGTTGGTTTTTTTTTTTCCTTTTTTTTCGCTTTTTTTTCCCTCTCTCCGCCTCTCTCCTTCCTCACTCAATCCCCCACCACCATGCATGCGCCGGTGCGTGCATCCAACAGCCACACAAGTGCCGTGCTGATTTATTCGCTCCGACCGCTTAGAATAGCAAGCTGGACTGATAAAAAGCCCTGATGCGGACACAAAAAAAAGAAAGGAAAGGAAAAGAACGGTGAAAGAATGAAACTACTGCAAAAAGAGAAAGAGAAAGAAAGAAAAAAAAAAACGTTCCCCATAATGGATGTTTACCATAGTTTATCTGATTTGAATCGGGAGCCTCGTCTGAATGGGGAAGACAAAAATGGAGCCCGAAAAACACACATCATCTTGCTCATGAGTGATCCACTGAAAGGTTGTCAGGTCAGGAGAAACACAATGACACAAAGCACTCTACAACCTAACTGTGTTCCAGCATATTTTAGCGGTGGAAATGCAATAAAAAAAGTATAATAAAATAGCTGCTGCTAGCCATTGGACTGTGCTGGATTTCACCCTCATATTTCTGCTGCCTAAATGTACTTTCACAGTGCCCAGAGTAGATGTTCGCATGAAAGGACTCAAAATGGCCCAATTTTCACAAATGGGGTTCTGGAGACTGCCGTCAAAACAAAATGATGCCTTGATTACTGTGGCCATTTTGAAAGCGGTTGTGTTCAGCAGCAAGGGCTTGTGACAAAAGTTTAACCTTTTCTTTTTCCCCCCCCCCCTCTAGTCCTCTGAACATTTCTTGGCAGGTGTGATCAATTCACATCACCACGGGTTATGCAACCCTGCTGGTTCTGACTCGCTACCCACAAAGTTCTGAAACTATCCACACAAGAACCTTTTGGGCACTGTGCACTTGAACTGATGAGTGACACTGGAGGTGCCTTGGCAGCGACTGCATGTGTTTCCTAAATGACCCCTCATCATTACCACTGCAAGATGAGTTCCAGGGTCTTTCAGCTCCTCAACCCAACAACCCCCCCCCTCGCACTTCCTAATCTGTCAGAACCAAATCTGACAGGGAACTAAACACTTGTGACCCACAACCCCCCCCACTCCCCCTCCATAATCACTTGCCTGTTTTGTCACCTAGAGGTCTTTAGTTTCTATTAACAGTCTCTTGGTTGAGCTCCAATCACAGAGGCAGCGTGAGAGCAAGTAAAAGGGTTCCAACCATGGCAACGCTATAGTTTGGTGGTGGTGGTGGTGGTGGTGGTGGTGAGCGGGCAGCTCGGCAGACAGCGGTGGCAAAAACAGCAAAGAGCTGTCACTGGCGCCACCACCACCACCTCCTCCACCACCTCCACCACCACCACCACCGCTGCCACCAAATGGAGGCAACAAAGGCAATTATCTCTGTTTAAGAGCGAACCACAATCCTCCTGCATAACGCGATAATTGCCTGGAGATGTGAGGGAACGGAGAGAGAGAGAGAGACAGAGACAGAGAGAGAGAGAAGAAGAGTCTAGGTCGTCATTTAGAGAGAGCAAAAAAAGGGGGGGGGGGTGAGCAAAGGGGAATGGAGGGATGTGAGGTGTGTGTGTATGTATGTGTGTGTGTATGTGTGTGTGTGTGTGTGTGTGTGTGTGTGTGTGTGATTGGGGGTGGAGGGTGTGGGGGTTGGAGGGGCAACATCACCTAACCCAATTGTCTGCGTGGGGAGGCTGATGCAGAATATGAAATGATCCCCGGGCCCTGGAGCGGCCGGCTTAGCGGCGACATGGACAGGAAACAGGGCCGACCTCCCACTCGCCTATCAGCAGATGACAAGAGGCTGTCTGTTCTGGGACAGAGGCCCAAGCCTGCCGAGCATACTGAAAAGGTTAACACTGTCACTCAGCGAGAACTTAAACACACACACACATACACACAGGCACACACGCACAAAAAAGAACACACACAAAGACACACATGTATTTTTTTTTCTCTCTTTCTCTTTCTCCTTAGCACAAAAACGTACAGAAAACTAATGACAGCTTCTCTCTCTCTCTCACACATACATACACACACACACACACACACTAATTCTCTATTAGTCTCAATCTCCCACATGTGCTGATGTTGAGAAAGGTGCTCTCTCTGTCTCAGACACACACACACACACACACACACTCACACTCACACACACACGCACACACGCACACACACACACACACACACACACACACACACACACACACACACACACACACACACACACAGTGATTAACAGGTTGTGTTTCCAACTCAGCAACTCACAACAAGTAGGACTAGGCAGCAAACACGTCCAAGGACCCAAGTGTCACATTAGAAAGACAGCTGTACAGGAGATGTCCTGAAGAGGACCGGGGGTGGAAGGGGGGGGATTGGAATAAAGAGTCCGATTGGCTGATGACCAGAGAGAGGGCGTGGCATTAATGTGCTCTATGGCATCCAGATGTAAGGTTCAGGTTAAGAGTGTAGAGCCTGAAACAAAGTTTATATTCACAGAGAGTCAGGAGTTGTCCTGCCAAAACACACACACACACACACACACACACACACACACCACACACACACACAGAGCGAGAGAGAGAGAGACACATACTCAAATAATAAAAAAAAAAACACATACTCTCAAACACAAATTCAAATGAAAACATGCATAAAGCAAAATCATTAAAATACAGAAAACAATTCAAATGAATGATGTGTAAAAGAAATATAAAGACACAAACATACAGAAAAAGATATACAGACATAACATACACATAAACACACACTACTGCAGTGTGTGAGAAAGAGGAACAATGAGACTCCTGCAGAGAAAAACATGCAAGAAACATGGTTTCTATTTTTCTCTCCAGGATAGAATGGTGAGTATATTTTTCATTTCTCTAAAAATACCCTCTCTCTCTCTCTCTCTCATACACACACACACACACAGAAATTCAAAACACATACAAACACCAGTATGCACACATATACCAGAGTCAAAATGTGAAGTTGTTTTTATCCTGGCATTGTTTTGCGAAACATGATTGGTTGGAATGTTGCTAGCCAAAAATTTCCCTTCTTTTTTGCTCTGGCAACAGCCGAGGCTGGGTTCTCCCCTGAGACGGTGGAGCGCTGGAATCTGATTGGCTCGCACGCTGTGCCCACCTTTTCATCTCACCATACCATCCAGCGTGATAATTTATGCGGAGTGTGTCACACGGCTGTCTGTAGAGTGTGTCTTACTCGGCCCCTTCCACTTTCGCATCTGTCTTACCAGCAGCAGGGGAGGGTGGCTGTGTGTGTGTGTGTGGTGTGTGTGTGTGTGTGTTGGAGGAGGGGGGGGGGGGGGGGGGCTGGTGTGGGTGTGTGTGGGTGTGTGTTAGGGAGGGGCACAGACTGATGTTGACTGAACATGAATCTCTCCCTGTTCAATCCCCTCACCCACCTAACCAAAAAACTGAAAAAAAGAAAGAGGGAGGGGAAAAAAACAGAAGCAGGAAAGGTAAACAAGTAAAATAAACAAATGAAATTACCTGCACTTAATACAACGCTCAGCCCCCATTTGGTCTTGTGAACAAAAACTGGTCATAATGGCAAATAAACAGCCGAAAATTGTTGAGGACGCAGCTTTGGAGGTCTGGGTACAGGAAAGAAAAAAAGAGACCCTGTACTGAAACACACAACACTGGCATGGTGCCAAAATCAGCATGGCTCTCCTCCTCATTGCCAGAGAAGAAAGAAACCTGAGGAAGATGGATGGGGAACAAAAAAAATGAAATAAAAGAAAGAAGAAGAAAAAAAAGAAAAGAAAGAAAGAAAAAAATATATATCACTACAAACAGCAATGGTACGAGAGAGCTTTCTAATCTGCTTTTTATTAAAAGTGGCAAGTTTTTTTTTTTTTTTTTGCTATCGACGTTTTCCATTGCATTAGCATGCATTATTTGGAAATAATTACGTGTGTTGGAGAGTTTCATATAGAGACATCCAGCGGAGAGAAAGACCTATTAGCATGCTGTCCGCAGCCCATCAATAAAGTGAACCTGCAGGTGCATTTGAATAATCAGCTTAAGCAACAACATGGGGTGGGGTGGGATGGATGGTGGGGTGGGGGGGTTGGGGGTTGGACGGGGGTGGAGGAAAGGAGATGGTGGAGATGGTGGTGGGGAGGTTCACCACACTGAGCATGCATATTTTTCACATCATCTTATACATGTGGAGATACTCAGAATAGAACATAATCAATATGTCCCTGCTAGAGCACTCAGAAGAGAGAGAGAGAGAGAGAGAGAGAATGAAGAGCAAAAGAATACCTGTGGTTCACATCATGTTACCTCTGCAATTATAAAACCAGCTACCTGTTCACACATCCAAGGTAATGACACCAAAAGGTGCATGAATAAACCACTACAACATTACAAAAAGGTTAATTAGACATTTATAACTATTATATAACATCACTGTATTACTTACAAATAGTTTATAAAACACTTAACACAACTGTCAGCTCCATTTCTCTGCTCTATCATATCGTTTCATGCAGCCCTATTCAAACAGCTTGAAAAGAATTGTTGCTATGTGGCCTAATAGTTCTAACAATGTGCAACATAATGATCGCATTTCCTTCAATGCAATACTGGCAACTCCAAATGCACAAACTGAATGATACTATCGAACTCAACTTGAAGTGCATCATGGGACTGCTTTCTGACAAGAGAGGAAGACACAATGATATGGTGAGGAAGTAAGCACACGGGCGTATCAGGAATGATGACGGTCAGACACGTGGATTCATTTCAGCCCACAGCTTTTGGTCACGTGTGTAAACAAGGTATGGCGGCCCTCTGAGGGATGGCACAATGCTCATGTGACCCCAGAGACGCCCCTGAGATAGATATTTACCAGATGTTAGACTGCATTAGTATATTACCAAGAAATGTAGTTTATAAGACTGCATTAGTATATTACGAAGAAATATAGTTTATAAGACATCTATAAGACATATCTATTGTAACGCTCACAACTGAGTCGCATTGCAAGATACTAGGCAATGTGGGTAGGTAGAGTAGGACAGCGTGGGTCACCTGTAGGCTTTCTGAGGAGGAGTTGTCCATGGTGCTTCCATCCTTAGTGTCCTGGTGCTTCCATCCTGGCATGGTGAACCCTCCACACTCCTAGTGTTACCTGCAGACTAACTTCCCTCTGATTTCTTTTTTTCTGCTGTGCATCATCCCCTCCACTCCTCCCTTCCTACCCCTTTCTCCCTCTCTCTCTCTCTCTCTCCTCTCTCTCTCTCTCTCTTTCTCTCCCCCTCCATGAGCACACTCTCACCTTTCACATTGCTTGGCAACACCGCTGGCTCACTTCAAATGCTTGCTCACATGACTGACCACTGGCGGCGCCACTGCTCAAAGCCCTCACCTGGGGAGGGGTCAGGCATATGGACAAACACCAACTAACACCTATAGAAACATTATGTGCTTCAAGCAAGTGCACACACAAACACACACAGAAATATATAACTAGGCTATGCACACACATAGACAAGCATCTTGCATGAATACTTAAGCAGTGAGAAACACAATATACTTGCTTTTTTACACTTTTTACACACACACCACACACACACACACACACCACACCACCACCACACACCACACACAGACTCACAAACAGAGGCAGAGGCATACGACTGCTGAGCTCCACACCTCCTTGGAACCGATGCCAGCAGCCTCTGGGTGCACCCTGAGGCTTCAAAAGGCGGCTTATCTGACTTACGCTCTATGGGCCCTCTCTAACGCCACACCTGCTGACCTGCCTGCTCACAGACAACACTAACACCAGCTCCACCTCAACCACTAGCTTGCCCCCCGCCCAAACACACACACACACACACACACACACACACACACACACACACATGCACACACTGCCCCAACACCCTCACAGCCACTTCTTCAACCACAGACCAGAACCATCAGTCACTGTCACCCTCCTCCACCACCTCTCTCTCTCTCACTCTCTCTCAGGCACACACACACACACACACACACACACACAAACATACACAAAGTCAGCAGCATCCCCCTAACTCCCTTTCTCAGCATCCAGACATTAGACATGCACTTCCCACTGACAGCAAGGACACATGCTTCCAGAAATGTCCATGGGAACTATGCATGCTGGAGATAATAACATTAGATGCTCTGTATGTGTGTGTGTGTGTGTGTGTGTGTGTGTGTGTGTACACATACATTCTTTCACTTTATTCCCATTCGGAGAAAGAGATATTGTGCATACATAATGCCTATATTTGCAATCGTCTTTCTTTTTGTCATGGGTGGGGGGGGGAGAAGAAAAAGAGAAAGAATATGAAATAAACAGTTTCTCATGTGCCAAGATGGCTGTGTTTGGTCGCAGTGTTGGCAGGCTGGGTATTTCAGGCTGCTAATTGCATTTGGCATCAACACAAGAGAGGGGAAAGTGAGAGAGAGAGAGAGAGAGAGAGAGAGGAACAGGGTTTTGCCTCTTTCCTTCAGTCTGCCCAAGAAGAGTTCACTAGGATTTTACACAGCTTGTCTCTTTCTCTCTCTCTCTCTCTCTCTTTCTCATCCCAAACCACCCACACACAAACACACACATGCATGCATACATTTACTTAGATTAAACCAACTATTCCCACAGGTTGGCAATAACATCAAAACTACAATCACTAATTATTTCAGTGATTTCGCTGCAATGGCTTGACACTGTACATTTCAGTTGCACTCTAACATGAGTGGATGGATCGCTCCGCCAAAAATAACTTTTTGCCCCGAAGTGTCATTTCAATCAGACGTTTCAGCCTTACAGTGAAATGTTGGCTGGAGGGACTGGATGTTATTTTTTTATGAGATAGAGAGGGGTGGGGGGTGGATATCGAAACCTACAGGCCTAATTTTGGTGATTGATTTAGTATGCTAATCAGCCGGCTGTGCATTGCACGGCCATCGTGGTGACAGAGACAAAACGAACCAATCAGGAGCCTCCATTGTCTTTGTTCACCTCCGTTATCTTTTGGGCCTTCGTCATCACCCATGGAAACACAGCTCTCATTTGATAGATGGGCTTGTCGCAAAACATTTTTCCACTCCTCATTTCATCCCAAAAAAAGAAAGGAGAGAGAGGGAGGGGTGGAAGGGTGGGTGAGGGGAGAGGGAAAAGAAAAAGAGAGGAAGAGAGCGATTTTGACTCGTTATTTCATCAGACTTTCTTCAGACGAAATATGATCACGTAAACAAAAGACTGGCAGCGCTCCAGCAAGAAAACAACAACAATGTCTCCGCAAAAGCACTTCGACATCCAATTCCTCCGATCTCAATGGGCCGTTAATTAAAATAAACCAAGCACAATAACCGATGCCTAATGACGCTAATCCGACACACACAAAGTCGGTACAAAAGAAAGTCTTCACCATTGTAACACATATAACTATCCAATTAATTACCATTTGTTGTTTGGCTAAATCCTGAAAAGGGCGAACCAAAATAACCTGGCCCTGTCACTCTAGATTGTTTCATTTTTTTCCCTCTTCTTTCGCAAATTGTGAGCTTTGGATATTAATAAGCTAAACAATTCATCTGAGATGGAAACCAGCAAGATTTCACCATTTAATTATTTCATCATTATTTTCTTTTTTTTCCCTTTGAACTCACAGGTCTCTCTCTAAATCTATCGGGCATTCCAACAGGTAGTTTAGGTGGCAAACGCGTGCAGATTCACATCATGTGTTAATTAAAACTATTGTTCTGAATGTGAGTGGCTGTGGTTTTAACGTGAATGTGTGTAGATGTGGGTTTTTTTAACATGGAATCAACATCTAGATGAAAATGAGACAGATCTCAGGTCCTTCATAAGAGCCGGGTTCTCATTTGTGCCACACGGGAAGCTAATCATTGCTATGGATGCTAGACAGACATCTTGCAGAGGAGATGAGGTCACCAACCTCACTGGGGAGAGAAAAAAAAGAAGCTTCCCAGCATTCAGGACCTGATGAAAATCACTGGCGACTCAATCAAGCAAATTCAGGGGATATGTCATGAAACAGTTCTCAGATTGAAGGGTAGAAGATTCTTTGGGCAAATTAGTTTTTTTTTTTTTTTTTGCCCCTCCATCCACCCATCATTTTTTTTTTCTGATATCATCTATCTTCTGCTGCCATGTTTGATGTACTGTCTAGTGCTTGAAGTTATTTTAGAAAAAGACTTCAGATTTGTCTTTGGGTTTCTGGGACACAGTCTATGGAGTGACCTCATGCACCTAATAGCCAGATTTCATTGAGCTGTCACCGTCCGGTGAAAAAAGGGCCCATTTTTAAAATGAGCAAGCCAAATTCATTTTCCTTTTTTGCGATTAAACCACAAGACGAACCTACCTTTCCTTAAATAATTCATCACCCCAGATTGAATACCTATTGTGTAACTAATGAGAAGGGTAATTATTTATGGAATGGCTCATTTATCAATTCCCCTACACTTTATTAGTTTGCTTACTCTTATTATTAGTCATTATTACTACTATTACTTTCGGCTCTATTTTTAAACTATTATTACTCTATCCTTTACTAACGTTAGCCTTCAGGTCTCTTCACGGATGTCTGGATAAGACTGAATTAATTCAATAAATGCGTGCCCGAGTTGATCTCCTGAGTTTGGATTGTGATCACATTTCCAGTGCCATTATTATCTGAAGCGTTTCCCTGTGCGCGATGGCAGGAAACTGAATAGTCTTTGACAGAGTTATTGAGAATATGGAAATAACTCTGGGGTAACGAGCAGATGTGAGCCTGGCAAGTAGTAACGCTTGCTCACTTTCTCGCTCACTCAAGCCCCCCTGTCTACGTGCACCCCTCTAAAACACACACACACACACACACGCAAACACACACACACAGACGCACACACACACACAAACACACACGCACACACACACAAACCTCCACTGTTGTTCTTTCTCCCTCGCCCCTTCTTCTCTTCCGCTCTCTCGCTCCTTTGTTGAGTCATTGAATTCTGGAAGCATCAGGACAACTTCCGAATGATTGCCTGGGACCTGCTATCCCTCAGCCCTGCAACAGAGCATGGCAGATGTGAGTGTGTGTGTGTGTGTGTGTGTGTGTGTGTGTGTGTGTGTGTGTGTGTGTGTGTGTGTGCTTCTGAGAGAAGCCATGTGGAAAGGTCTCCTCAACATGGCATGTGAGATGCAAAACTGCGGCCCCTGACAAATCCATTCATTCATGGTGCCTGCGGGTGCTCCAAAAAAAGTGAAATACACCACAAAACAGGGAGCCCCATCGGAGTGCAATGCATGAATAGCTCAACCCCAGGCCTCAAAGATGGCAAGGGCAACTTTTGTGTGTCTACCAATACAATGCAATACAATACAGACTCATGGCAGAGAACACACAGGAGGTCTAAGCCAAGGTCACTGGAGTTGTTCTCAAGGCTTCTCAGAACCTCTGTAAGCTTGCCAGCCCCAGACGGAGACTCTGTGTTCACAAACAGAACCGGCCCAGCTGACGCGGAACCTTCAACCTTTGCTCACAGCAGAGAGAACCACAGGGAGAGACACGGGGAACTTAGAAGCGAAAGTCCTCAGGCCCCCTGTCTCAGTTTTGGCTCCATCTAAAAAATCGAGCCTCGCCATCCCCGAACAGAGACTCTCTCCAGCAACACACACACACACACACACAAACACACACTCATACTCTTTCATATGGTCACAAACACACACACACACACTTAAAGGCTTAAGACAAATGCACATAATGAAACACATACACCCAGGCACACAGAAAATGAAACACATACATGCATGCTCACATACTGTCTTTTTTACACAAGTACACAAACACACACACACTGAGTATACCACCCAACTCTATTCAGCTGCCAGCACTCAACTCCAACTCGTTGGCAAGGCCAATGGGGGCGTCTAGTAACCCGCCCTGAGGTCCCACACTGAGGCACCATTGGGACGGGGGCAGCTCCAATAGCCCTTTCACTTTGATGGATCGGCTGTGCCCAGTACCATCTGGGCAGGGATGGCGGGCATCCATCATATCCCTGACTGTAAGAAAGAGAGAGAGAGAGAAAGGCCGAGGTGTTTGGTCACTCCCTGCCATGAGCCCGGACAACATGCTGTCTGCCGTCTGATGCTTCTTGTGGTGTTACCCAGCACAGAACATCTATTAACTTCATTATATTCTTGATATCTGACCCTCCTCACAACAGGATTTTATACACTGCTATCCCCTCATCCCTGTACACACATGCACACACACACACACACACACACTCGCACACATGCCAACTCTGAGACAAACATGGCTATACACACAAAGACTGGTGGCCATTTACTGACATACAAGCATGTGCTCACACACACACACACACACACACATATACACACAGACACACATACACACCACACACACACACACACACTTCCACCCACACACCCCTACCGCCACGTCGAAAATGGTCCTGGGCCATCCATGCATCTGACACCCACCCATCCAGCTCATCACTGCATGAACCACCCTCCAAAAAACACAATTACAATCAGTTAATTCCCTGCTGTTCATGCTAAGTAGTGTTGCACACATAACATGTAACATTTAGTTTAATGAGCCAGGTTCACAGTGGCTCGTTGTTGAGGAAATAAAGAAAGATTTGTGGATTTATTTCAACTCTTCCAATCATAATGACGCCACTGAATTTGCATGAGGTGTATAATGACACTTCAGAAAACAGCCAGTGGTTCAATTTTGCCATTTCTCATGAACGAAATGCAGTGTGGGGGCACTGATGGCTTCCAGTGGACCGCTTGATCACTTTGAAAGATTGAGGGTATAACTAACTTTCTTTTTCTCTGTCTCTCTCTCTCTCTCTTAACTCTACAGCAAAGCAGCTGCCCGGCAACCTTTGTTTAAACCAACGAAATTCAAAGAAAAAATTCAAAAATGTAACTAACTGGGCAGCAGTGGTTCAAGGCCACTGGGCTGCTGCCACCTTGGTGGCATGATTTAGTGGCAGGACACCTTTGACACGAAGCCATGGAGTGTCAAAGAGGGGACAGCAGCCCAGTTTTTTTTTTTTTGGAACAAATCTCCAGTCAGAGGAAGCCAAATGGCCATGGTGGCAGCACCTAGTTCTCACCCTGCTAAGAGGGCACGCTTTGCCTGGTGATGAAGCATCTCTGCTGCCCGTGCTTCAAACGACCTGCCAGGGTAACCCTGTGGTGCTTCACTTCATACAAGAAGAGGAAAAGAGTCTTTTTTCCGCCCACCTCTTTATGTTTTTTTTCTATTTGATTGGCTTTTGTTCTGTTACATTTAGACAACAAAATAGGAATAGAAAGTGTGGGGGGTTATTACCCAATTAACTTTGTGGTCTCTTTGCTACCCGAGACACTAGCTTCTCAGCTTGTTATATCAGTGTGCGATAAGTGGCAGAAAGAGCGAAAGAGAAAAATAATAAATGAAGAAAAAAAAAAATGAAAGAAAGAACAAGAAGAATAAGTGTCTAATGTGTGAACATATGTGCGACTGTCATTAACTTCATCCCATGAAAATGGAGGCTTTTTTTCACTTGTTTACAGCCAAATGTCTTTCTCAATTTTTTTCTAAATGAAAAAAAAAGCACAGTACTAAGGAATACCATCTCAAAAAACAACAAGTCACACAAGTCATTTTGTTGGAACAGGAATGATAATTTAAAAAGATAGTTTTCTTCCCTCCTTCTACAGCTACTACCATTATTATGTTTAATATTATTACTATTTTCAAAAGCCCTCATATCATCACTCATAGCCAAGATATTATGTGGGAAAGTGCATGGTGACTGGTGATCAAAGAAAATCTGATGGAAATCTGGCATCTGGCATTACGGTGCTGAATCTTAGTCTAGCTACTTTTACTGTAAAAACATCTAATGTAGACAAAAAAGCAGGAAACTTAAAAAAAAAGAGAAAGAACTGAAAATGATTTACATAAAAAAGAGAGAGAGAGAGATGTTCTTTGCTTGTCATCACGCACCCCTGGCTGTGCACGCGAGACCGAGGCTGAGTCTTCTGTCGGGATGAAAGTGTTTGGACACGTTCACACGTACTGGACACGTTCGCACATACGGGACACGCTCAGCTCGACACAGCACAGCACATCCTATTCTACCCACATGGACAGAGTCCATCAGTGAACACAGGCACAGCAGCAGCAGCAGCAGCAGCAGCAGCGATATCTATCCTGTCACAACACCAGAGCTGTGAAAGGATGGAAAGAAAAAAAAAAAAAAATACAAGGATGAGGAGGGAAAAGAAAAGAAGGCCCAGAGGTAATGTAAGCTGACAGGGCAAGGCTGCATTTGTAGCGAGCCGTGCATGTCCACAAAAGTTTAGCAAGCAGCGAAGGAGAGGCGAGCAGCAGCTGAACAGGAACTGTCAGAGAGAGAGAGAGAGAAAGACAGAGAAAGAGAAAGAGAGAGAGAGAGAGAAAGAGAGATCGACTGTGATGCTCTTGGGAAGCGACATGCGAGAAAGATGCACACATCGCACAGAGACAACAGTCAGGATGAGACAAACTGTCATCGCTGGAGATGGGGATTACCCATGTTTGCGTGTGTGCTCTGATGTTTTTGTTTTTTTTTTTGCATTCTGTTTTTGTTTTTTCTTCATGTTCTGTCGTCATTGTTTGCTCTGCCGTGTGTGCCCATGTGCCAGTCATTTGGAGAGGATCTGGTGGATCAACTGAGGTAGTGTTTGCTCAGTGAGTCCCCATGTGGACTCCAGTGAGAGTGAAAAAGATAGAAGTGTGTGTGTGTGTGTGTGTGTGTGTGTGTGTGTGTGTGGGTGGGGGGAATGGATATTTGAGGGAGGACAGGAGGGATCTACGTCCCTTGCTATGAATTACAAATGGGCTTAGTGAAGTCTACATCTAACACACAGGCTTTGGAGTGCTGGTCTGTGTCCATGTAAAGAAGGAAAAGAGAATGTGTCCGTGTGTGTGCGTGTGTGTGTGTGTGTGTGAGAGAGAGAGAGAGAGTGGCAGAGGACTGTGAGAGGCCCTGGCATGCGTTCACAGACGGGCATGAACGACAGTGCCAGTGTGTCTTTGTGTGGCTTTAGCGTGGGGTTTTCTACGCCGGCCATCTGCGCCCGGGCCTCACAGCCATGGAGCCTGAAACACACACACACACACGCATGCACGCACACATGCACACGTGAACGCATGCACACGCACGCACACACACGCACACACACACACACACACACACACACACACACAGTACCAAGCGTGTGGGACATAGAGACAGCTGGGCACAGGGGTGCTGTGCCAAGCACCCCTTCTCCTAAAAAAAAAAAAAAAAAAACTCCCAAATTACTCCCTACCCACCAACACCCACCTCTCTCTCTCTCTCTCTCTCTCTCTGACTTGAGTCCCTTCTTCCCCCCGCATCGTCTCTTTCACCCTTTCATCCATATCCCCTTCTTCACATTCAGACTTTTCCAGCCTGCCTTTTTTTTTCCGTCGTCATTTTCTTCTACTTTCGGCATCCCTCCTCTTGGGTTCCAGCTCCACTTTTGTTTCCCTCCCAAAAACTTTGCTTCACTTCGTGCTCTTGTCCTTCACCCCCTCTCTCTGTCTCCCTCCCTCTCTCACTCTCTTCTTCCGTAAGGCACTTTGGCAGAGACGAGCGCAGTGGAGGAATAAATGACTTGGCAGGCGGTCGCGGCACGGAGCGCGGCGCAAATCACAGGCCCCCCTCTTCCTTTCCCGGTGACAAATGCAGAGCAGGTAAACAAGGTCGGCTGGAGCTGTAGCACGGCAGTTTTGGCTCGGCATCCTGGGAGGGGATCGCGTCGAGAGCCGGTGAATATTCAGCTTGGCGGAGAGAGGGCTTTTGCGCTCTTTCTCTCTCTCTCTCTCTCTCTCTCTTTCACTCTCACTAGCTTTCTGTGAACATAATGGCCCCTGTAGCCAGCTGGCAAAACTACACAGCTCTTAGCAGCCTTACACTAGCTTCCTGACAATGCACCCTGATTCCATGAGGAGGAAAGCTCAGCAGACAGAGAGAGTGATAGAGAGAGAGAATGAGAGAGAGAGAGAGAGAGAGATAAAGAGAGAGGGAGATGGAGAGATAGACAGACAGAGGAGAAAGGCAGACACAGATATAAAGGAAGGAAGGAAGAGAGAGAGCATGCGACAGAGAGATGGAAAAAGAGTGACAGTCATACAGATAAAAGATACACATATAGACAGACATAGGGAAGAGAAAAGGGAAAGAGAGAATGACAGGCAAAGATAATAAACAGAGAGAAAAAACATAGATAGAGATGGAAGCATAGATAGAGCAAATCAAAGCCAGGCCAGCTGAAGCAGATGCTCCATGGTGTCAACCAGCGAGTGAGGAAGCTATATCATTTTATCAGTGCCCTCCTCTTCACCGTGCTGGGGTCTGGCATGGAGGGAAAAACTCAGAAGTCTGGAAGTCTGTTAGTTACACATCTCTCTCTCTCTCTCTCTCTCTCATGTGACACTTTTAACCCCAAAACATACCCACAGTCTTATGCCCTCTTATATAATACTGGGACAATGGATCACAAACAAATTAAAATCCCGCTAAACTGTGGTTGCTTTGTTCATTGTGTTTACTTGCTGTGGATTAGTCCAGATGAAAGCAATTCCTTGGTGAACATGAATTGTTTTTAAACATTAGGCTATATGGTTTTAAAATTAGCAACTGCGGGTCAATAAACTTTCACAAGTCAAATGTTACTCTAAACAGGAAATGATGGCTTGTAAAATGGTCAAGCAATTTGTTTAACTCAACTTGAAGTACTTTTTGTTTTGATACATTTTTTGTTGATGACTGTTTTTATTGGTAAAAAGATAAATTCCCTTTTGGAACATGCACACACACACACACACATGCATGTACTCACACTCACACAGTTGTGTTAGAAAATCAATACTGTTACCCCAAATACACCACAGGTTGTTAAGAAGAGAAAACACAGCTAACAACTGTCCACTCCATCAATGTAATTCACATCCATGGACAGTCTCAACTCTTTCACTGGATAACTTCTAGCAGGCTGAGGATAATTTATAGCGTGTGGGGTGTGTGTGTGCGTGCGTGCGTGCGTGCGTGCGTGCGTGTGAGAGTGTGATAGTAGGTTAGACAATGTTACTGCTGAACTAAAAGAGAAATGGTTGGCAACAGGCGATCCTTGTGGACTGTGCAAACAGGCCAACACAAACACTCCAAATGAAATTGCCACACACAAAAAAAAACGTCCAAAAAGATTGAAACGCTGATAAAAGGAACTTAAAAACAAACACTCCCATCACAGATATTAACCACGTCTGGCTTTGTATGGGAATACAATGTTGATGGCATGAGTATGCATTGCTCTAATGTACTGTAAGTGTGTAGGTGGATGACCCCTATAAATACTGTATATACAGTATCTGTGCATATATCTATAGTTTTGAGCATGTGATTGATAAGCTAGTGTATTTGTGCAGTTTTGTGACTGTGTGTATATTATACTGTGTGTATGACTGTGACTGCATTAATCTTTATGTTGTGTGCATGCATGTGTGCGCGTCTGCCTGTGTAGTTTTGTGACTGTGTATGTACGTATATGTGAATGAGTGTGACTGTGTGTGTGTGTGTGTGTATCATTTGTGTGCGAGTGTGGCACGGTGTAGTAGCAGATGTCATTAATGCCCTCCAGAGGCGACGGGCGACTGAAGCCTGGCTGATTGGAAACCTCCGAGACAAAGAGCTCCAGGAGAGAGAGGCCCCAGCCTGCAGTTATCCTCCCAGCAGGGAGGCACTATCTGTGGGCCAGGGTGCCTCATTTAGCCTCCCTCCCCTCACGTCGCCTCCACCACTCAATCCATCCCTGGTTCCCTATCTCTACTCCCTCTCCACCGGTGGAGCAGTGATGGATTTGATTCTCTGATTGGAAAGAGGGCAATTTTACCTCCACTGTGTGACTCATTTACATGGTAATTTGCATTACTCTCTCTCTCTCTCTCTCATTTTTTTCCTCTCTTCATTTTACTCACTCGCTCACTCTCTCTCTTCCTCTTCATGGTTCTGCTTCTTTTCATTCTCATTCACACTGGCTGTCTGTCTCATTCTGTCTCCCTCTCTCTTTCCCTCCCTCACCCTCTCTCTCTCTCTCTCCTTCTCTTCATCATACTCTTTCACCTTCTGTCCCCTTCACTCCAATTCTTTCTGTTCTTTCACAGTCTCTCTCTCTCTCTCTCTCTCTCTGTTGCTTTCTCTCTGTCTGACTCTAATTTTCTCCCTCGTTTTTTTCCCCCCTTTTCTTTTCTTTCGTTTCGTTTCTTTCTGTGCCCTGCACACCCCCTCTCCTCCAAACGAACCGTTCTCACTTATTCAGCAGCCACCACGTCTTTGTCCATGCACTCTTTTTCCATTTGCTATATTCTATCCATCTCTCTCTCTCTCTCTCGCTCTGTCTCTCTCTCTCTCTCCCTCGTTTTCTCTTTCAGCCTGTATGCTTTTACCAAAACCTCCTCTGACTCTCTCCTCTTTCAAGCATCCTCAGAGAAAGACTGACTGGCTGCTTGTAACTTTGCACGGGGTCACAAAGTTCAAGATCGAGAAAGACAGGCAGACAGCTGACGAAATGAGACAAAACATGAGTGCGATAGAGACAGAGAGGCGAGGTAGTGTCAGAGAGAGAGAGAGCGAGCGAGAGAGAGAGAGAGAGAGACAGAGAGAGAAGAAGAAGCAGTGGAGGTGATGGTGTATTTATGATTTATTAAGCTGTACACGAATGAAGCGTCTGCTAAATGCTAAGCAGCCAGCATCCTTAATGAATCCACACCGATGGCAGCATTATGGAAATGCCTGGGAACGCTACATCTTCAGAGTTGGAACTGTCACTGTATGTGCGACACCGCCACCCCCACCACCCCCCACCCTCTCTCTACTTCTTCCCTCTTTCTATCCCCCTTTCTCTTTCTCTCTCTCTTTCTCGCTCTAGCCTGCTGTCTCGTGGTTCTACCATTACCCTGGCAAAACAGCATGGAAGGCAATTTAAGAAAGAAAAACATCTCTCTACCTGACTGCACACACAGATGAGTTCTGGGATGCAGATGCCTTGTGTACACACACATATGCACTTGTATGAACACACACTTG
>PYXC01001262.1:1890000-1892500 GCA_015244755.2 Tenualosa ilisha
GAATGGGCACATACATAGAACCACACACACACACACTTGAACAGGCACAAACAGGCATTCAGATACACACACAACTACACACACACACACACACACACACACACACACACATGCGATTGAACAGGCACAAGCCCATATTCACACTCACACACCCACACACACACCTCTTGTGCATTCCCCTTGCTGGGTGTAAATATGGAGCATCTCAGTACAAGTGAGACCTGAAGTACATGCTTGCTCCTGCACCAAGTCATTGGTATTCATGTATTCCCTGTCCATGGGCCTCCTTGCCCAACAGATGGTGTGCACGTAGCCCTAAAATAATTGCACAAACAGCACCATGGCCTATTAACACCAGCCCAAACACACGCACACACACACACACGCGCTCTTCAAGGCCCCCTTATGCATTTCCGATATCCACCACCTCACCGTCTGCCTCAGTACAAGAGCGATTCCCTTGTTGGACACACGGGGAAGGTGGTCAGCTGCTGCAGGATTCAGCACTTGTGCTAAACAAAGACAAACTTTCCTGCTTTGCGCTTTAAACCACCTGAAACTGAGCTGAAACATAAACGACACAGACCGGACGTGAGGTAAAAGGGGGGAAAGAGTGATAGTGAGAGAGATAGTCAGAGAGATAGAAAGAAAGAAAAGGGAAGGAGAGGAGCAGAAACGACATGTTAAGTTCCCGCCACACGCAAAAACACTGTGGTGGCGAAAGCAACCGCGGTGTAGCGGTCATTCATTCTGAGGGAGAACGTAGCATGGGCCCCGCTAATGGCAATGCTAAGCGCTTGCATCAAAAGCCGGTCACTATAGCAACAAATACACTTTGGCGTGGGGCTCTCAAGTGGAAACACGTTTGAAATGAGAAAGAAAGAGGAGGTAAAAACAAGGGAGAAAAAGAAACAGGGATAGAGAAAAAGAAAAGGGGGAAGGGTGAGAGAGAGAGAGAGACTGAACAAGAGAAAAGGAAAAGATATGAAACAATAAGCCCCAAAGAAAGAAAGAAAGACAGAATGAAAGAAAGAAAGAAAGAAAGAAAGAGCACATCAGAGAGTATGTATAATGGTTTGATGCGTCTTGCTGTAAAAGAGGCACATTAACAAACCTCAGACTCTCTCCTCTCTCTTCATCTGTGTATGACACACACAGTCATTACCACAAAGTATCCTCTCAGAGAGAATGATAAATAGATGCGCACACACACACTCCCTCTCTCTCACTCTCACTCTCACACACACACACACTATATGTCTCTCGCTCTCTCTTACAAACACACACGCACACACACACACACAGATCAGACATTAGATATAGTTTCACAAGCAGCTCTCCACAGAAGCTACCCTTCAGTCCAGAGGAGTGCTGACCCTTACAGACTTAGACCATCACGCACATACAAATACTCACACACTCTTCACAACCACCCTCCTATGGCCGCCCCCACAACCACTCTAACTCCATACATATAGACTTACAGCCCCAAACACACATACGAAAAAAGCACACTTCATCCAAAGAAACACTATCATGTGGCGGACTACATAGCTTCCCTTACTTCATAAATACAGACTTGGAGCACTACATACTTACACATATGATCCAAAACCACTATCCTATGGAGACCTCCACAGCCATCTTTTCTTCATAAATAGAGACTTAACTGCAATCTATGACAAGGGTACTTTCTGCATGATTAAATACCTGCAATTAAATATCAATAAACGACTGCCTTGTTATCATGTATTTTTCCAGACATATCCTGTATGCAAAGTAAAGCACAGACAGCTGCCGGCAAATGCTTTCAAAGGCCAATCAATTATCAAGCATTAAGGTCTGGTTAATCAGGTTAATTCATTAATTCAAGAACACCTTTTAAAGGGACATTTTAGTGAAGGACACTCAGACGCACAGATAGCAGCTTTCAAAGCAAGCTCCGCGTGTGAGCGGCTGATACACACAACAAGTGTCCATTGTGGAGACGTGATGGATGATGCAGTCACTTGAATCAGATCGTCAGCGCAACCTTTTCTTACGTAGGCTTTCACTGTTCCTGTTCTGGCCACACGTCGAAAGGAGAAATAAAGGCCTCTTTGATAAAACGAAGGGACTCGCTTGACATTTGCAAATTGGTGTAACCACTGTGTTTTCACTAGGACGTGGACATTTGCATTTTGTTCACTGTCAGAAGTGGCAGAGAAAATAAGAAATAAAACCAAAGCAAAAAAGAGGGAGAGAGGGAAAGAGAGAGAAAGAGAGAAAAAGAGAGAGAGAGAGAAAGAGAGTGAGAGAGAGAGATGGTCAGTTGTGTGAATGGGGTTGTTTGATTGCTTTGAGACGTTGTCATCGCCCGTCATGTCACGTCACCCAGGAGTGCTGATCATGCAAATTACACCCACAGCATAATTATTCTCTCAGGGAGATGGTGTGTGTGTGTGTGTATGTGTGTGTGTGTGGTGTATGTGGTGGTGGTGGTGGGGTTGATGGTGCCTGG
>PYXC01001262.1:1895000-1897500 GCA_015244755.2 Tenualosa ilisha
AAAAAGAAAAATGAAAAATGAAAAGAAAAGGGGAAAAGCAGAGGAAAGAGAGAAAAAGGCTTTTGGAAGTGCAGTGGTTTCAGGTCTAAGCCCCCTCTCTAAAGTCACCACCTCATGAATCCTTTGACATTGCATGTGGAGCGTGCTGGGGCATATGTGTCAACACTTCATTAACACTGCCAGGGACTGGGACACAGTCCGACAAAGAGAGAAAGAGAGAGAGAGAGAAATAGAGAGAGAGAGAGAGAAAGAGAGGAGAGTGAGAGAGAGAGAGAGAGAAAGAGAGAGGAGAGTGAGAGTGGAAAGGAGAGGAAGGAAGAAAGAGAAAAAATTGCTGTCTCTAAGCCACCATCTCCAAGCCAGAGCAACCAGTGTGTGTATGTGTGAGAGAGAGAGAGAGAGAGAGAGAGAGAGAGAGAGGCTATGTGTTTGCACACCTGTGTGAGAAAAGCATTTATGGTTCTGGGAATGGGTCATGTGTGCAATGCCCGGACACGTTCACTGTGCTTTCAAGACACATACACATACATACACATACACACACACACACACACACACACAGTGTGCTAAACCCAATCTGTGCAGCTGTGACTTCAAATGCTTGGCGTCCTTTTTAATGTTTCAAAGCCACAAGCAAGAGACATGTCGAACTGACTTACACATGATACTGTTTAAACAAGGCCACCGAGACAGGACTCTGCCTTAGGCATCTGCTTCCTTCACTCTCTCTCTCTATTTCTCTCTCTCTTTCTTTCTCTCTACTTTATTTCAAGAGTTCCTAAAATGTTGTTTTGACACAGCTTCAGGCTTCCACTTCCTTCCGGTCTCTCTCTCTCTTTCCTTTCTTTGCTTTTCATTTCTTTCCTTCGTTCAAGCACAAGTTTGTTCCTAAAATTCTGTGCTTTGAAGGTCACACATCTCCTCCTCCCAAAGGGGCCTTTAAAACGTATTTAAGAGCGCCAAGGCAACTGGAGGTATTCATCACAGGAGAAGGGGGGAAGGGGGGGGCGGGGGGCCAGTGCTGAGGGGATGTCCTCACGAGGTCTCTCTCTCTTTTTTTGAAGCTGTGACATAAAAACTGTGAGACAAAGCGACAGGCACGACGAGTTCATCCTTGCGCTCTTCCTGAGCCATATATGTGAAGTGACACGTCGGGGTCTCCACCGATCTTCCCACGCATTCTATTCCTGTGGCCTCGAAGTCCATGAACAAAAAAAGAAAAGAAAGAAAGAAAGAAAGAAAAAGGTATGGCACCACTGAGCTCGGTAGTTAAACTGCCAGGATCATGTGATTTCACGCACAAAGCATGCAATGCCCTCATATTCTGCATTCTTGTTATGGAGGCATATGCCCTATCCCAAGTGATTTCATACACAGTATAAACATATTATGGCTGTTAATGGAACGGCAAGCTTTAAACATGACAAAACAAGTTATGATACGACATAACCGACGTGCCTTCTAAGTAGACGTTCTGGCACTCAGCCACGACATCATGAGTTCCATACAGGCCATGAAGAGAACGACCATCTGATTTTGATCTGCAGCTGTTTAAGATGTTACAGGAGCACCAAAAGACTCGCCGCGGCAATCAAAGCTGGCGTGTAGCCAATCCCGACTCAGGCTCGGTATATCACAGATCCCCTTTTACATATGGTCTCAGTCACATCTCAAAAAGTTCCTCTGACAGAAAACAAGCTCAACTCATTCATCTTATAGGCTTTTCGTTTGTATTTTTCCATGATCCGACTTATTTATCTTTTTTTTTTTTTTTTGGAAGAACTCCTTGTGTGTCGCTCAGCGGGAGCCAACGGAGAGGAGGAAAATCTCCTGAGTCATCCTTTCTTATTCTGAGCTCCTTAACGAGAGCCAGAGGCCACCGAACCCCTCAGTCAGGGTTTTTTGTCGAGTCATTAACTACAGCCTTGCCTAAAGCATGGCTTTTCAAAAACTTTTTTTCCCCCAGTCCTGCCTCTTTCTCTCTTTCCCTCACACCCACTCCTGACCTTAACCCTAGACCTGTGCACTTTGACCCCTGGTGACGGCCATTAGCACCACTTGGAACCGGACCCTTGCTTCTTACATACAGTACGATTAGTGCGGCCAGAGCAGGTAGCATGACCCTTGACCCCAGCGCTAATGAAATCAGGGCCAGGAGGATTAGCAGACGGGGAGAGTGAGAGGGAGGAGATCGAGGGGAGGCAGAGAAGGTCAACGCTGATAGGCAATCTCTCTCTCAGACAGGGCTTACTTACTTAGCCCAGAGCCTCTAAGCGTGGCCTGAGATTCCACCACAGATAGTGAGGGATGAGGAGGAGGAGAAGAAATAGAAAAAAAAGAAGAGAGGAGAGATGGGAGGAGAGGAGGAGAAGAGAGGCCTTTGCTGATAAAAGAGAGAGAGTTTAGTTCAAAGTAAGGGATTAGTGACTCACACACACACACACACACACATAAGCTTGAACTGTCAGGGTATGGATAAACACACCAGCACAGGAACAGA
>PYXC01001262.1:1902500-1915000 GCA_015244755.2 Tenualosa ilisha
AGAGAAAAAAAGGCATGTTAGTGCTTCAAGTCACCTCATTTTTAACTGCACCCTCCTCTGGGACGAAAACTCCTCGTCTGCCGAGACTCTGCGAGTATCGGCGCGGAGAGAGAGAGAGGAGGCACACAAATAAATAATAAAAAAGAAAGACAGAGTGGAAAAACAGAGGAGGAGAAATTGCCATTGTCTTTTATTTCAAGCAGCCCTCACAGAGTTGAATAGGGCTCTTCAGATGACACAGGTGCGTGAGGGCTCGCAAAACAAATAACAATAATAAAAAAAACAAAAAAAAAAAACACACACAGGAGCATTGAGGGAGAACAAGAGGAAAGCAGCTTCAGAGGAGAAAAACAAGAACATAAAAAGAAAAGACGCAAACATCTTTCTCTCTCTCTCTCTCTCGTCCTCTTTTCTTTTTTCACCATCCGCCTCCACTTGGTTATTTGCGTGTGAGCGTTTTGCGGTCAAGTTTGTGGGACAGCTCCCCCCTGCCGGCCCCTATGAAAGGGAAGGCGCCCGGGCAGGGATGTGGCTGGGGAGCGCCGTGGAGTGGAGCCTGCCGGTGCCTTTATGACTCCCATGAGCTCAGGCTCCAAACGACAGGTGAGACGGCTCCTGGAACCTCGCCCCTGGCCCCTTTTTTTATCGCCGCCTCCTTATCTGATCAATGTCTGCCACTTACTGCTGGAGCAAAGGAGGCCCTGTGTTTACACACTGCGGGAGATAAACAAGAGAGATGGAGTGTGTGACAGTGTGAGAGTTTTTTTTTTTTCCGTTTGTGTATGCATGTGTATGTGCATGTGAGTGAGAGAGAGAGAGAGAGGAGAGAGAGAGAGAATGTAAGGCAAGCAAATAAGCAAGAGTGTGTCTTTGTATGTGTTTTTTGTATATGTGTGTGGTTTGTGTGTATTGGTGTGGGGTAATAGCATAGGAGCCCATGTATGTATGTCTGAATATATGCTTGAGTGAATGGGAATGTGTGGTTGTATGAGAGTGTAGGACTGCTGTAAACAATGATCTAACTGTGTCAGAATGTGTGTGTGTGTGTGTGTGTTTGAGTCTGTTCATATGTGTATGTTGTTCTGTGTATGTATAGAAGGACTGACTGAATCTATACATATGGGTTTTAGTGTCTCTGTGTTTGTTCACGTCTTTCGTGTGTGTGTGTGTGTGTGTGTGTGTGTGGGTGTGTAGCCCAGTGGACTATGACAGCTGCTCCTCAGGCTGTTTGGACAGGGTGAATGCATTGTGAGGCAGTTGAAAGGTAGGTCAGGTGCTGAAGGGAGATGAGGCCAGGCCACTCATTCACTCCTACAAGAGAGTCGACCAGGAGTGTTTGCCTGTGTGTGTGTGTGTGTGTGTGTGTGTGTGTGTGTGTTGGTGGGGGATACACAGAGTGAGTCAGAGGATATTAGTTTAAACATACAGAAAGACACACACACACACACACACACACACACACACACACACACACACACACACACACACACACACACACACACACACACACACACACACACACACACACACACACACCTTGTCTCTGATCCCCCTCAGGGCAGGCAGCTGTTATGACACAAGGGCAACAGCACAGAGGACAAAAAAAACATAAAGCTCACTCCATCCATGTTCATCACTCAAGACATGAAAACAATAGAGAAAGAAAAAAAGAAAGAAAGAAAGGGACAGAACAAAGGAGAGAAAGAAAGAAAGAAAGACAGAAAGAAAGAGCAAAGGAAAGTATGGATAGCAAAGCGAATGAAAGAGTAAAGTAAGGATAGAATAAAAGAGAGACAGAAACCTGGAGAAGCTACTAAGTCATGCTTCAGGAAAACAGACCCATGTGACAGCTTGCCCAAGTAGAGCGCTGGTGTCACCAGACGTTTGTGAGTATCTCACGGCTGTGCTTGTCGTCGGGCGAGCCAGACACCTGTCCTTGAGTTTCAGAGAGACCGTATTGATTGCCGTCTCCAATCACCAGCGGAATCGATCGATCTGTGTCTGGGACGTGACGAGCACACTTCATCAGGAAGTGCAATCACATGACGGCACTTCACCTACCGCAGAAGCTATAACAAACATGCACATAGACATAGACACAGGCAGACATATACTCCCCCAGGCAAGTGTTCATGTTCAGGGTGTGTGTCAGTGCATGTGCGTATGTTGGCTTTGTCTGGCGTCTTGTCTCTAGTGTGTGACCAGGTTCCAAGACAAACACAGAAGCGTGTTACAGGTGTCTTTGGCAATGAATGCACAATGCACACAAACACCCACCCTCTCACACACACACACACACACACACACACACACACACACATGCACACACACACACAGACACAAAGCAGGGGTGCAGTGCTGCACTGTGGAGAGTAACTGATCCACGCGCTGACTCACCAGCCATAGAAAACAACCATGTTGCGTGGGGGGTGGGAGTTTCAAAGGGGAGAGGGGGGGGGCACACAGGTTAGCTTTGTTTGCCAGAGGTGTGAGGTAAACAATACCCGCCTGAGCAACACACAATGTGAGGAGTGATTATGTGTCATAACATCAGGTTAGTAGAGCAAACAAACACACAAATATGTATACAAATACTGCCACATTCACACACTCAGGGACAGACATGCACAAAGCAGGGGTGCATACTGTGCAATGAAGGGTATCTGATCGACACACTGACTCACTGACCACAAACACGCACACTGATATACACACACTATCAACACACACATGCACAAACATGACACACACACACACACACACACACACACAACTTGCATTGTACGCTTCCCTCGAGGGAAAGCTTTCTGTAAGGTCTTCAAGGCCATAAACCATTGCAAGGAAACACAGGCACAATCACGCACAGGTTAATGGTTAGATTGCTCCAGCAGCCTCCCTGAACCCACACAGAAGACACACACACACACACACACACACACACACGTACAATCACACACACACTGAGACAGACAGACAGACAGACACACATACACACACCACACACAACCAATATGGAAAAGTCCTGTTGAAAACATGATTCTTATCTGTCCTTATAGAATAAAGTAAGAATCATATAAATTTAATCATTCCAGCCAAGACACACACAAACACACACACAGAAAGAGAGACAGAGAGACAAACACACACACACACACAAACACACAGAAAGAGAGACAGAGAGACAAACACACACACACACACAAAACCTCATCACCCAAAAATAAAACCACGCGTTGAATCTGGGCCATCCCTGTTTGTCTTCCGCCACAGAACACCACCGTCTCCCCTCTCTCTCTCTCTCTCTCTCTCTCTCCCTCTCTCTCTGGAGACGGCAGTAGCAGCAGCACCTGCTAACGCTAACTGAGCAGCGCTATCAGCCCCAGCAGCATCAGCATCAGCATCAGCCCAACATCAGCCCACTTCTCCTCACACTGTGAACCCAGGGCTTAGCAAGAGTCTAAACCAAGCCTGTGTTGAGCTTGGGTCCAGGGTCCGCAGTTGCTTGTTGTTTTGCAGATCTACCATTAACTGCTAGTTTTACGGGAAGATCTACCATTTACAGCTATTTAGCAAACACTTCATCCAAAGTAGCCTGGACTCCCAGCGGCGTGTTCGGAAATTGAACCCAAGTTGCCTGACTGCTAGTTGGTGACATTGCCGTTGCTGCTTCACACCCATTGGACTATGGTGTCACATGGAGCAAAAGCACTATGGACTGGGGTGGGTAGGGTGGGGAGGTGAGTCAATGGCCTGGTGGTGGATGGGGGCTAGAATCTCTATATCAACAGATGCATCTCAGCATCACTGTTCTCTCACTTCACTTTGAACTAATCTTCACTCCATCCGTTCATCCATTGATCTCGCAGTCCCCTCTATCTCTGTGTGCGCACACACACACACACACACACACACACACTATCGCTCTCTTTTTATCTCTCCACTCTGTGTGCCGCCTCTGTTACTCACTCTCTATCTCCTGTTTCTCTCTATCACTTTATCTCTTTCACTCTCCCACTCTCTCTCTCTGTGACTCTTCGCAGCCACCTTGCTATTAACATTCAAAGTCTCACTAACTCTTTACCTCCCTCCCCCATCTCTCTCTCCATCTCTTATGTTCTCTCTCTTTCTTTCTTTCTGTCACTTTGCCGTGGGGAAGACAATGAGAAGCGGCGGCCGACTCCATCTCCACGACAGCCTAATCCCAGGGACGGATTAAGGGATGAGTGTACACACACACACACACACACACACACACACACACACACACACACACACACAGACACACTCAAGATGCAGACCACTGTGTGCTGGAACAATGAGGGGGGATAACAGTGGAGATAAGAGTTAAGGAGCACACCGTGACCATGACAGACAGAGGACAGGAGAAGAGAGGGGGATAGAGAAAGACAGAGAGAGAGAGGGAGGGGAGAAGAGAGGGGGATGACAGCAAAGTGTAGTAACCTAAAGGAGAGATAGGAGAAAGAAAGAAAGAAAGAAAGAAAGAAAGAAAGGAGAGAGAGGGAAAGGGAAGGTAAAGGAGAGAATGAGAGAGAGAGGAAATAGGGAAGAAGCGATAGATGCATCGTGGTGTGAGTCATCTGAACAGGCCGCAGAGACGAAGCTAATCCTCCTTTTATTGCCTGTTGCCCCTAACATGGCAGATATTACAACAGATAATAGCACACAGAGCCTGATGGGACAGCCACTGGTGTGTACACACAGAGAAAAGCAGATCCTGACATATGAGTGTCTGCCTGTGTGAGTGTGCCTGTGTGTGTGTGTGTGTGTGTGTGTGTGTGTGTGTGTGAGAGAGAGAGAGAGAGAGAGTGAGAGAGAGTGAGAGAGAAAGAGAGGCAGAAGGAGAGGGACAGGGAGAGGGAGAGGGGAGGAGAGAAACTGGGGTCATACACATATGGTCATGGTAAGTACACATCATTGAACACCTCACACAAAAGCTACCTACAGAACCTTCCAGAAAGGGGCCTGGTATGGAATAAAACGCAAAGCTCTTAAATCACCCAACAGCAGCAGGCTAAATGCATATGCAGCCTCCTCTTCGTCCTCCGAGCTGCACAGTATGGGATCTGTATATCACTCAGTCTTCCCCTGTCACCCGCTCTTCTTCGTCACCCACCTGACGTTTTTGTATTTTTATTTTCTCGTCTCTTTTCCACCCCTCTCTTCCTATGTCACTCTCTTTCCCTTTCTCTCCCTCTCTCTCCTGTCTTACCCTGGCTCACCCCGCACCATTGCAGTTCCTGCTGCTGCTGGCCTGCCTGGGCGGACTGCTCTCCAGCTGTTGTTTTGAGAGACTCTGCCAACTCTGGTGTTAGAGGCTGAGAAAGAGAGAGAGAGAGAGAGACAGACAGAGAGAGACAGAGAAAGAGGGAGGGAGGGGGGCAAATGGGTTGGAGAAAAGCAATAAAAGTGAGTTCACCTCAGTTCAATGAGAGAGTGAGGGAGAGAGGGAAAGGGAGAGAGGAAGAGAAAAAGAGTATGAGAGAAAGAAAGAGTGAGAGGGTGGGAAAGAGAGAGGGAGAGAGAGATGGAAATTAAGCCCAGTCAGCATGTCAATGAGCAAATGACACACTGTATTCACCAAGACAGGGAGAGAAAGAGGGAGAAGCAGGAAGGGAGTGAGAGCAAGAGAGAAAGAAAGAGTGAGAATGGAGGGAGTGATGAGAATGGAAAAGAACGACAGAACAACAGATGTAGAGACAGACAGAAGGAGTGATAAAAATAGAGAGAGCTACAGTTGCAAGCCAGTAAAGAACGAGAGAGAGAGAGAGAGAGAGAGAGAGAGAGAAAGAAAAGGAGTGAGAGAGACTGATAGAGATGGCCATGTGAGTTATGGTTGAGGAATCACAGGCCTTGGCAGCCACTGAAGCCATACATAGTCAGAAGCTGATAGAAGGTCCCAACGGGTGTCTATTTTCACCAGCCAGTATCATTACTGTTTCTTATCCCTCTGTAGTTAGACACCCAGGGCTGCTGTCCAACAGTGACAAAACACACACACACACACACACACACAGACACACAAACACATATGCACACACACACACACATTATCCTCAACTTACCCTACAGTAAAAACATACATAATCTCATATTGCTCCCAGATCAGACATACCCTTAAATTACCCTGCAGACTATGTCCCCCTTTGAAGAGGCCCAAAGACCAAAGAGCTAATATAGAGTGTCGTGTAAGCCCCAGCGCTAGCAGTCCGCCACGCACTCATGCTGTATTTATGACTGAGGCTGTGCGCATAATCTCTATTAGAGGCCAGCAGAACTTCCAAGGATCCTCATGAATTTATATACTTAAGTCAGGCCAGACGACTAGAAAAAAACCAAAATGCATAGATAAGAAAATAGCTAGATAAAATAAACCATCGGCTGATAGCTAGTGCTTTGCTTTTATTACCCCCCAACCCCCCATCCACCCCCTCTGGAGAAGCAGGACTCCCAGTGTTCCCGGTGAGAGCTTGACTGCTTGACGCTCCCATGATGCCGCTCGACTGCTCCCCCCCCCCCCCCCTCCTTTTCTCCGATCCTGCCGGGGTCCCCATCAGTGCGGCTCTCCAGGATGCTGGGGATCCCCCGACTCCAGCTGCAGGACCCTGCCAGGGAATATCAGCTTTGGTTGAGGGGGAGGAGGAGGAGGAAGATGATGAGGAAGAGAAGGAGGAGGAGGAGGAGGAGGATGAGTGGGAATCCGTATGGGGCAGAGGGGGCTTCAGGGCTCAGAGGGAGATGAGTGGAGATGAGGGGGGGTTCCCCTATCAGTATCCCCCTGCTTGGTGGTAGACTTAGAGTGGTGCTGGGCACAGCCGTGGGAGGAGAGGATTTGCTTGCCTTTTCTGCCTGAAGATGAGGCTACACAAGCGGGGAGCAGATAGTGGAAGGGGTGGGGGGCAGGCTGAGCCAGCAGCTCTTCCCTACTGGGACTAAACCACACCAGGGACAAATCTTCCCCGGCTGGCCGACAGCTCTTACTGCCAAGCAGCATGGGACTGGACTGTTACAGTAAACACACACACACACACACAGTCACTTCCTCAGACACTTCCTACTCTCCAGGATCAGAGGTCAACAGGAGGCCAATATGCTCACGGAGAGGCTAATTAGGAGAGCTATATGATAATGATCATCCTGACACCTTTAATTAGGCTTGAGTAAGCAATTAAGATATAAGTCCTTTTAAAACCCTTCACCTCCAGCCACCAGGAGTGCTTTAGAGAAGTGGTCCAGTATGTCCATTTATGGTACTGGTCTCTGCACTGATACATATCTCAAGTTTTTGAGGTTTGACTGCGAGATCTCCATCAGGTGGTTAATGAAGCAGTGGATCATTGCTCAGAGCCCACTAATCAAGCTTGGTCAGACAGCCAGTCAGTCAAGTAAAGACTTGCAGAAAAGCATGGGCCTTCTATGCACCCACATTGCAGTGGTTCCAGAACAAGGCCCAATATACACATTGCAGTGGCTCCAGAAGTAGGCCCAATATGAACATTGCAGTGGTTTCAGAACTACGCCCAGTATGCTCATTGCAGTGGTTCCAGAACGAGGTCCAATATGCACATTGCAGTGGTTCCAGAACTACGCCCAATATGCATGCTTCAGAGCTTCTAGAACTAGGTTCAGTCTGCATGCTTCCGAGGTTCCAGAACTATACCCAACATGCTCTGCAGTGGTTCCACAACTAGGCCCTATCTGCACACTTCAGAGGTTCCATATGGACCTGCTGCAGTTATTGGGGGAAGCCTTCCTTCAGCTTTCCTCTCCCCTGAAGTCATGGAACTGCGCAGTGTTTGTTTTTCCTCCACTAATTCGGGAGACCTGGAGGAGCCGGGGGTGGGTTTAATGGTCTTATTGTATTACCTGGCTCCAGGAGCTGTCCCTCTCAATAATCCTCTCTCCTCGTTTTCTAATCTGATATTCTCTTTGCACGAGAGTCGCGCTCGCTGCTGCTGCTGCCTATGCCGCCGCCGCCGCATCACTCCAGCGACAGGACGGCGCAGGAAAAAAAAAAAGCAGCAAAGAAAAAAAATGAAAACACCTCAGTTCCGCTAGGGGAACGCCGCCAGGGGTTATGTCAATCAGTGCTGGAAACCGCAGCAACCGAGTCGGAATAATTTATACCTGCGCTTCCTTCATGCCTTGGCGGGAGGAGCACACCCTGCATATGCATGCGCACACACACACACACACACACACACACACACACACACACAGAAGTTTCCCAGATGTGCTGAAGGAGTGCGAAGTAACAAGCCAGAAAGGCAGGCCTTAATAGGGCTTACCGAAGCGCTAACAGGAGACGGACATCACAACTCCAAAGCACGCGTCCATCTCTTTTATCACTACACACACAAACACCATTATAGACACATTTCCAGTCAAAACGGAAGCCATAACTTATTCATTCTTTGGCTTTTCAGCAAAAAAAAAAACTATGGGTGGCTTTCAAGACTAGCCTCTGATCAGCCGAACAATTCAAACTGAAGAAACTGGCCGACAGCATACGTGCACAGACAGCTAACCTGCTTCGCGGCCCATAAGCAGACACTACTCTATATTCTGTTTTGCTTATGGGGCTATGTAATTGTCCCAGAAAAACAAAACAGATCCTCCATTATTTTCCCTTGATTCTACACGCTATAGCTCACTTCATGTTTACCTAAAGTAGATGAGATTGTTTAAGGTTAGGAGTCGGCCAGTCACTCTATACACTGGTTGGATCAGCTCACACGGAGAGGCTCTGAGCAACTCAAGTCAGTTGCACTTACCTCATAAAAAAAGCTTTAATAGTTTGGACATGACAACAGTACACACACCACGTACGTACACACACACACACACACACACACTTCTCCTCCCCTGTGCCTAGAGCATGCTAATTTAACAGTGTTTGGGCTTCTGGGAAATGTTATTTTCGTAACAAAGTTCAGAGCTCAGGATAACAACCTGAGGTGAGTGTTGAGAGAAAGAGGCTGAGAGAAAGTGAATGAGAAAGAGAGGGAGAGAGAAAGAAAGTGACAGAGAGAGAGAGAGAGAGAGAGAAAGAGAGAGAGAGAGAAAGGAAAGAATAGAGAGTGTGAGCAGGAGGGAAACTAGGCCAGAGAAACAGGGTTGCAGTGGTGGTATGTCCCATTACATCACATGGATGCCCAAAATGTCATTTAAGGTTGGACTGACTTCCTGTTTGTGCTTTTTAGGTGCATGAATATGTGTGTGTGTGTGTGTGTGTGTGTCTGTGTGTGTGTGTGTCTACATTATCCTAAAGCCACTGGCTCGAGTGCACATTTTCCATTCAAATGTCAAGAGGAAAGCCATTTCACCGTCCTCTCTTGGCATGTGTCACGTCACTTTCCCCCTTTTCGTTGGAGCGAATGTGGAGAGCTAAATGATATGTCGCATCCAAAGAAAACAGCTATTAATCCAGAGAGGGCAGATGTGGCGGACGATGGAAGCACGGAAAGAAAATCGGTCCCGGTTTCTATATATAAGCTAATATGAATTAATAGCTACTGGTGTGGACCCTCTTTTTTGGGGGGGTGGGAAAGGCGCAGGGCGACTCCAGTGGGTTTTTTTCTTTGGGAGGGAGGGGGGGGGGTAGCAGGCTCTGAAAACGTCTGGTTGTCTGGAGTCCGTAAGGAATCGGTCGTTACTGGGTTGCCTGGGCCGTGCGCGGCTCCTCCGCCGGAGCCAGAGAGTTTAACGTTGGGATAAAATAAGGATACGCCAAGGACGACAGCTCTAAAAACTTTGTCCATGTGTGTGTGATGGGGGGGGTGTGGTTCAGGGGATGGAGGGGGCGAGCTAAAAGTGGTTTCCCAGACTCAGATATAATGACCCCTGTGTGAGCTGGAAGATCTGTGCTTCACATTAAAATGTGTGTGTGTGTGTGTGTGTGTGTGTGTGTGTGTGTGTGTGTGCAAGACTGACAGGAGATCAGTGTTTCTGAACAGCAAAGTTTTCAGGCAATACTCAGTTCAATGCGATACTATCTGGATCAATGCAATCTTATCTGTTTACTAAGTAAATGAATATCTTGTACACAATGTGGTAGAGAGGACCGGAAAAAGGAAGATATAGAGAGAATTAGAGAGAGATAAGAGAGAGAAAGATACACTGAGAGAGAGAGAGATACATTGAGAGAGAGAGAGATACAGAGAGAGAGAGGAGAGCGCGGCAGAGATTTGAGAGTTCACAGTGTCACTTCGACAGGTCTGCTGTTAATTAGCAGTGGTAAACTCTTTGAGTGTGCACATGCAAGTGTGGAAGTGTGTGTGTGTGTGTGTGTGTGTGGTTACATGTCACATTCTATTTCAGTCCCCTTCTCCTCAAACAATGTAGCTTTGAAGAGGCCACGGTCCCTCGCTGACTCAAGCCAAATTCCCCATCACACAAACACCATGAGGACAATTATCTGTGCATGCCACATGTAAAAACGAGCACAAGAATGAGAGATAGAGAGAGAAAGAGAGGAAGAGGGAGAGAGAGTGCCATAGAGACAGAAAGAGGGAGGGAGAGAGGAGAAGAAAACGAGTCGGGATGATCCTAGAACCATCTCATATCTCTACGGGCATCGACTCAAAGACAACCGCCGTCCCCTGAGGGCACTTACTGTAAGCCCACGCGATCATCCCTGCCAAGATTATTACCGAAACGCATTATGGAAAAGACAAAGGGGGTGGGGGTGGGGTGAGTGTGGAGCGACGCCACGATAAAGTGACTCAACAACCACAACACGACGAGCAACCGCCCCGACTGTGTCACTTCTTCCGCCCACTGGCTCCAGGGGATGGTGAGATGGTGGTGAAGATGGTGGGGGGTGGAGAGGGGGTGGGAGGACAGGCAGTTGGGGTAGAGGTTTGGAGGGGTGGTGTAAGTGTGATAGAAGTGGTATTGGTTGTGAGTAATTCTCTGCGCCTCAGCCGATGCCGAGAGGCAACACAAGGGAGAAGGGAGACGGAGGAATGTATTTATTTATTTATTTATTTATCTATCTATCTATTTAGCGAGGTGGGTCAGGGATGGTTGCACCCTCAGCTCTTGGTACTCGAAGCCAACTTCCTCGCCCTTTTTCGCCTGTTCCCAGTTTGCACCCCGGGGGACGCAGGCTCTCTTCAGAAGTCGCGTTCCCCCCAAACTCCCTCTAAACCATGTGGGAGTCTAAGGCTTCTTCATGTCCAGAGGAGGCAGGCTGGCTAATGAAAAGGGGGGTGGGGTGGGGTGGGGTGGGGTGGGGGGGAGCCACACAAATCTCAGTTGAGTCGTCGTTGTGGCGATTAAAAAAAAAAGAAAAAAGAAAAGAAAAAAAAAAAACTCCTCGAGTGAACATTCCAAGGGCCCCCTCCAATTGGACAGACACTAATTAGAGATTTGCTGCAAACCATATCGAGGCCTCTGGAGATCGGCTTGCCTGCGAGCCTCTGTCATCTCTCCTCGTTTCCTCGCAATCACAGGGGTTAAGCGAGCGAGAGAAAAAGAGAGAGAGCGTATGAGACACTGAGGGAATGCAGAGTGTTTCACATGTTTGTTAAGATAACCATGCACACAGGCAGCCTTTCAAACTTGTCGACTGCTATTTCGAGATCATTCAATGACTCCTTAAATGTGGCCTTGCATTCGTCAATAGAATTGCATTGTGTTAGCCTATGAGGCAGAGTTGCAAGAATGCTTTGTGACATTATAGCATATCTGCCGAGTGTTATCAAATGGCTTTGTAAACACTGGGGTATTTTCGTTGTTGTTTCCGATCAAGGCGAAATTCGACAACTCCACAACACGCAATTAAAAATATGTTGGACACATTAGCTGCCATAAATCAGTAAATGACTCCAGATTCTGAAATGAATTTGAGGTTGTTTTTCTCTCTCTCTCTCTCTCTCTCTCTCTCTCCTTTCTCCAACAGCTGGGTCAAAAGGGCTGGAGTGAAAAATCCCCACTCTGGAATGTTCCACATCTTTTCTCTCCTCCCAGTTTCCCTGGCTCTGTGTCAAGGCTAACGTCATGGTGGGTGACAACGCTATATCCTCCTGGCTAGAGCATAGGTAAGTGTTTGCGTGTGTGTGTGTGTGTGTGTGTGTGTGTGTGTCTAAGCGAGAGAGACTGCATGTGTGTGTGTGTTTGTTTTGGGGGTGTGGAAGCAGTGCATGCTGGGCTGGAAATGAGATGCATTGTGGCAGGCAGGTCCAGGAGCCTTGGACCCCCGCTGTGGTGGACGGCAGGAAGGAAGCAGCTGTGATGGTGGGGTGGGGGGGAGGAGGTGGGGGCGGGGATGGGGTGTTTGGGCGCACTGGCAAAGAGGGGAAATAGGGGTTGAGGGTGTGGGGGGGTTGCAGGGACGCATGCCAATGCTCACAGCTTCCTGAAGAACAGCACGCGCTCCCAAACAAAAACAGGGATGAGGCGATAAAGGATAAACAAAGTATAAAAGCAAGTAGCTCTGCTGCGTCTCTCTCTCTCTCTCTCTCTCTCTCTCTCTCTCT
>PYXC01001262.1:1920000-1942500 GCA_015244755.2 Tenualosa ilisha
TCTTTGTCTCTTTCTCTCCCTCACTCCCTCCCTCCTCTCCACTCATCCAGCCATCCATCTGCTGTGCCAAAAGGTGAGTTAAAAAAGGGGACCCAAATGGGATTTCATTCATCGCACTTCTCTTTCAGTTGCCATGGTGACGGCAATCACGCCTCACGCTGGCGTGGCGTTATACACACTCACGCCTGTGTACGGCTGGTTGTCACTGTACTGAGGCACCATGGGAAGAGGAGGGAATGGGAGGGGAGGGAGAGTTGAGGACTAGGGGAAGAGTAGAGGGGTGTGTGTGTGTGTGTGTGTGTGTGCGGGGGGGGAGTCTTCAGCCCTATTGTAGAGAGCCCTGGAGAGAGCTGCTGACATTTGGCTGTGCCGCATGCACTCAGAGGCCCATTATAACGCAGGCTGTGCCTCTGTCACGCCACACAAAGGGCCGTCCCGGAGCCTTTCAGCACGCTTGTTGGCCGCTGATGCACTGTCACCAACCCAGGTGGGATTGATGGAGGCTGCCTGGACAATGCCCAAAAAAAAAAAAAAAAAAACGGGGTGCTGGATGGTTGGAAAGTGGAGAACACACACACACACATACACATACACACACACACATATATATATATATATAAACAAACGCACACATTCATTCATTTTTAAAAAGCCTTGGACCGGAGGGTCTGGTAGATAGCAGAGTGAATTTAATAAAGAGGAGCTGACTGACATATTTCATTGATGCAAATATGAGTGTGTGTGCACAGAGCTTTGTATATGTGTGTGTATGTGTGTGTGTGTGTGTGTCTTAGAAGTGATAATAGCAAACTATTATTGTTGTGATTATGTCTGTGTGAAAGCGTGTGTCGATGCAGTCAGTGTGACTGAGGTGTGATTTTTTTTTTTTCCCCCCCATCATATTGCATCTGTTGACACACGCTTGTGTCTGTGTGTGTGTGTGTGTGTGTGTGTGTGCAAAGCAAACACATAAGTCTGTAACTGCGTAACAGGTGTTTATTAGCACACTGGCGGATAGATGTGTGGTGTGGGAGGACAAGAAACACAGAGCACAGGTCATTTGCTATCTGTGGAGTGAGAGGCCAGCTGAGCTGAGCTGAGCTGAGCTGAGCTGTACATGTCTGCTGATGGGGCTAATGAAGGCAAACACAGCAGCCGCTTTGGCACTGAGTGAACTGGGTAGGCTGGCCTTTCTTAGGTGGGTAGGATAAGGCCACATATGGCATATTCAGCCATTAAATGAAACCATGATGGAGAGAAGAGAGAGGGAAGAAAAAAACAAGTCATAGGAAAAGAGGTGAAGAACGGAGAAAAGAGGGACAAGGGGGGAAGTCAAAAAAGGCAACAAGAGAAAAACAAGAAAGAGAGGGAAGGATATACAGCAAAGATGAAAGATAAAGATGAATGAAAGAGAAGAAACAAAAAGAAGGAGAGAAAAATGGAATATAGAGAAAACAGAAAAGAACTGAAGGAGTAGAGAGAGGAGAGGGAGTGAAGAGAGAGGAGAGGGGAGGAGAGAAGAGGGGAGGAGAGGAGAGGAGCTGGAGTGGGTAGTAGCAAGGGGTGTTATTATCCCAGTGGCAAAAATGCCACATGTGCCCGTGTGTCAGATTTACACCCCCGCGCCCGGCCGCTGGCCCTTTGTACCGACTCTGTGCCCGTCCAGACCCCCCTGGTGTGAAGCAGGCGAGTGATGAATTCCCTGAGAGCAATGTGACATGACGCCACACTGCGCTAAGGGCCTCTCTCTCTGTCTGTGGGAGTCTCTCTCCTTTAGTCCTGAGCGCAAATAGTGAAGGGATTAAAACAGAGCTGAACAGAGCAAAACCCCTTGTGTGTGTGTGTACGAGACAGAGGGAGAGACACAAATTGAGAGTCTCAATCAGGACAGCAGGGCAGGTCAACGAAGTAGAGCTCCGAGGCCAAACACACAACACACACACAACACACAAACACACACACACACACACACACACACACACACACAAATGCAAGGGAAAAGCCATTTTAAGATGTTCTCAGAAAAGATGATTAAGAGAGTGGGCGTCTATGTTAAAGGACAAGTTCAGTTTCTTACGCTTAAAGCATTGTTTTCTGATCATTTATGATGAAATGCAATGGTCAAGATTAAAACTAATGCCTCTGTTCCGGGAATTTTTGGTTGCTGAGGTAGCAACCCCAACCACCTACAGAATGGCTGTATAGGTGCACTGCTGCAATCTTTCCTAAAACACATGAAACTTTCGTTTGGAGCGATGTGAAACTCACCGAGTGGTCAGTAATGTTCACTGATACGCTGACTGAAAATTCTCAGAACAGAGGCATTTGTCAGAAATTTTATTCTTAAACCATTGTACTTCATCATAAACAATCAGAAAAGAAGGCTTTAAGTGTAAAAAAACAAAAAACAAACCTGCCCTTTAAGCATCTGCAATCTCTCTGTGAGTGTATGTGTGTGTGTATGCTTTGTACAGCTAAATATGTATATGTAAAAATCTCTCAGATATGTCTGTTTGAACTATGAACTCTATAGACTATGATATTTGGAATACAGAATATGTATATGTATGCCACTATGTAAGCCTTTATGTATCACACAAGCGTCGCAAGCAATCAGCGTTGTAATGTCACATGGTTACAGAATCATGACTGCATTTAATACTTTGGAATGTGTTATGTCTACTGCCTGATAGTATTGTATACATTTGTAAACATCCCTGTGTGTATGTCTAGCTTGTTTTGAGAGAGAGAGAGAATGTGTGTGTGTGTGTGTGTGTGTGTGTGGTTGGTCACTCCTTGGGCTCCTGTGACTCAGAGGGGAGGCTCGAGTGACTAGTCCAGCACGAGGGTCAGTCACTGGCCCAAGCTGCCAGTGCCACCAATATACTACCCACTGACTCACTCTCTCTTTCTCTCTCTCTCTCTCTTTATCTTTCTCTCCCTCTCTCTATCCTTCTATCTGTCTCACTATCCATCTCTCTTTCTGTCTTTCCTCAGAGGCCACCTCACCCCTGTTCATCCAGTGAGCTCACCGGCTCGTTTCCTCAGCACACACACAAGACACACACACACGCACGCACACACACACACACAAACACATAAGGGTCATGCAAATACTGGTTATTTGGCCCAGATGAAAAAAGAAAAACAAGATTAAGAGACAATAAACAGCCCTACTCTCTGAGCATATTAACTCAAGGGGATATCCCATTAAGGAGGACCACTCAGTAAATGGGAATGGCTTGCTCATGAGGTGAGATCATCAGGTGGCTCAAAGCTTTTATTTCGGCCACAAACACACAAACACACACGCACACACACACACACACACACACACACGCACACACACAACACACGCACACACACACACACAACACACACACACACACACACACACACCGAATACCCCCACACACATACCAAACTGTTGTAAATAATCCCAATGCTCCTGCTGGGAATATGGAGGATTACTGCTTTCCAAATCAAAATCAGCATGTTTCTGAGAATGAGTATTACTTTATGTCTGCGTGCGTGTGTGTGAGCAAGTTATACAAAGAGAAGTAGTATAGGTTTGTTTGAGGGCATGTGTGTGTGAGTGTGTCTGCACTGAACCCTATGCAAACACATTGGAAACCCTCATTCAGACCTCCCCCCCAACCACACACACACACACACACACACACACACACACACACACACACACACACACACAATGCACACACACAGAAACACACACTGAAAGTCTCACTCTGTGCAGTGGGCTTGGGCCTTGGGCCAGCCCAGGCCTCCCTAAAACTGTCACTCCCTTCACATACACTCACACGAGCATATGCACACACACACACACAAACACATACAATCACACACATTCTCCCTGCCGCTGTCATGGTAACTGCTAGCAGGCCTTGAACCCCCCCTGAGTAAGAGCATTGGCTGGATGATCCCTCCCTGTCAGGGGTCAACACTACAGCAGCCTCTAATATAGCCTAGCAGAAAAATGTGGAATGATCTAGAAGGCAGTTAGAGCGGAGAGCAGAGGAGACCAGAGAAAAATTGAGAGAAAAGAAAAGAAGAGAAAAGTGAAGAGAAAGAGAGAAAAAAGGGGAATTCCAAGAAAAAATAAGTGAAGAAAACAAGATGTTTCATATTCACTCTAAAACCTGGACATGTATTGACCTTCAGTGCACTGCGAGTGTGCCCACTGCTTTAATCAATAATTACATTTCAAGACCATAATCTTATCTCTACTTCTGTCTCAAGTTTGCAAACACACACAAACACACACACACACACACACACACACACACACAGAGAGTCCGTTCCAGGTTGAGACAGGTGTGGGGCCACCTGCCACGCACCTGCTCCTCGTTCTGCCCCGCTGTGAAAATGAATCAACACGAAGTGGCCTCTCTTTCTGTCCCGCTCCCTAAATCAATCTCTCCTCCCTCCCTCCCTCCTTTCTCTCCCTTCTCCCTTTCTCTCTCTCCATTCCTCTTCTTCCCCTTTGTCTCTGAAGTAGGCTAGTGCTGCCCAATGAAGCTGATCTATGTGTTTAGTTGTCTTGGACTTGCTGGGATGTTCGTGTTCACACCACTCTGAGGTGAGAGGCGCACGTCTGTGTGTGTGTGTGTGTGTGTGTAAGAGAGAGAAATCTGGATGGCAGCCACACTCTGTTGCCACGGCGCCAGTGGTGAAGCGTGGCCCTGTTTATTGAACTGGTGCTTGTCTTCACACAGAGACACACAGAGACACACACACACACGTCTCAATGGTAGGGAGGTGATTGGTTTACACTAAGAGCAACTCGCTCTTAATAATCTTTTCTCAGAATTCATGTGAGCATTATAGGAAAAAGGAGAAGTGACCTCAATAGAAGTCTTCACAGGGTTCAAAATGATATTTTTGGATAGGAATCAGAATTTGAGGGTTAGGAAGAGGGCGGATGCGTCCAGACTGTATAAGAATACTCTTCCTTACAGCCTGGGAGTCTAACTCCATCCAAACACACGCACACACACACACAGACCACTGGATAAATCTCAGCAAGCTTTCGGGTTCAGAATGTACACTTGCTCAGCTCTCACCCACAAGATATAATAACCCCTTGCCTCATATACCCACGCGCATACACACACACACGCGCACACACACACACACACACACTAACACAAGCACCCCTCAGCAGCTCCCTTGAAAGGTCAAGGGGGGCAGGATGCACACCAGCAGGACTCCATGATGAGTCTTCATGTCCAGGCATGAAAGTGTCCAATTAGTGAGGGCTCCCTGATCCACCCAGTTCCCCAGCTAGCACTTCAGGAGAGGGGCTTTCGTCTCACTCCTCCTCATTCTCTCTCTCTCTCTTTTTTCCCCTCTTTTTTTTCCTTTTCTCTTCTCTATTTCTTCTATCCAGCCATGAGGATTGGGTTTGGGCTTTGTGTTTAACCACAGGGTCCTCCATCTGATTTAAGACACCCCGAACCCAGAGCAAGCCTATAACCCCCACCCCTTACCACACACACAAACACACACACACACACACACACACAAATGTCTTGAATCTTTTAGAAAGCTATTGCATTGTGGCATAGTGTTTTTTTTCCCCAGAGCTGGAGGGTAACCGCAGATAGGCAAGCATGCATTTCTGGTAGGACGGGAGAGGAGCGAGCACCAATGTGCGCCATGTGGACTGCTTAGATCAGCATGAGTGAGCATCGCTGCCCAGCACTCTACTGCCACCTATAGGCCGCAGACAGAGCATGACTCACCATCCCCCAGTGGCTGCAGTTTGGATGCGCGCTCACATACACACACACACACACACACACACACACACACAAAACTCAAACCAGGCACACGCACACACAAATATGCATATATGCACACACAACCACAGACAGACAGACGCACACACACATAAATATGCCTACACAAACATCCATGCACGCACAAACACTCACACACATAAACAGAGCAGACAGACAGTATTAAAACTGTCGGATGCCAGGACCAACTCCCCACCGGTCCGCAAAATGAAAAACTGCTGGATGCAGGGCCTCACTCACTCACTCACAGAGAAATAGGACCAGCTGTGTAAAGTGGCTTATTTTAATATCTTGGAAAAACAACCACAGAAAGGTATATTGTTTAGCACTTAAGCAGGCCATTGTGGCTCCCAATAAGCGCAGACACGCACATACACACACGCACACACACACACATATACACGGGCATGGATTGCAAAGGAGGGACTGAGGGGAGACTTGACCACATGGGTGTGAGCGGCAGTAGCACTAGACTCCTCAGGCTCCGCTTCATTCGTTTTTGTTCGTTTGTTCGTTCGCTTGTTCGCCTTGTTCATTTGCTTCGTTTTCCCTGCTGGCTAATGAGTGAGTCACAGGGCCCCCCTGTTCTTGCAGACGTATAGGGATCCTGAGGCCCTCACACAGAGCTGACCTAATGAACAGGAGCTCATCCACTTAATTGCCCCCTGCAAAACAAACGCACTGGACCGCACTGAGCACTGTATCGTCACAGTAATGTCCCACTGTCTTTAACGCTGAGATGATGTTATGGAGAGAGCAACCATTAGAATGCATGCCCAAGTGGTTGAGCACTTTACCAACAGAGGCTTACGTTACCAGCCCCAGTGGGACTTCAAGCCCATTAGCAAAAACAGGCTTTAATCCAAGACATAAGCAAACATCACCCAAAGATGCTCATTTCACTCAATTTGATACACAGAGAATGAGATCGTGTCTTTGGGTTTGCCAAATGAAGCAGACTCTGAAAAAGATAGTAGACTAACAGTGTAACACATAGCTTGCACTGTACTCAGTGAGCTCTGAAACTTCCACCTTCCACACCTCACTGAAGGACACTTCATACTCACACACGCCTCTAGTTCATTCTCTCTCGTGTCACGCACAGGTGAACGAGCTCTGCCTGCCTTCATGTCCAAGAGTTGGTGTATGTGTGTGTGTGTGTGTGCGCGTGTGTCTGTGTGTGTGTGTGTGTGTGTGTGGGTGTGTGAGAGAGACAGAGAGAGACAGACAGAGAGCCATGGCAGATCGTTAAGGATCTTTTTCGCTATCTCCCCTGCTAAAGCCCATTAAAAAAAGCCATTCAATGCTAAGCGGGCCAGGAAGAGAGTGAGCAGTTTGTGTGTGTGTGTGTGTGTGTGTGTGTGTGGGTGGAGGGGAGGTGGATACAAGGCCCCAGCGCTCCGTTGCATTGCGGCGTGCTACGCGGCGTGCTACGGAGCGGCCCTATCGATTATGATTGAGTGGTTCCACAGCCGTGCGCTGCCGAGCCCAGGGGCCGCGAGGAGCAGCAGTGGCAATTCTGCTGAGTGAGGACTTCTGGGCCGCTAGTGCAATGCCGTGCCATACTGCACCCAACTCTCTCTCTCTCTCTCTCTCTTCTTCCTCCTGTGCTATGGGAAGTGGGTCAGATGTGCGCTATTGGCCTGCTGGCTTTGGCAAGGCCCGGGAAGCTGGAAATGGATTTCTGATTGTATCAGTTCACTCGTCTCTTCCTTCACTTTCTCTCTCTCTCTCTCTCTGTATCTCTCCTGCATGCTCACTGGCTCGCTCAGTAAAAGCTTTTTTTTGCTTCACTACTTCTGTTTGATTTTTCATCACTGCACTTTTCCAGCATGAGATGATAAGTAGGATGGATTTTTAAAAAGGAACTCGGAGGGAAAAATAAAATAATAAAATCTGCTACTGGATTTTTTTTTATATATATATATATAATCCCCTAAGTGCAACAAAAATAATCAAACGGCGCCATGACAACCGCATATCCTGCTGACAACACGTGCCTGACATATTAAGATTAACATCTTGAGTTAATGAGACTGTTAAACAAGAGGAAGGAGTATTTAATATTCTGACTGAGGGCCAAAAACAGCTCCTGTTATCTGGCCGACCAATCCCATCATGCATTTGGGCATGTGTTGAGAGGGTGGCTTGACAAGAAGCAGGAAATGCTTCTCTCTTTCTCACTCTCCCACACACACACACACACACACACACACACAGACACAGACACACACAGACACATTAAAAAAAAAAGAAATGTTTTTCCATTTTCAGCACAGGTTTAGGCGAGCTGTCCTCTCTCAATGTGTGTCTGATTTATTCGCTTCATAAACAGTGGAGCATATAGGGCTAGCTGTTGTGGCAGCTTATTGCACGGACACTTTGTTTGAAATGACACTGTTCTTTATACGCTGTTGCGTGCCGAGCGGATCAAAAGGCTGTCAGGAGAGCCTCACAAAGTCTAAACAAGACACCTCCGCAAGGGACACTAAGGGCCATAAATATTACCCAGCATGCCGTTCATCTGCCTTTAGGGTCTGGGGTGCTGTCAACACAAGTAAGACTAGGAGACACCTGGCTCATATGAAAGGGGGGATACATGATTTGAGTCTTGAAAAAATGTTGATGTCAAGGGTGGCAAGAATGGAAGAAATACTGAGAGAAGGAGAGAAGGAGAGAGTGAGTGATAAGACGGGGTGAGAGAGAGAGAGATAGTGTAAGCAAATGGTAGCTTAGCACCTGCTGTATTGGAGGCCAAATACTCTCCATATTATCCTACTCATGTGTGAAATGCTTCTCAGTCACTACCTCCGGCACAAATCTACAGACTTTGAGAGTTAAATGAAGCGTGAGTGACGTTTTGTGCAGTTCCTTGGACTGTGTGAATAAAAAAAAAAAAAAAAAAAAAAAGACTACATTATGTAAAATGGCCCGCTCTTTGGCAGACGGAGAGAGAGAGAACGAGAACCAGAGTCTCTAAAATGTAAATCTGCCTCCATTCTCGGAATAGGGGGGAAGCTGTGAACAGACGCAAGGCAAAAGAGCAGGCAGTCATTCACCTCAGGAACAATAGTCAGAGCGTGTCCACATTAACACGACTGGGATCGTGATCTTAGACCAGAATCAGATCTTAGAACAGAGAATCAGTGAATCTTAGAACCAGAGGAGAATCAGTGAATTCTTAGAACCAGAGGAAATCAGTGAATTCTTAAGAGCGCATCAAAAGGTATCCAAACATCAAACTTTCCCATAGTTTCTGAAGACCAGCAAAGAGCTGAGCGCAAGTGTAGTGAGTGTGTGTGTGTGTGTTTTCAGTGCTGACCCAAGACTGTCATATTTGTTCTTGGCCTCTTAAGATTCCTATTTAAAAACTAGAGGGATGCTCTCCTGAGACTTGTAGAGAGAAAATAAACCTAGAGTTCAAAGTTTCTTATATAAAAATATCATTAATTAATAATTGCAGCCACTAAATAATGCATGTGGAGAGTGAATGCCCTTAAATGTAATGTGTAGCATTAGCAGTCTCTTTCTTGCCCACATGCCCGCTCTCTCGTTTGCTCTTTGTGTGTGTGTTGTGTGTGTGTGTGTGTGTGTGTGTGTATGTGTGGGGCAAAAGATTAGAGGCAGCTCTCAAGCAAGACCCCTTGAACTCGATCACCCACACAGTGGGCCGAAGCGCCTTCGTAACAGAATGCTCTTTGTTCTGGATCAAACACAGACTGGTATTCAGCAGCTCTACTCCTGAGGCCGAAGCTTGGTTGTGCTCTGGGCTGGGCAATGGAAGGGCAAAGGAAAGGGAAGAGGATGGTAGCATGCTGGGCGCTTAGCCTGGCACAGCAGGCTGGGGCCACACACACACATACACACACACCCACGCAGCACATGGAGGAAACACAGAGAAGGGCATCTTAAAGGTCTCCTCGCCCAATAAGAGGGGGATTCTTCAAGCAACTCTTTAAAACCTATTTGGAGGAAGGGAGGGAGGGTAAAGGAGAGAAAGAGGGAGAGAGAGAGAGACAGACAGACAGAGAGAGAGGGAGGGGAGGGAGAGAGAGAGAGAAAGAGAGAGAGGGAGAGACAGGAGTCCAAATGACAGAATGAGATCGTCAGATAGAAGGTTCTGGACACTGTCTATGAACCCTCATGCATCGTCCAGACCACTTCAACACACGCTGTGTGGATGTTAAAAAATTTATGCTGTTAATCTAATTTATTCCCTGCTAATGTTTGGCTGGTAATGGGTGCTGGGGCAATAAGAGGAGGCAGGCATGGTGAGCCATGGGGAGTGCTGTCGAACCTTTGCCAGGCCTTTGAACGGCGAATGGCAATGACGCCTCTGATGAAGCCCCGAGAGTCAGAACCAACACCCGCTCCTCCGCCTGCCCGCAAGCCCCCTCCCTCTTCAAGGCCGCGCCGCTGCACGACATGCCTCGGCGAGCTATCAAGCCGTCGAGGCGGCGAGCACCGCGCGTCAGATCAGCACGCTGCCCAACGAAAACCTCACACACAGACGCCCCACTGCTATGCAATTAAGGGGGATTTTTTAATTTAATGTGAACATTTTCTTGAGATAAACAGATGTCGAGCAGCTGACGAGAGGGAGAGAGGCAGAGATATGGAAGAGAGGAAGGAGGAGGAGGAGAAAAGAGAGAGAGAGAGAAAGAAAGAGGGTGGTGGAGGAGGGGCGTGGTGAAGGGTAAAAGGCAGAACGACAGAGAGGAGAAAATTCAGTAAATTCTTCATCAAAGACGCCCCGCTTGCAAAAGTAATTCTAATTTTCACGGGCCGAGGGGCTAGTGAAAGTTGAGAGAAAGACCCACACACAAGATAATCCATGCAGGCCCTTTTATGTTTCTTCTCTGGACTCTGCCATAGACTTGGAACATCTGAACACACAGCCGACAAAACACACAGACACACACACACACACACACACACACACACACACACACACACACACACAGTATCAATACCAGTCCAGACACCTGCAGGAGTTTTTTTTTTTATCTGACTGCAGAGAGTTGGTTGGCGTTTTTTTTTTTACTCTTGTTTTTGATAAGCAGAAATAATAAAGATTCCCTGATCGTTTGCCGGCGAGACATATGGAGCAGGTGTTCATTAGCAGCCGATAGCCCGGGCCGATAGCGCGAGTGAAAAAAACATTCATAATTGAACGGACGTTTCGGCGGGAAGGATCGAAAGCAATCGGGAGACCCTTGTATCTTCAGATTCTTTGTGGATGGTGGTGTGTGTGTGAGTGTGTTTGTGTGTGTGTAGAGTCGCAGCAACTGATTTCTCCATTGATCATGGACAGTGAGAGGGCGGGCAGACAGAGAAAGAAGAGGCAGAGGAGATGGTAGGGTGGAGCGTGTGTGTGTGTGTGTGTGTGTGTGTGTGTTTGTGTGGTGGGGAGCATGAGGGGTGTTGTGGGTAGATGGAGAGGATGTTATCTCTGTGTCCTTCAGGAGCAGTGTGTGTGCTTGCGAGTATGTGTGTGTGTGTGTCTCCTAGGCTTTTGTGTGTGCGTGTGTGTGTGTGTGTCAGTTCGCTGGAGAAAGTCACTCGAAATCCACTAAATCATCTGTCCGACACAATCAGTGAGCTCCTCTGTGTAATTAACAGGTGTCCAGAGCATATCTTGGGCTCGGCAGGGATGAACGGCCTGCAACAGGAGCCCTCTAACCCAGTTATGCTTCTTCAAGGGCAAAGGTGCTTAATGAGTATTACTTCACCATAAATTAAAGGACACTATAAAATATTTAAGGTCATTGACATGATCTGGCAGTGCACAGTGGGAGAAGAATTGTGTGAAAGAGTTCTTAACACTTTACTGACTACCAAGCATGATCTTACTCCCATATGTTTATTTGAGAGGTTATTGACTGTGTATAAATCTATATGGAGACAATATAATGTACAGTTTGATTGCTGTGTAAAACCTCCTCGGGTAGTTTTTGTTGTTGTTGTTTTTCTTCTTATTCTATAAAGGGATAAACAATACACAGAGAACAATCCACTGGAGGTACACAACACGAAACAAAACAAAGAGTTGCCGATATTCGGCGCAGGGGCAGGCGATTGCTTAGCAAGCAGGAGTAGGACGAGAAAGACGGAGGAGTTAAATGGTGTCTCGCGGACAGAAGACAAAGGCTGCTGAGGAGAAAAAAAAAAAAAAAAAAAAGGCGCCCGCGCTCCCTGCAGGGAGAGACACGCGTGCTGGCATTTGGAGGAAAAAAAGCACTGACCCAATTATCAACAGGAGAGAGGAAGAATGGAACATCCATCCATAGAAAGAGGGAGACAGAGGGGGTAGAGATAGAGGGAGGAAGAGGAAGAGAGTGAGAGAGCGAGAGAGAGGGAGGGAGAGAGAGAGAGAGAGCGAGAGAGAGCGGGAGGAAGGGAGGGAGAGAGAGGAAGTGTCATGGAGGCCTCAGGTATTCTCAAATGGCTGTAACTTCTCCCCCTCTCTACCCTGCATGCTAATTCTTCTGGGATACTGTGCAACTCTGTGGACCCCCTACCCCAAGTCAAACCCCTGCTTGCCTTGCGCTTCAAAGCACATACCCCCACTCCGCACTCCACACCACATGAAAGGTGGAGGTGAAGAATATCAGTCTGCAACCCCCCCCCCAAACACACACACACACACACTCTCTCTTCCTCTCCTGAGTGGATACCTCGGCAGCATGGGACCTACTGTAGTGTAAAATATGAGCGCTTTAATCTTCAAGTCAATGCTCTGGGCTCAGATGCTAATCGGTCATGGGCTGTTTGCTAAGGAGACGAGGTCAGAGGTCCCACGTCTCTTTTTTCTTTGTATATCTACCCTATTCACACGTCATTTTTTTTTTATAATAGAACTAATATGAGCAAATATGTGGTGAGTGGGGGCAGCCATTCTCAATAGGCTCTCTTGGTCCCACAGTTCATGTCCCACCTTGGCACTCATGTGATGGGTCATTGTTCACCAGGGAAATGTGTGTATGAGAGTGTGTGTGTGTGTGTGTGTGTGTGTGTGTGAGAGAGAGAGAGAGAGAGAGAGAGAGAGACAGAGAGAGAGAGAGTGTGTGTGTGTGTGTGTGTATGTGTGACACAGTGAGAGAGAGTGAGAGTGAGAGAGAGACAGAGAGAGAGAGAGAGAGTGTGTGTGTGTGTGTGTGTGTATGTGTGACACAGTGAGAGAGAGTGAGAGAGAGAAAGAGAGAGAGAGAGTGTTGGGGTGTGAAGAAGGGGTTAGGTGAGCATGAACATGCACCAGTGATCATCTGGCCCACTCTCAGCGCAACAAGGCGACATCTGTTTTCACCTGGGCGTACAGTCAATACGAGGCAACCGCCTTCATGAGATCACCATCAAAGGAGGCCATGGCAAAAGGGGCACAGGACTGATTGCACTCACTCTCTCTCTCTCTCTCTCCCTCTTTTTCTCTCGTCCTCTCGGAGGTGTGCTCCAGCGCCGGCCGCCACAGTCGCAGCCTCGGTGGCAGATGCGTTATAGGAGCACAAGTGAACACAGCAGACGCCACACGGGGCACATCTGTTCCTTGCCGGGATTATCTCGCAGCATTATGGGAAACTAAATAATCACAACAACAACAACAACCTCCATGAAATGAAAAAAAAAAAAAAAAGAATCGGAGAGCGCGAGGAAAAGATAAAGTAATAATAATCATGGTGAAAAAGGTGACTGGTTTAATCCTTAGGACCAAAGGGGGAGGGTCGGAGGGGGTGGTTAGTGGAGTACGATGTGATTGAGAGGATGACATTCTCAGGCCAGGTCAGATTCCTGTGGCACAGATAGCATGAGACCTATACAGTCGACACATTACGGCATTAAGCTCCGACAAGCTTAAAACCAGGAGCCTTGAGCTTCTAAATGTGATTTAAAAATCATCGCTCCATCAAATTACACACTCGCACACACACACACACACACACACACACACACACACACAGGCTGATAGGCCCAGCACATACGTGTGTTTGTGTATCTGTGTTTCATTCTATCTAGCCGTATATAATAAACTCATGATGTCTCGTGATAAATACCTGTCAAAACAGGGAATTACACAGCACTAAGCATGTGCTAGGGTGGGGGTGGTGGGGGCAGGGGGGTTTGATCCAAATATGAATGTCCTTAGACTGAGGCATGACGAGCAGGTGGCTGATTGGTTAGGGCAGATTAGAAAATGGATTTTTTAAGGCCCCCCCCCCCTCCCATTTTTCGCCTGGCAACAGAGTTAGCTTCTACACCCAATATGCTACAGAGCAGAATAGGTTTACACACCTGTCACTCAAAGAGAGTGATTTATCTCTCTCGCTCACACACATACACACACCCCTACCCATTATTTTTGTTATACTAATATGAACAGTTTGTCTCCTTCATCCCCTGAGAAAATGGAAGGTAATAGCAAGAATTTGAAAGAAAAAAAAAAGCTAAATTTTCTGATGCAAAGCAGTCTGCAGTGGTAAACATAATGATTACCGCCAATTAGTATGCTGAAATTTACAGCAATTAAATCACATCCTTTCTTTACTTTATTTTGGCAGAACAGGCATGTAGTTAATAAATCTGCTCCAATTAAATAAACCTCTGATGTATTTTTTGGGCTCATTTTGAGGCAGTGCTTTCATTCAGAGAAAGAGAGAGAGAGAGAGAGAGAGAAAGAAAGAGAGAGAGAGAAATCTGATGCAAGAGAAAACAATCTCCCACACCAGGCAGGAAACGACCTAGGGAAATGGAGTGTGCAGGGCATGTATACTGGCCTTGGGAGACCATAGACAGATTGGAGGATTGTGAGTGTGTGTGTGTGTGTTGGAGTGGGGGGGGGGGTGGCTGGAATTAATCTCCACCCATCCCAAAAAAGTCACCCCCCCCTCCTTCCACACACACACACACCCTCACACACCATGCTCCTTTCACTCGGCCTCTCTGTCCCCCTCCTCCTCGGATCACACCACCTCTCCTCCCCAGTATGAATCGAGCTGTCCCCTCTCCCTCTGACAGTAGACTTAGGCACACCTTAGACACACAGAGACAGACAGCTACAAACAGAACACAACACAACACAACACAACACAACACACCAGGAGCTCCATTCTACTCAGTTCGTACTCCCCTCTAAATCTGTGTCTGTAAAATTTACAGGGTTATTACATTCATCATTAATTTCATGAGGCAATTCATGGTAGGTGACATCAAATGTACAAGCTCAAGAAACACAGACATGTACAACAAACAGAAATCCAAGCTTGTTCCTAATACAGGATATTTACAAAAAGAGCCATGTATTTCCTTGTTATTTTGTTTGCTGGAAAAGGCTACAGTCGACTTGTGACCACACACAGGAACAGTTGATATATGCTGAAATATCATGTGAAATATCATGTTTAGGTTAAAAAGTGACTTATTTTGAGTTAATTAACTCGCAAGGCTTGCAATTATTTGTGTAGTCTGTGTGTATATTCTTTAGGGAAATCCTTGTCATAGGAAAGAAAAAGCCTTTTTACAGTGGTTGGGTAAATGGTTTGGGCTATTTGACTCGCTGCAAAGGTTCCCAGTGCAAGATTTTGCAAAGGTTGAAAAAATATCATAAATAGGACATAAATATGATTTAAGTAACACAAAAAGATGACATGGACCGATAAGGTACCTTGTACTGTTTTAAAACGCACTGTTCTTAAAATAACGTTAGTTCTGTTGCCAGTCTTTGGCCATGTGGACTTCTGTGTTTATGACTGATAACCAAGTTAACATGTTGTTGCTTTGATTCAGATCCAAAATGGACTCCAGCTCATTTACTGGAGAGAACAGTAACATCTGTCCCTGAGCAGATGAGGACCATCATGTGTTTACAGGAAAACACCCAGAAGCAGTAGCCTAGCAGCGGCAGTCGCAGTAGTCTCAGGCGCCATGTTATTAGGGGGGAAGTGACAGCTTGCCGGAATGTTATTTGGATAGCATTAGCTAGTCCTGCTTAACTGCCTTTAACATCAAATAAATATGGGTAGGGCCATAAAAAAGATTAGTTCTGATGACCTTCCCTCCAACTGGGAAGGATTAGGGTGTATGTGTCTGTGTGTGTGTGTGTGTGTGTGTGTGTGTGTGTGCACGTGTGAGTTGTTTTTGTTTTTACTGTGGGAATATGTGAAATATCCCAGCCCCCAGCAAGCCATCTATAGGAATACACAAACACTCATACACACACTCACACGCCCTCACTCTATAACATGAAACAAGTCCTGATTCTTTGATCCTAAGTATATCAGCCCCCATCTTCCCTATGTAACATATAGGATATGCCCATCAACATCTGACAAAAGATTACCATAGGCAGTGCCCTTCATTATTTTTGATTTCTCCAACATGTGGGTCTGCTTCTGTTTGGGTTTGGCTCAGAAATGGTGCATCTCTGTATACGTGTGTGTCTGTGTGTCTGTGTGGATGTGTGTGGGGGGGTTGCTTGGAGGGAGAGATCAGAAGAAATGAAAAACACACTTTGGGTGGCACTCTTTAAATTGCTGGCAACCTCTTTGGCAACCCTCTTCTCTCCATCTAAAAAAAAATATCATACTTGAAGACAGGCAGATGCTCTAGAGAGACAATAAAAGTGCGGTTTGTATGTGTCTGTGTCTGTGTGTGTGTGTGTGTGTGTGTGTGTGTGTGTGTGTGTGTGTGTGTGTGTGTGTCTTGATGGTGGTGGGGGCATACTAAACCTGTGTTAAAAGAGGGCAAGAAATGGAGTAAAACACATTTGCAGAGACTTAGACAATTTTCTATGCCTCCCTGAAAGCATCAAATATGAGGCTGCTGCATATGTATTTAACAAGGATGGGGTGGCACGTCTTTAAAAATTCACCCTTAATGCACCCCTCCGTTATCGGAGCGTACATGTGCGAGTGCCTATTGAAAATTTCCAGACACGTTTTTTTTTTTTCTCTCTCTCTCTCTCTGGCAATCTCGCTGCCTAAAAATGCACCTGTCATATTCAGCAGTGCCCTGCTACCAAAACAAAAGCCAACGCTTCTGACTGAGGATTGCTTCTGCGGTGCCCGTGCTGGAAGTCTGTCACCATGGAAACGCAGAGAATACGCTTGATACTCCCCCCCCTCCCTCCCCCAACCAACCCCCCGCCAACCAAGTCTCCACTTTCCCCCACCATCATCTCTTCCATGCCTCCTTCTCCATCTCCTCCTCGTCTCTCTCCCCCTCTCTCTTTCTCTCTATCTCTCGGCAGCTTCTGAAGATGAAACAGACATTAGGCTAATCCTGCGCTCTTGTTGAAATGTAAAGTCAGCAAAAGGGAAGCATGGCAGAGAGCTAAAAGCACTTCTGCCTGCCTGCCTGCCTGCCTGGCACAGGCCTACCACAGCCCTCCCCTCCCCTCCCTTCTCCACCCACACTGATCAAATGCTGCTTGCCTGCCTGCCTCCCTCTCTCTCTGTGTGTGTGTGTGTGTGTGTGTGTGTGTGTGTGTAGTCCTAAAGGAAGACTAAAAACTGGGAAGAACTGGGAAGAGAGAGAGAGAGAGAGAGAGAGAGAGAGAGAGAGACAGAGAGAGAGAGAGAAACAGAGAGCATAACAAAGAATAAGAAAGAGGTTCAGATGTACATGGTCAGCTCCAATCCCTTGTTAGTGTAAGTGCAATCCAATGCACAACATTAGATTCACAGTTAAGATATATTATCAGTAACAACTGAAGCGAGATGAGAGACAGAGAGGGGAAAAAAACACACATTTTTCTGTATTTCGTGCGATTAACACAACGTGAGTGTGAGAGTGTGAAGGAACAGCTTCAAAACCAACCCCTCAGGCCACAAACATACCATACAATCTCACTCTTTTTCAACCCCCCCCCCCCCCCCACCCCCCTCCCGCCTCCTCTCTCTCTCTCCCCACCTCCCCTCCATCTCTCCCTCTCTCCACCCTGTCAAACAGATCCACTCTGAAGTTCCCAGTTGTTGGTCTGCTGTGCCAGACTGCCAAGGAAGCACCAGGGTTGGGATGATATGTTACAGAGCTCCAAGAGTAAGGGCCATTACGGACATGATGAAGTTTTCCCCCCTCACCCTCAACAGCAGACAAGGGCAGTCTGGAGAGGAGATGAGAGGAGAGGAGAAGAGAAGAGAGTAGAGGAGAGGAGAGGAGAGGAGAGGAGAGGAGAGGAGAAGAGAAGAGAAGAGAGGAGAGGAGAGGAGAGGGGCAATGGTGTCGCACGGGGTCCCAGAGCTACACAGACAATTGCAGCGGATTTCAGCAGTGCTTAACAGGGCTATTAGGATTACCACTGCCAGTAAACAGAGCTCGCTTTATCACACGCGGGCACAGCTGTTATCTCTCTATGTGTATGTGTGTGTGTGTGTGTGTGCCCAAGTAGACTTGTTTGTGTCTATCTTTGTGTGTGTATTTGTGTATGTGTGTGTATTTGTGTGTGTGTGTGTGTGTGTGTGTGCACGTTCACACTGTAAACAGTGTGATGTATGGTGCTATCTATGAGATGATAATCACTCTGCCTGTTTATTTCTGTGAGCGGCTGATTCTTTCCGTGTGTGTGTGTGTGTGTGAGTGTGTGTGTGTGCATGTGTACAGACATTCTCTTTCACGTTAACACACTGGGTGACAAAAACACATTCAGACTGTGATAAAGGCAGACAGAAGCCAACAAAAAGCCCCAACAGTGTGGTAACTGTACTCAGTGTGTCACACTCAACATTTCCCAACATGGCTGACGTCAGAGATCGCATGATAAAACGCCTCCAGAATCCAAAATGGCCAGTTCAAAGCCATTCAAAGAGCATGCTCACTGACTGCCCAGTTTCTCAAAAAAAAAGAAAAAAAAGAAAAAGAATAAAAAAAGTCTTGCCCAGGAACTGGTTAACACAATTAGAGACAACTGTACCTAAGTCATAAGTCATGAGACACAAGTCGCAGATTTAATTGGGCCGATTAAAAATACCTATGATTCTGTTTGTGTGCGTTTATGTGTGATAATAGACACATGGATCTTGCTGTGTGAGTACACGCACACATACACACACACACACACATTCCACATGTGTATTATCACACACAACACTTTCCCATGCAGTGAAAAACAAGGTGCAAAAAATGGTGAAAACGGGAAACCAGTCAGGGTGAATCGAGGGTAACCTATTATGAAGATGAAAGATTAAGGCATAAGCAGAAGGCTTACTGCTGAGTTGAGGGAGTTCATGAGAGAGAAGAGGACTTTATGTTATTATCCCTATGATATCCTCTAGGATACGACCCTATTACCATCCATAAGGTTAGCGCTTTATTATCTTGGTCCATGCATGGGCATTAACCGTAATCTGAACAAGGCCAGAGGGCCTGAGGCAATACTGTCCACTGGAGCCCTGACAACTCAGAGACAAGCTGAGGCAATTATGAAACACATGCGCACACACACACACACACACGCACACGTACACACACACAAAACAGTTCCAAGTGTCTCATAACACACACACTCACACAGGCTCAAATCAACACATGCACACTGATGTATGTTGCCGTATCATGTTCTGCCTCTACACACGCACACACACACTCGCACACACACACACACTCACGCAGGCACAAATGATAACCACAGGCATTTCCTACCACACACCCACACCTGTAAAATGTGGTGATCAAAGCACTTTCCCTGAAGCTATGGCCATTATATTACAGTCAGCCGTGTCTGTGTGTGTGAAACTGACCACAGCATTTCTGACTGGATCTGCTCCTGATGTGATGTAGGAGGGGGCAGCAGCTGGAGGGTGGATGCCATCATTACTCCATTCGGGTCCTGCCACGGCCGGCGACCCCATCTTAACCCCATCCACACACCCCCACCTTTGTCCGCCAGCTCCAGGTGTACGGCCCTCCCTGCTGACCTCCATGCCCCTGCTCTGAAAGGTGAGGTGCCCTGTGTGAGTTGACACAGCTTCAGCTGTTTGTACTGTGGAAACAGGTATTTATTCACATCTATATACATTTGTGTATTTAGCAGATGCTTTTATCGAAAGCAACTTACATTTTGTTAACTATCAATTAGATCAGAGCCAGTCTACCCTAGAGCAACTTAGGGTTAAGGGCCTTGCTCAAGGGCACAACGGTGGCAACCGGGATTCAAACCCACAATTTCCAGGCTACTAGCATGCTAGAAATGATTGCAAGCTCTATGCTTGCAGGAGGAAAGGAGAGTCCCACGTCATACAAACACACAGACAAACACACTCAAGCACCTGGCTCACACATAGGCAGCGACCGACAGACAGACAGGCAGATGGACAGACTGACACACACACACATACATACACACACACTTGCAAGCCACTGAGATTGTGTGGCAGAAATGTGGGGTGTAATTGAACTCATAATCTGGGTGAGCCATCTCCGCTGGAGCAGCGAGTTCACCAAGAAAGGAGCAGAAGACGAAAGAGAAGAAGAAAAAAAAAAATAGCAGAAAAACAAGTCAGGATGAGAAATGGAAAGTCCTCTTTTCTAATTTGGAGCGTGTCCTTTTACCAGCAGTAATCCTGACGGAAAGCTCCATCTCTGTCTCTCCCAACCCTGTCCCCCTTCACTCCTCACGCGGCAGTCGCGGCTGCACCGCATTAGAGTCGGGGCCAATCGAGCGGTGCATTCCATCACCCCGGTGCGGCGAGGATTTGGTGGCGCGACGTTAAAATGTCATGGCTTGAGTTAGGCACTGAGCTGCCACCGCCGCCGCCGCTGCTGCTGTCGTCCGTCTCCCTTTGGCTGAGTCCTGGCTGAGTCCCGGCCCAGTCCCAGCCCTCAGTGCTCAGGACTGACAGCAGCAGCCAGGAGGAAAGGTGTCAGGGCAGATGGGAAACGTGTGTGTGTGTGTGTGTGTGTGTGTGTGTGTGTGTGTGTGTGTGTGTGTTTGTGGGGAGAGATAGGAGAGAAGTCTTTATATGTGATGCCTTGCAATAAGTAAAGAAGGATGGGGAGAGAGAGAGAGAGAGTGTGTGTGTGTGTGTGTGTGTCAGACAGAGAAAGAGACAGACAAATGGAAAGAGAAACTGTTAGTGAGAGCAAAAGTGTGTGTACGTGAGAGAGAGACAGGGAGAGAAAAAGAGAGTGAGAGAGACAGACAGACTGAGTGAGTGAGAGAAAGAGAAAGTCATGATAAAATGTGAAAGCAATAGCAGAGATGTGTGTGTGTGTGTGTGTGTGTGTAACAGCCCAAAAGCAGCTGACTAAAACTACATTTCACCAAGTCTAACCTGTCAACCACTTTATGCACCCTCTGGGCAGGGCTTTTGTATGGACATAAATAGTTGCTTGCCTGTACACAGCAATGAAGCAGCAGACAGATTGATAGACACAAGAGAGCCTTGAATGAGGGAAAGAAGAGAGAAAAAGAGACTGATGACTTGAGGGAAGAAAATAAAAGAAAAGAAATAAAGGCAGAAGAAGGTGAAAGCAAAGGCCCATATGCCATGTTGACTTCAAAACCTGTTTCTGGGTCCAGATCACTCTTTGAAATGGTAAATCTTTGTTCCAGTCCGTCCCTTTATCTGAGACGGGTTGCATCAGATTCATCTCCTGTCTTAATGATCTTCCTAACATTAATGAATGTCGGCTTCTCAGCAAAGTAAATGAGATGAGGTATTATTAACTTCAGCATAGGAGGCCCTCAATTCTGTTTCTTTATCTCTCTCATCATCATTCACTCATTCACACACACACACACACACACACACACGCACGTACACACACCGATGTGAGTGGACTGAAGCTTTAAAGCTCATCCCTCACCCATACAATCATGTTTCCACACACACACACACACCTCTTTCAAGCACTCCCATGGGAAAGTCCAAACACAGAGGACAACAGAGGGATCTGAAATCACTCACTCCCACTTTGACTCATCAACACAGACACACACACACAGACACACACACACACGCACGCACACACAAACCTCATCCTCGTACGCTCGTTTGTGCATACGGATAATCTGAGAATCTCATTAACTCCACCACTGGAAATCAATAGCCAACAATTAATTACCGGTTGAGATGCTCCCCGCCATTATGCGGAGCCATCACGGGCACATTCTTGGCTTTTATTAGTTATGCAGACGGCGATAATTGGAGACTCATCGCTCAAGTCGAGCGGCCTCAAAGGGACGCGTCGGGCGTGTCCTCGAGCGGCGAGGCAACGAGGCAGAGAGGCCGAGAGGCCGAGAGGCGCGGCAACAGTGAAGGCAAACAAACAGGGAGAAGCGAGGGACAGCCATATTATGGCCTCCATTACAAGGGCTTTACAGATCTTTCCCAAGGGTCAGACAAGCAATACGTAAGGGGCTTGTGCTGCTCCATTGGAAAGCTACTCATGACAAATCTCGATTACACCAGAGGGAGTTTAATAGACGCCAGTACCAATACTGCACCATACATGACACTTCACAAAGGAACCTACAGCATGTACACATACACAGTATACAGTATGCACTGGCTACTGTGAGCACAATGCAACGTGTACAGTATGTAGTTGAAGTCAGTGGGCTTACATATTTTCTTTCAAGGTTAAATAAGACTATATCTAATAACTGATTATTAATGTGACATACAAGTATTTTTTAAATATTAGATTGGACAACCTATTACAATAAAAATGTTGGCTTCTGTCAATT
>PYXC01001262.1:1947500-1955000 GCA_015244755.2 Tenualosa ilisha
TTATCGTGCGGTGTGGTGCAAAAGAAACATAACCTTTCCATCTGGCAACAGCCATACCCCGAAGTACGCCCAAGCATACATACAAGACAAACACACACACATACACACTCATATGAGCACTTTATACAGGACACAAACACAATGCAAACAAACATCTGTCACAAACATGACAACCCAACATCTGGATCTTCATGTCCACTGAGGGTGGGGGGGGGTGGGGGGTTAAGAAAGGCTTATGACCCCTTCATAGTGGAAATAGGCAGTGAAGTTTTTTTGTTTATTAATGTCTTGACACATACAAACATCACAACATAATCAGAAGCCCAACACACACACACACACACACACACACACACACACACACACACACACACACACACACACACACACACACACACACACACACACACACACACCAGTAGCTTCAAACCACTTGACCCAAAACCAGGTGATCGAACAAAAAGGTCTAAGGAGCACATGGTGTTGAGAGAGAGACACACTTTGACAGGTGTCCTCAGATTGGAGGAGAGAGAAGAGAGAAGAGGGGAGAAAAGAGAGAGATGATGAGAGAGAAAAAGAGTGAAAGAAAAGAGAGAGAGAGAGAGAGAATTAACTAGAGGCTAAGCCTGAGGGACAGGTTAGTCTTGTTGTAGTTCACTGGGTCAGAGTGTTAAATCGCAGCAGGGGTTGAAATATCCATTTATCCCCACCCTCCTCCCCCCCATGCAAAAACATCAGACAACATCAGACTAGCGTTACACTCCGATTAGAAGAGACGGGATAAGAGGCTTTGAGGGAAAGTGATCACGAGTCCCTCAACCCACCACTGTCACAGATGCATCCTTATTTGCCTCCTCTTGTTGGAGGTTTTGGGGGGGGTGTGTGTGTGAAGGGAGCTGTTTTTCTCTCTTCTTCTAAATCCTGACAAGGCCCAAAAGACGTGTCAAAATAAATTTGCGGGGACCTTTTGTGGCATTGAGAGAGTGAGAAGAGAGACTAAGATGGTGAAACAAACAGACAGAATAAGTGAGCTTATTTTCTAGAAGCTTCTAAGAAGCAGAGACTCAACAGAACACCTTAGGCTTGCAGGTTAGGCTCCTTGAACCCGAGCCTGGTAATGCTGTAGGGTACTTAGAGTACTAGCAGGGGACGGTTTAAAAAGATTACCTGTTAAAACTCCAGCCTGAGTAATTAGCAGCTAACGACCAACGGGAGATCAGAGTATTGACACCTAAACCTGTTAGCTTGAGATGGGCTATTCCACACAAGCTATTCCCATTTAGCTAAAAAACTGTACTTTCTGTTTATGCTCCACTGAATACAAACACACTGGCTTATCATGGGCCTACTGTTTCCTTCAGCTTGCTTTGTTCATCCATCATTCAGCTATGCATGCACAGACATGAGTCTCCATCCACTCACACCAGTGAGCTAATATGCCATTGAGCCACACACACACACACACAAAACCACTAAAGTCCAAGAAGTCACTCAGCATCTCTCTCTCTCTCCACCCTCAACAGTCCTCACATAAAGCATCTCAACATCTCTTTCTCACCCAATCCACCATCGACATACAAACACACACACACACACACACACACACACACACACACACACACAAACACACACTCCACCTCCTACTCGACACTATAGCCTCTGGAGATCCGACCTGGCGGATGGAGATGAAGTCACACGTGAATTCTGTAAACAGCTAACAGCACTTCTGTGAGACCCCAGAAGAGGGAACCGGAGCTTGTTCAGGAACAGCGCAGAGCAGGAGAACTCCAGCACTAAGTGCATCAGGGGCTTGATAGTCTCTCTCTCTCTCTCACCCTCTCCGCTCGGCCGATTCGGGCAGAGAAGTGAAGCGGATCAACAGTGGTCAGGGACCAGGGGACTCAGCGATGGCTGTCGGGAGCCACTCACAGGCTACATTACCTGCACGAGATCTACTCACCTCATCTCACCTAACCACCAGAGTATTAACCTCCAGCAAATGGACAGTGCTGGGCTACCCTCCGAGGGACATGACACAACTCCAACAGCTGTGATCTTTTCAAAAGACGCAATTACAATCATGGTGATGGATTTTTCGGTATAAATTTAATTTATTTGTTAACTTTTGAAATTTCAAATATCCAAACTGACATTTCATGCAGAATACCCTTGAGAGAGAGAGAGAGAGAGAGAGAGAGAGAGAGAGAGAGAGTGAGTGTGTGTGTGTGTGTGTGTGTTGTGTGCTCCTGGCCCTCTGGTATCATTGCAGTATTAATTACAACACAGCACATTTATTACAGTGTCTCAGAGTGTCGGCAGAATCTAATTTATTTTAACTGCTACTTAGTGGAAAGGCCCCCCAATTAACCTTCTGTTATGCCATGAACCTGGAACACAACTTCTCCCTATTAAGAGGATACACAGGTAAGGTTAGAGAATGAAGACAGTGTGTGAAGAGAGAGAGAGAAAGAGAGTGAGTAAGTGAGAGAGAGAGAGTCTGTTGGCACTGAATAAACATAGAAAGTGTGTGTGAGTGAAAGAGAAAGGAGGAGGGCAGGCGGTGAGAGAGACAAACAGACTGGTGAAAAGGAAAAGGCAAGAAAAGATATTTAGTGTGAAGAAAGGTGAAAAGAGAGGATAACTAAATGAATAGCTAGCAAAACAACATGAAAGCAGCAAACTAAATTGAGAGAAAATTCCATCTGGCCTTCAAACTCCCCAATCTATTTTTAAGCAATACCAAGAATACTCTCTCCTCCTGGAATGTAGTATACCCTAATCTCTGCAATGAAACCAATTCATTGTTAAACTTTTAACATTTTAACTTAATTTGGCATCTTCTTTCACTACACTCCAGACCTCTTAGGGAGAAAATAGGTCAAGCCAATGTAAGTAATGCAGTGTTCTGTCATAGGCTCTGCTCCTGACCTTCACCAGTGGAGTGGCCACCCTAGATCACCTCCTTAGTGCATAATGTTCCTCAGTCAACACACAGTGAGGAACCTGCAGGGGCCAGAGGTCTGGCTTTTCAGCCCAGTGATCAAAGGGTGGGGTCAAAACATGAGATGCATTACAAACACCGGCTGTTTGTAAAGACGCTTGCAACCGATTTTTTGTTTGAAAGCATCTTCAGAGCTTTTTTTTAAAAAAAAAAAAATAGACAGAAAGACCAGAGCGAGAAAAGCTGAGAGAATCTGCTGAAACATTGCTCAAGCCCCTGAAGCAGTAGATGTATGGGGTGCAACATCACCGACACTCTTGCCTCTGTTGAGGTCACTGCCGTTGGCCTTCCTGATACTACATGTTCCGACAGCAGGGTTTGAAGAGCCGCTGGTCTAGTTAAGGCCAAACATTAACGTGAGGTGAAGCCACTTCTGATTTCAGAGCAGAGCCCTGAAGTGCATTATTGCCCCAACACTTCCTCACTGGCTTGTATGTTTACTAGAGTGTCCTCTTCCCGTGTGTTTTCCACCAAGTACTAATTATCTCTGGAAGACCATTAGGAAAAACTTCCAAGCAGGGACTTGACCCCTTTCGGCTTGTTCAATGTTCCCGTCGCCTGCTGGTCGACAGCGCTTACAGGGACCTGTTCATCCATTACCAGCCATTACTGGGGCACCTCAGTAGCAACCCCACCCCCCACCACCTTTAAATGCCATGGCACTCATGCTGTAAGGGGGTGGGTGGGGGTGGGGGTGAACAACTTGATGCAGACAGAGAGACGCAACCCCTTAAAAGAATCTCATCATTCCATCTTGCCTTTTTTAATAAAAAAAAGAGAGACATTCAAAAGGTCGAGGGGTAATGACTACAGTGGATGTCAAGGAGTAGGGTGGGAGGAGAAGTGTGTGTGTGTGTGTGTGTGTGTGTGGTTGGGGTTGGGGAATGGTGAAGGGTGGGTTTGAGGTTGCGGGGGTCAGGTGAAAGCGACGGCTCCGTTAAAACATTCTATCCAAGAGAAGAGGATTCAATTATCTCCATTCAAATCAATTAGAGGCCTTTTCTTGCGTGCTCCACTGACATTTGGTGAATAATTCACTGCTCAGGATGGAAACGCGACAGAAATGAAAGGGAATGAGAGCATAAGGTGTCTCCAGAGAGGAGAACAGAGAGGCAGAGAGCGTACCTGTACACAAGACGACAAGCACGCAACACAAGGTTGACACATTCCCAAGGAGTGATCTGATGGTTTGTTTATTTACTGATGTCAAGAAAGCACTAGCTATAGAGGCCTGACTGGCATGTCCTTCTATTCACAGGATTCACATGCAATAAAAGAGCCTGAAGACTTTTTTCCAGCAAACTAGGAGGGTTGTTGCAAAACACTATTCTTCACTTATGGTGTACAGACAAACAAGTGCCTTCACATACAGGTAAAACAATGCGGGCCTCTCCTGCAGCTCTCACCTGAACCATCTTCACTGGCATCTACACTTTTTCAATTCTACGAGTGAATCTGCAGACTGAACCAGTGCCTGAGATCTACTTGGCTTCTAAAAACAACCTTTAAGGTAAAAAGTTGACACCAAGATGGTCGTTTTTAGTCAACAAGTCCTTGCGTTTGGGTTTAGTCTGCAGCCTGGTGCAACCGCTAAACAAATTCCAGGGATCTAAGTCAGATTATTGATTGGAGCCCCACAGCAACATCCTGGTTGGGAGGGTGGAAGTGAACAAGGAGGAGGCGGCGGGTGAGTCGGCTATAACTGGCCAGGCCAGCCCCCCAGGGCTGCATTTCTGTTTAGTCTACATAATGAGGAACAGCTCTGTCAAATTAGAGCTTATCCCCCCCATTACATTTAATAGAACGAGAGTGGGGAGGCCAGGAGAGTTCAGGACATGTATTAGCGGACAGCAGATAAAATAAATTGGAGGAGAGAGAGAGAGAGAGACAGACAGAGAGAGAGAGAGAGAGATGGAGAGGAAAAGAGATGAAGAGAGAGTCACACAGAGAAGGAGGAGAGAGAGACAGAGAGACTGCAGAGGACATTAGTTACACAGACACACAGAACTAGGGCAGACACAACCCAACCGCAGCATAAAGTGATAGAACAGCCAAGGCTAGCTGAACTAACTTGGCCAGCTGTCGCAACACTAAAAAACAAACCGATGCTGTAGGTCTCTTATGATTATATATGTTCTAGTGCTGTGTGTGTGTGTGTGTGTGTGTGTGTGTAGTACATGGGGACAGAGCTTCTATTGTTCTGACTTATCCGTGTTGAAGAGCCAGAGGTTCAGATAGTTCAAATGTTCCCAATTGTTCTGTGTAGCTTGAAGCAAATGAACAAGAGAATGGCAAAATTACAGACCCATTGAAATGTAAATGGATCCATCAACATGGGGAATGAATGAGCACTGAATATTCACTTCTGTTAGCTTTTGCGTGTGTGTCTGTCTGTGTGTGTGTGTGTGTGTGTGTGTGCGCACGCACGTGCATGCCATTCCTCTAACCCAAAACTGATTAAACATACAAGGACAGCAAGAGTTTGAAGTCCTGTCTTTACCCTGACACACACACACACAAACAGATGCATTCAAAGAGATGGCCTATGCCACACTACAGTGAACCAGGGAAGGATGCGGTGCCTTTCAATCCCCTTTCATTTCTCACTTTTTCATTCATTGTGTGTGTGTGTGTGTGTGTCTGTATTTCCAAGTGTGCCCGTGTGTGTGTGTGCGTGTGCACCTGTGTGTGTGTGTTTCTTTCTTCCTCCTCTCTCACTCGTGCTGGCTCTTTGTTTCTCTCCTTCATGGTGTGACAGTTTGATAAAGTTCCGAGGGACGGGATAGGGCTGCCTACGGGCAAAAGTGAGGTCCTGCCAGCACTCTTGCCAAAACCCCACCAATGGGAGGCAGGGAATGGGCTCACCTTGAAAACATGATTAGGGAGAGAGAGAGAGGGATCAGAGAAAGAGAAATAGAAAGAGAAAGAGACAGAGAGAAAGAGAGAGAGAGAGAGAGAGAGAGAGAGAGAGAGAGGGGTGTAAAGACGGGTGTAAGCCAAGTGTGAGCTGCAGTGCTCTACCTAATCCAATAACATCAGGCTCAAGAGGTGGCACAGAGAAGAGAGAGAGCAAGTGAAAGATTCCCTCACACCTTGCATTGTGAGTGGGAGAGTAAAAGAGTTAGTGTGTGTGTGTGTGTGTGTGTGTGTGTGTGAGTATTTGTGTATGGGGGATACGGAAGCACTGTGGGCAGAGCCTGGCTTGTGTTTTGGCACATATACACAGATAAAGTGTGTGTGTGAGGGGGTAGAGGAGGGTAGGGATGGAGGAAAGGAGGGAGAGAGAGAGAAGAGATGAGTGCCCGACTCTCTCCTGTGACAGCGAGAGCTAGTGTTCTGTCAGAGAGTCCCTCATGTGTTAAATTATTCAAACAGCCCGACGGGCCCTAAAACCAAACCAGCCCCGACCCACTCCCACTACACATTCACAGACAACACCTCACTCTCTCACACTCAAACAACCCCCCCCCCCCCCCACACACACACACACAAACACAGAGAGCAGGCCAACAAACACAAACTCTCTTCATTTAATTAACAGTTCTTACAGTACAGAAATCCCCCTAAAACAAAGACTAAAGCAAAACAAACAAAAACAAAAACAAAAAAGATCTCAGGCTTTGTAAGGGTTGAGATATAGCTTCTCCCATCACGCAGGATAGTGGTTTTTATTCTCAACTGAGCTGTGTTGAGTTCAAACGGAGAAAATTATGATCCAGTCTCAGAAATGTGTACAGATGTATTGATAGCTGCTAAAATCATACAGAAGCAATTGTGTGTGTGTGTGTGTGTGTATGTGTGTGTGTGGGAGGTGTGCAGCATATAATTACTGTTGTTATTTCCGTCAGGGTTTAAATCACCAGTGGCCACCCCCCACCCCCACCCTCTAACGAGTTCTACCATTCAAAATGTGTGCCTTCCACTAAATCTTAGAGCTTCAACACAATAATTACTATCTCTTGTTTTTCTTGCTTGAAAGATGAGGAGAAAAAGTGGTGAAATTACCTGCAGCATCAGAAGACGCCAGCAGCGCTAAATCACAAAGATTATATAAAATGCATTCACACACTGACAAAGATGATCAACCTTGTCACAGTGTTGAGAGGGTCAAAGTGTAAAGTAATTCTAAGATTCAGAAAATCAGTATTTTTTTATTGTTTCCCTGAAAGGAATGCATGTTGTGTGTGATACACTGAGAAAGAAAAGAAAGATACATTATGGAGGGTGTGAACGCTGTAGAAAGCCAGCCTTGAAACGTCTATAAATGATTTTTTGCGCAAACATTAAACTTTGTATTCTGAAAATGACCCTTGAGACCATTCAGAGCTCTAGAGTTGTTGAAAATATAAAACAAATGTTCCAATTGAGCCTGGATTTTTAAAATAATAGATGCAGACTCATTTTGCAATGGAGTCACATATGACTGGGACAGAAGTATTAGTTTTGGGTTAAACTACAGTCTGTGTACAGTGATTTGGGGGGTTACGAGGTTTCCTGCA
>PYXC01001262.1:1957500-2062500 GCA_015244755.2 Tenualosa ilisha
TGACAAGCCGAGTGGTGGGGTCGCACAGGTCATAACAGAGGGGAGTAGAAAGGGCCAGCAATGCATGTACATACTGATAGATATATACATACATACATACACACACACACACACAGACACAGAACACACACAGGCAAGCACTTCCAGAGACTTCGCCCTTTCCTCATCTCCTTCTGACACACACACACACACGTGCACACAAACATACACACACACACACATACATATTTTCAAACAGCTCCAGGTTACAATGCCCTTTTTGGTTTTAAGCCTGTCTACACATTGCTTTGCCTACACAACTCCTATATGGGAAGACATATATAGGCCAGGGGGTATAGCTCAGCTTTAGTCTGGAAAAGAAAACAAAGTCCTCTACAAAGAAACGGCTACTTTCTTTTCCCCTTTCTCCCAGGGGTGCTTCAGTGGTCCCAAAGCTGGCTTCATACAATCATATACACACACACACACACAGAATGATTAACTCCTTAGAGATGTGTGTTAATAGGATAGAGAGCTGATTATCATTGGGTGGAGAGGGAGTGTGGGTTAGATGTCTGTTTTATTCAAATGAAGAGTTAAAAAGGAATAAGCATGTTTGATCTTCCCGCACATACATACACACTCTTACTGCTGTGTGTGTGTGTGTGTGTGTGTGTGTGTGAAGTGATGTCAGATTGTTTAGTAGCTATAGTCCCCAAACTATAAATAAAACTTCACATGAAAAAGAGATGGCTCATGTCTCAGTTCCGGTCGGGGGCTTTGTTGTTCTGCGTGCCTCTGAGAAGTCTCCGCCAGATTAAAATGAAATTAAAATATACACGTGTCAAAAGGCCCCCGCTTTTAATACCGTCACATGTAATGCATACTAATAGCAGCAGTCTCCTGAACCATTTATAATTATTTAGGTCTTTGTTTTATTTAATCCCACCAGCTCCCATCCAGCCGTTGGTCGGTAATGTAAAAATATAAATCGCATTTCGAACGCAGGTGGAGGATTCTGGAAGCGCTTGCTTGCTTGCTTGCTTGCTTACAAGCCTGCCTGCCTTGCCTGCCACACACAATAGGTTTCTAGATGTTTGCGTTCGGAGGGAAGAGCATTCCAAGAGCCTCGGGGCTCAAGATGGTCATTTTGCCTTCCTCTGCTTTCTCCCTCCGTGGCCCCTGCCATGCACAGATGAGCCTGTCACAACAGCCGCGGGTGCCAGCGCCTCATCAGATGAGGGGGGCAAACCGGTGCAGGGCCCCCCTGGATGGACAGCTGTGAGACAGGGGCACTCGAATGTCTTCACATTGTCACCCGGAGAAATACAATACTGTGTATGTTAATTTTGTATAACGCACACCTACGACGTAGTTCTGGTAAAAAAGTCTAATTACCGATCTAACAACCATAGTAAACGGCAGTTGAACTTGTCAGTAACAATGGAATCAGCTGTTATTAACTATAACCACCGTTGAAAAGAAAGCAGTGCAACAACTGAACTGGTTTCTTTATAACTGAGCTGCATGCCTTTCTATGTTTTAAATTTTGTTGCAACCGGGTGATAAGCAGGATAATGGCCTTCGAGGTGTGCTTTGAGACCACTGGCCATGACGGCTGGAGAGATATATAGTGGATAGCAGCTGACGAGGTGTACTGTTATACGGAATTAATGAACTTGGCAAAGAAACTTCACTCCGCCTTCGGTGTCATGAAGTTATCTGCCTCCGCCTCATTCATTAATTCCGTACAACAGCACATCTCGCTGGCTGTTACATATCTCACCAGCCGTCATGACCAGTGGTCTAATTGACAGAATATTAGATGCTGTTGATGGCCTAAAGAAAACGTGATGTACGTTTCAGGTGGCAACACTTCCACTAAGCTGTGACACTGACAATACCATTGATTGTTGCTAAGTATGAGTGAGTGTGTATTTGCATGTGTACTCATCAAGCATATTGTCCAAAAAAATAGCAGTGTGTATTATTGAACGTTTCCAAGTCACTTTGAAATCATTTAGAATGAATTCAAAGCGACTCGTTGAGAGGGGAAGGTGCAAACTAGCCTGCCCATTGAGCTTGTTGTCTCAGGAGGCATTTTAACCTGTCCAATCAGCGAACAGAGGGAGGCATGAATGCAAAGCTAGAATGCTATCAGTCAAGACAAACTATCAGTCAGGGGCATTTTAAACTTAAATACCTCAAGCAAGCAATCAAATCTCACTACCGAATGTCCAGACCCTCTGTACGAAAATGTAGAATGAGGGTCTGGTTTTATTACCAGGTTAGATGTAAACCCCAATCAGTACTTATTGGGAATCCAGTCAAACTCTAAAAGTTGTGTTGGTCTTCGAAATAGGTGTTGGCAATACTGTCTTTGTCTCCAGAAAGGTGTGGAAGACCAAAGAGAAAGAAAAACGTACAAGATTGGATTTTGAGTGAGAGAGAGAGAAAATAAACACGATAAGCCCCTTTAGAGCAGATAGTTATTGGACTCTGACAACACTGACAAACTAATCCAACACATCATTAAAAACAAATCCGAATCTTACCCACAATTCTTCTACGGCAATCACTATGAGTGCACGTGAAAGCTTGCCAAAATAAATAGTGTTCTAGGTTTCCCCAGACATCAAATTTGAGAAGTGCAGATATGAAAAAAACTAAATCTTAATGCAACACGGGAAATAAACTCTCCTATTTCGAGGCACTATTGGAAACTTTTTTATGAAATATCCTGTTGTTGGGTATATGTGATTCTATGTGGACATCAGACCAAGTTACAACAACTGTGTTTTTACAAACAGCAAAACCCGCTCAAAGAAAGAAATCAAGCAAGAAATCAATAAAACAAAGAATCATGTTCCCTCATCATATTGACCTGTTTACCCATAAGGAGGAAAAACTGATTGAAGTTTTAAGTCAGTAAGTCCATGTGTTGCGAGTGGTGCATGGTACACTCTGTGTGCGTGTGTGTTTGCGTTTGTGTGTGTGTGCGCGTTGAGGAGTGTGTCATGGCTGATGATTGAGTAACAATGTTTACCTCCACTGCTACAGATGCAATCTCTGTCCCTCAGCCTCTGTAATGACATCCGTCAGCAGAGATAAGAGGAGCTGAGCTCCACCAGCTCCCCACCACCACCAACCAGCAGCTAAACACATTAGGCAGCCTCTAGGGCCACAACACTGGTGAACGTCTGTTTTGGGATCAGGAATAGGAGCCAAAAGAAAGACACTCTCTGGTTTGAGCAAAACACTAGCAGTTCTCTTCCATAAGCTGTTGAGAGAACACCACCATGATGGGAGACAGAAACCAATATTTAAACAGGTTGTTAACGTAAACATATACAGACTTAATCCAGGAGATAATATGGCATATTGCTGAAAAAAATATCTCCTCACTTCAGATGTTTTGATGATGATGAGGCGAGGTTACTGGTTAACCTGGGTAACTTTGGGAGTAACTGCTGATCTCCAAAAGAACACTGCATTGAGCATCTGTTGTTTCTGAAGTGACATGTTGTTTGGAGATCAGCAATTACACCTGAAGTTATCCAGGTTAGCCAGTAACCTCACTTTGTAGTATACCCCCCAGGTGATGGTCCAGTACCTTGAGGTGATCTGTGTTCCTAGTTTGAAGAGCCACAGAAATGGACCTTGATCTAGTCAAAGACCTGAAGGTGAAAAAGACAACAAAAACCAGGCAAAGCAATACAGTGGTAGTGGTTCTGGGCTCCTCCTCATCACAATATTCGGATTGGAGATTAAAGGATCAGGGTGCCATGGTGAACCCTTCTCTCTCCTTCTGGCTCCAACTATCCACCTCCACCCCCTATTGGACAACCAGGTTCCACTGGGAACTGGGAACTGGGAACTGTGTTGGAGGAGCATGCTTGGCTACCTTCAGCCATACAGAGTAGGAAGCAGGAGGCATGGAGGAGGAGGGGGAGGGAAAGAAAAAGTCTCACAACGGGACATCAGAATTGCACATAGGACCCTTCCAAGAGTAATAAATCATGTTGTTCTCGTTGTTATGCAAATTTGCAGTTGATTGGTGCTGAATCAATTAATGGCATTCATTAATTAAGATCCGGGCAGTTCAGAATGCGTCAGACTTTCAGAGGAAAGAAAATGAAGTGAGAGCGATTTAAATAAATAAAATTATATGAATAAATAAATAAATAAATAAATAAAAAATAAACATGCAGTCGGAGGCAGACTTCCGCGTGCTGATTAATGACTGCAGAAATGCCAGTCCTCTGGAGACCCATATACACTCGAAGCTAAGGGACCTTTGTGTGTGTGTGTGTGTGTAAGTGTATGTGTATGTATAACACAACCTCATGTTTGTGTGTTTACCATTGGTGTTACTGACTCAGAGACTGCACAGCTAAAACCAACGATGATGTCTCGAGTGTTTTTCCTTACCTTGTGTGTTTCTTTAGCAGGACGAAGCTTGGCACGCGGAGAGTTAAATCAACAGGAACGTCGGATTGCAGGCTTGAGTCACCGGCCGTCGAGGCTGGCGCGCCGATAGACAGACGAGCGAGCCATGCTTTGGTGCGTCTCTCTCCGCTCTCTGCCATGTTCACACCTATGCTGTGAAAGCAATGTCTCCACAGACAACCAACTGCTCGCTTTAGAGAACAAAACAGAGGAGTAAACACACAAACACACACACACACACACACAAAGCCATGGACACAAAACACACACTGTAAGGCAGACTGAATGCGTCACTCTTACACTTTCACATTTCTCTCCTCAAAGTTTAGTCGTGGACTTGAACAGACCAGCCTGTCCATCAAGCAAGCAGAAGGAGAAGAGAGAAGAATGTCTTATCAGTCGCACTGACAGCCGTAAAGGCCAGAGGAGAAAATGGCAGGAGGCTGTCGGAGGGACTCGATAAACCCAACTCTGCTTTCAGATAGCACATCGCTGAAGGCCAAGGCTTGCACACCCCTGACCATAAAAAAAAAAAAGGTTAGCTGTGTGTGCCTTGCATTTTCAACAACAACAACAAGCCGTTCAAAATCACCACTGAATGCCTCAGCTTGCTTTGTTAAAGTCCAACACAAAGTTTCTCTAGTCTGCAATAAAAGAATTATCCTCTCATTGAGGTGACATTAACTCTGGCTGCCCCCGCAACCCCCCACCCCCCCTCCCCAACCATCACCATCACCATCACCATCACCATCATAACCTTCAGGACAAGGGCTTGGGAGCTGAATACTTCTTCTCTCTAGAGGTAATAAACATTCCAGTTCAGGAAGGCTCTACAGATAAGTGAAAAGGCATTGTAAATATGCTTCTGACTTGTTTCCGTATGGGCTATGGAATACCGAACACAATAAAGCTCGTCAATAGAGGCACACTTGTGAGGACGTATTTACATTGAGACGGCTGAGGCGATTTCTATGCACGGCTCAGGCTATGGTACCATAACGCTCGCCTTGGCCCCTGATGCGTTGTTTTGGGGTTCAAGTGGGTCGTCGTCCTGAAGTCTCTCTGCAAAGCGAGCGAGAGGCCATCACACCAAAGCATGCAGCATAAACTTTTCCTTTATCTCGTTTATGTTTTATGCCTTTAGAATTTATTTATTTATATTACCGGCCATTCAGCGTCACACCTGAAGACGGGGAGTGACAGAACAGGAAAAAGGGATGAGAGAGGTGGAGAGAGAAAGGGAGAGTGAAATGGAGGGAGAGAGAAAGAGAGAGAGGGAGAGGGAGAGGAAGAGAGAGGGAGAGAGAGCGCAAACGCATCTTGTATTGATGTGTGGCCTTGCACATGAATAAGGAACTGATTGCATATTCTGGGTAAAGAAGAGTTCTCCCTTTCCTTTTTTCCCAGTGCTGGCCTCCTTTCATGGTGAAGCCCTTTTCTAAATATTGAATCATATAATTCTGAAAAGACCACATTATCCAGAGGATTCAGTGTAATTTGCATATTCATTAGAATTAATTGGAATGCTTGGCTGCTGCATTTCACCCCTCTCTTTATCCACAAACCATCCCCCCGCCCCGGCTCCCCTCCCCGCTCCCCACAGCCAATGCTCGAGAGGTTCCAGAGAGAAAGAGGGAAGCGATCAGAATGTATGATTAGTGAGCTGTGGCGAAGAAAGAGGTGGTAGGAGTGAATGAGTGTGTGTGTGTGTGGTGTGTGTGTTTAGAGGAGAGGGTGAGGTTGAAGGGGGCATCACACTACTACAGCAATGGAGCGATGTTTTCATTCAAGATCAAGATAGGCATTTCTTGATGAGTTCTATTCAGCTGCAAACACAATGTGAGAAAAAAAGATTTATTTCTTCCAAGCTGAGGTGTGTGTGTGTGTGTTCAGAAAGGCCTGTCCCCTTTATGATGACACACGAAGCAGAGGTGCTTTGCGCTAAACACACATCAAAAAGTGTCAGCATACCTAAGCAAAGATGCAGTAACATTTACACTAATCCACAATAAACACACACACACACACTTTCACCAACATTAACACATATTTCTTACACCGAGACATCAATTGACTTTGCTATTATGTTCTACAAAATCCACAGCCATCACCAGGGAGACAAGAGAAGTAAAAGAGGACTGACTGTAAGCATAAAATCCCGACAGACAAGAGCATTAGATGATTTTACAGATGGAGATGAGGACATAGTGAAAGACAAGAAGAGCCAATGACAGAACTGATGAAAGAAGGGGGTAGAAGTGAGGACAAAAGACGATTGCGAGATCCTGTTATCAGCAGGGCAGGTTGCCATTTCTCAGCACTTGTCGACTTGTGACATTTTAAAAGGCTGTTTAAAAAGGTTGGCAGAGTGTCAGCTCTGAGGCTGCCTGACACACACTCTCTCTCTCTCGCTTGCTCGCTCGCTGAGGTGATCCAGCCACTGACTGGCTGATTTGACTGGACAAAAACATCTCCACTGCCCCCCACAGAGGCATCCTCTGTGCCCCTCACTCACCCACACACACACACTCTCTCTCTCTCAGACAGACAGACAGACACACACACACACTGACACACTGATAGGGGGATTTCATAGTGGCATGGTTTCTTCAGCGTTAATAAACAGCACGGGACAGTGACAGTGTATGGTAAATATTTAGAGATGGATGAGCTTGCGTGGTGGGACTCAGCTGTCTGTTGCAAGGGGTGTGTGCCTGGGTGTGGGTGTGTGGGTGTGTGTGTGTGTGTGTGTGTGGGTGTGGGTGTGTGTGTGTGATGGCCACAGTGGGGCCTGCGTGAGATGTACAGACCTGTGAGAGGGACGCTTCAGTGCTCCTTAGCCATTTGTGTGTTTTATTTTATTCATGGTTCAGTTGTGTGGTGGTCGTGGGCTAACATCTGACAAACCCTCGTCCCTAGAGAGAGCATGCCAGAGACAGGGAGAGATGGAGGGAGGGAGGGAGAGAGAGGGAGAGAGAGGGAGGTGAGAAAAAGCGAGGAAAACAAGTGAGAGAGTGAGAGGCAGAGGGAGGGTGTGAGGGGGTGACAGAACTTGTGCATTAGAGAAAAAAAACAGGATCCTGCACAGCTTGGTGTGTATGTGTATGTGTGTGTGTGTGTATGTGTGTGTGTGCATGTCACTGTGGAGACATAAATATTGCATCTCTTGGTTTTGCTGAGATCAACCAATGACTGTATTGTTGGATTCTCCTCCTGGCCTTGGCACTATCCCAAGCCCCACGCCAAACACACACACACACAAACACACACACACAAAACTTTATGCCTATCTTCTGACAACTGTACTGTTACTGAGCATGATGCTAGAGCTGACTCAGAGAGCAAGTGAGTGGTGGTGGTGTTTCTTCAGGACATTTTGGATCAGATGGAAAGACGGACCCATGCTGCCTGCGCACTTCACAGACTTAGCCTACAGGTGGAAGAAGGTCAGTGGCACGTCAACTTGACCCAAATGACAAACAAAACACACAAACAGACACACCTTCCTCATCGGCCAGACCAAACCTAAGTACTACGTAAAGGCACATTTGCATCTCAGCCAGCACATACAGCACTGACCCAGAAAAGTGTGTAAGAGAGAGAGAGTGTGTGTGTGTGTAAAACAAAAGTATGTAACAGAGTGTGTATATCTCTGTTTGTTTAGAATCTACTGTATATTCTAAAGACATTCAGTTTAGGGAAGACATCATTTTCAAGAGTGGTCAAAGTTATCCTCATGGCCATAAGGGATGGAAAATGCATGGTTATTGAGAGATGGATGACAAGAAAGAAAGAGAAGGAAAAACAAAAACAACAAACCTCAAAAAGCACTCTGGGGGTAACCCTGTGCGCCAGAGCACCTCCTCATCACGCCTGAGCAGCCCTTGCATTCTGAGAGAACAAGTCACCCAACACACAACTTGATCAATTTTAATCAGCCCCCTGTTTGAATTCCTTCAGTTATTTATTTATCATTTTCATTTTGAGTGGGGTGGGGACCCAGAGAGTGATCAAAAAACATGAAGTGGCAAGTGGAGTGGTACTGGGGAGGAGGAGGGGAAAATATGCTGATTTAAAACAATAATCACAAAGAGAAAATCAAGAAAGAGAGTGAAAGAGAGACAGAGAGAGAGAATGAGAAAGGCAGGGAGAGAGAGAGGGAGAGGGGGAGAGAGAGAGACAGAGAAGAAGGGGGTGGGGGGGGGCAGTACAGTGGGTCCTTAGTTGACTCCAAAAGGGAAGACTGGTGACCTTGTGTGGAGACACAAGACAGAACACAATAGTGAACACTATAAAACTCTAACCAACAGTTAACTGCAACTCTTTGCCACAGACATGCATTCAAAAGACAGGAAAGATGGAGAAAAGGAGGGGGGGGGGAGGGGAGGGAGGGAGGAGAGGGAGAGGCGGAGGGAGAGGGAGAGGGAGAGGGAGAAAGAGAGAGAGGGCCGTTTTAAGCCATGGAAGCTATTGAACTAAGTGGATATAATTAGTCATGTATTAAGTTGGAATGCTTTGACTAACCTTATGTGAACCAAAACCAATTTGGCTCACTTATTTTCTTGGTAAAATTTAGACCCAGACACAATCCTTAAAAAGATACAGGTTGAATTCTCCTGATGAGTGCCTTAAAGTCTAAGGATGGGTTCATTCAGAGACAGTTTATGCATGTTTAGAACCAAGACTAGTGGGTGAGGCCGATTCAGAGTTAGGAGTTTAGTACGGTAGCCGAAAAACTGAATTCAGTTATTTTATGGTTGTGATACTTCAAGGCAATTCTAAGAGTCCGCCATTTATACATGGCTCTAGCGATGCCAATGCATCGTCCTCAGAGTTAATACTTTTAAATTTCAGATGAACTAACATTGTATATTTCTCATATTTGCATCGTTAACAAAGGTACTCTGCTGCCTTGAGCAATTTTCCCCCCAGTTCTGCTATTTTATTTGATCTCACAGATGATTCATCGTTTGTCGAGTGCGTTGATCAAATTGACCATTCAAAGGTGGTGTTGGAAAAATGGAAAAAAGACAAAACTTTGCTTGAGGTTGGTAGTTGCTCTAATCTAACACCACTTAACAGAATTAGTGAATGCCCTCATTTTCTTTGATTTCCCATTGAAAATGAAAGGGACGAACAAAATAAGCACCCATGAACAAATTCCATTTTTGTAGAATATTAAGCCATTTATTTCCTTTTACCTAGTTATGCAAATAGTCTGCTACTCCGCAGCCAGTTAATGAGCTAATCAGATAACGACTTCGGGCGAATTACTCAACTGTCAGTTGCGATGTTCCCACTCTTCCCAGAGTGCAGGGCAGAGTTAGATTATGTATTTAATTGTTTTATTTATTTATTTATTCTCGTACTCTTCATTATTTCCATGCGGTGAAGGCAACTGCTCGGTCATAATAAGGGTGCCGGCATGCAAAGGTCTGGGAAAGGCTGACACACTCTTTTCACAGCCTGTTTGTGTAATACTTGAACTGTGCAGCGCCAAACATAAAGGTCACCCCACAAGTGTTTGGATGACTGCAGCGTACACATGTATACACACACACACACACACGCACGGGAGAAACAAAACAGTGCTCAGGGCAATGTTGGACTTGGTCGGAATGTAGTGAGCTAAGCATAAACAGACAGATGATTCATCTGTGAGGCTACTCTGTGTCAGAGCGAGGCAGATCATTCGAGGTAGAGAGCCATGCACAAAGACAGTATGTGGTCTCTTTAGGTTTGTGGGAAGGCTACTGATTTGGTGGGCGGATAATTCTGGAACTCTCAGCTCTCAGGTTGAAGGAAAAAAGAAAGGAGAAAGAAAGAAAAAAAGACAAAAGAGTATATTTTCTGACGATCTGATCGCTGTTCGTGACACATGACCCATGCCTCTGAGCTGGTAAAGGATTCAGCTGTAATTGCCTGTCGTGTTTACAGTCAACAGCGTCCCGGCGTTGACCACGGAGCATTCCAAGAGACCGTGCGCACCTGTCGGCAAGCAGCTGAGGAGAAAGAAAACTGCCAGCTTCAAAGGTTGGATGCCATCCTGGTTTCTGTGATGTGTGTGTGAGGGCCTGGCCTTACGGTAAAGCGTCAGAGAGTGGACTGTGGCTGAACTCCCAGCCACATCGCCACGGTCCAGGCCTTACTGGGAAAAACTCCGCTGCCACCGTCAGTGGTTCGCTCGAGGGGAACGGTGAAGAAAAGTGACGACGGGTCAACCCACCTGCCAAATTGAGTTATAGTCACACACACACACACCACACACCACCCCACACACACACACACCACACACACACACACACCACACCACACACCACACACGGCTGACACGGGTCACTTTTGACAGGCAGCACACTTAATAAGAGTCAGTATTCATGTGGCACAAATGCCCTGCTGCCTCACCCAACTCCACCATGGCATGTCCACCCTCTCGGCACATCTGTGTGTGTGTGTGTGTGTGTGTGTGTGTGTGAGAGAGAAAGAGAGAGTGAGTGAGCGAGAGTGTGTGTGTGTGTGAGAGAGAGAGAAAGAGAGCGAGTGAGTGAGTGAGTGAGTGAGTGAGAGTGTGTGTGTGTGTGTGTGTGTGTGAGAGAGGGTGTGTGTGTGTGTGTGTGTGTGTGTGAGAGAGGGAGTGTGTATGTGTGTGTGAGAGACTTCACGTGTCTAAGAGAGAGAGCGTGCGTTTGTGTGCGTCTGCATGCATATATTGTCTGTGTCTGTGTGTGTACGTGTGAGAGAGAGAGTGAGAGAGTAAGAGAGAGAGAGAGAGAGACAGAGTGTGTGAGTGAACAAGAGGGTATGTGTGTGTGTGTGTGTGTGTGAGAGAGTGTATTTGTGTGTGAGGGCCTGGCACACAGACAGCGGTTAGCAGGCACGGAAAGAAAATGAGCTTGTTCTGGTAAAACAAACACGTTGGAGGAACACCACACACACCACCAGGGCACGGCCCGGCCCGGCCCGAAGGCATTAATGTTCCAGTGCCAGCTGAGATGGCATCCAGCCCTTCTGCCTCCCATCGACCCCCAAACCCAACCCATCCCCATCCCATCCCACCCCCGCCAGCCCTGACCACGCCAGCCCAGCTCAGTCCTGAACCTGATGGCCCAAACTGCTCGGAAGGAAGCTTAAGTTCCTTGTTTACAAGCAGCGGGGAAACTTGGTAAACTCAATGACCTGAGGCTTTCCCTCAGCCTCCTCCTTTCTTTCATTCTACCTTTTTTTTCGGTCTTGAAATGAGGTCTTCTGGGTGAATTTCGGAGAAGTTAGACAACACTCGACATCAACACAAAGCCACATCTGACACAAAAAGACACACACAGACCTGCCCCAACCCTCCCCCCCTTGCCCCCCCGCCCCGCATTCACACACGCTCACACACACGTCTGGTTGCTTAAGTTAACCATGGTGATCTGTGGCTCATTACTGCTTAGGGTGACTCACTGGAGGAGAGCAGAGCAGCGAGGAGAGAGACAACAGAGCTTCAAAGAACCCAGTGGCCCAAGCGCACGATTAGGGTCACTCTATGGAGGCTAGACTCGCTGTTAATAAGATAACAAAAATAACAACAAAATAAATAAAAACTCTAGCAGAACCAGACAAATGAACAGACAAATGCGTGAGACTGTAAAGGAGCAAAATAAATAAACAAATAAATCCGAAGATGAGCAACCTGCCACGTTTGCTTTTCCGACAAGCATGAGGGCATCTGGGGTAGTGATGCGAGGCGAGGAAAATCCGAGACACAAGAGTGCCCGCAGCCGAAACTGTGCTAACATACCTCCTGATGTCTGTGCAGTGAGACACCCACACAAACACACACACAAATGCAAAAAAAAAATAAGTTGTGTAACAGTCCTCTTTTTCCTCCTACCCCCTTGTGCGCTTAGTGACAAACTGCAAAAGTATAAGGCCACATGACATTCAAGCTTGACTGAGCATTAGACCAGCGGTGGCGGCCGCTTCAGTGCCCGGCGATCTCAATGTTTCACAACAAATAGGCCACACCGCATAGAAGATAGGAGCACTTATATAAGAGTTAACGCTCGCAGCGGGGGCCGACTGCCTGCCTGCACGACAACACAACACGACTCGACACACCGCAACCCCCGACCCTAGACACATTTGGCAAGCTCAAACTGCACACACCGACTGCAGCGAGAGACAGAGACAGACAGAGAGAGAGAGAGAAACAGTCAGAGCAAGCCCAGAGTAAAGAGGTCAGCCAACGCAGGTCACAGAGGCCAAATGGGAACGAAAGCACAGGCATCTCGGTGGCCTGTGGACATACCATCCCCCCTCCCACACACACACACACACACACACACACACACACAGCAAGTTTGTTATAGTTGCTATATGCCTGCTCTGACAGGGACGCATACTTATTAAGCCGGGCGAGCAAGCTGGCTGGCTGGCGTGCACATATGAAGTCCCTTCAGCGCAAGGACCCGAGGTAATAGGAGCGTTGCATTCTGCTCCGTCGCAGAGGAAGATGGGAATCTCTCCCCGCCCCGCAGCCTTGTGCTCATCTCGTGTTAGTTCTTGCCAAACCTGGAAGGAGAACAGTGGAGGGGAGAGGACAGGAGAGGAGAGGAGAGACTCGCCGTAGGTGAATCCGAATTGATTGGGTGGGGGAGCTAAAGGCAGGCAGCGTTGGAGCAGACCTGATCCCGAGTCAGAAGCTATCTGCGTATAGCCTACTACAGCAGCTGGTCAGGACTTAACCCGTGTCCAGCAGCTTGAGATCAGAAGACAAAAGCAACTAGGTCAATGGTTAAATTGCGCTAATGTTTCATACATGTCCAATTCAGGGATTAGCTTATAGACTTACACCGCTCTCTCATTGCTCCATATGCCAAGCCAAATGCGCTTTCGTATGCATCTGTGTTTCATGGAATAACAACAAAAACAGTATCAGATGCCAGTTATGATCACACACACCAACAAAGAATAGTACGAAATGGAGGGGAAAAAGGGAATGTACAGAGAAACCATATGAACCATTGATTTGGGGCCTGGAGGGAAATGATCTTTGGAACGAGAGAAACATATAAAGCATGCACGCGCACACACACACACCACACACACACACACACACACACAAACACAACACACACACAAACAAAGCACTTATATTGCAGGGCATATGGGTGTGAAGGGAAAAGAAAGCTAGTGGACCTCTCTGACTCTCTGATCACTCCCATGAGGCAGGCTAACCAAGCATAGGGCAAGGTTCTATGTTTCCCCTTCAATCATCTCAAAGTCTTCCTACCCCCCCCCCCCCCCCCACCACCACCCCACCAAAACAATCATAAAAGCCCATCAGGGCCAAACGAATGAACAAACGTGCAAGCGAGCAAACGAACGATGGAAGGAAGCCATAAGTCAGTGGAGCAGTTCCGTTTTGACACGTTCCGCCTCCTCAAACCCCTGCCCTGAAGGACCAGGGGCCCAATCTCTCCTTCTGTTTTTTTCCCCTTAACACCTCTTTCTTTCTCTCTCTCTCTCTCACTCGTCTTTCTTTCTTTCCTTTTTTTTTTTTTTTTTTTTAAATCTCTCTCTCACTGTAATAATGTGAACACATTCTCATTCCCACGTTGGGAACCTAATCTAAAGCTTCATTAGGGAGGATGGGGGCAGCCCCAGACACCTTTTGATTCTCTGGAGGCAGAATGAATAACTGATCTGCCAGGTCGGGGTTAAGAGGCAGCTGGGAGTCCCTCCTCAGTGTGTGTGTGTGTGTGTGTGTGTGTACACACGTGTGTTTTCACGACATACAGAATGGGGAGGTGAATTTCACACTCGACTAGAAGCGCCATCATTACGATTCCGGCGGCTCGCCGAAGCTTTTGGGAACTCCAGCGGAGCAGAAAAGCTTTAACCCAAAAGCTTAATTACAAATCTACCCTGAGGAAAAAGGGACTGTGTAGGGATGAAACGCATACAAACCCCAAGCCCTTCCTCACCTGACTCAACCCTCCCACACACAGACAGACAGACTAGTAGTGTGTCTAGTCCGTGCTCCAGCACACATGGACACACACACACACACACCGTCTTCCCACCTCGCCCTGTCTGAGTGAGTGAGTGTGTGTGCGTCGGGAGAAAGGAGAAGACTAACCGACACAGATAGGCCCTCTGTTTCATATGTCTCACTCATTTGTGTGCATGCTCACACACACACACACACACACAAATTCTGCCGCACTTCCTACCTCCTTTACATACACACAGTGTGCCTCAAGAGACAATGAAATGCATGTATTTGAGTGGCAAAATAACATTTACATAGATGCCATTTCAATTTTACCTAACCCACCCACCTACATTCAAACTCACACACAGATACACACACACAGGAAGGTTTCTTTACCACATTTTTTCCTGTTTCAACATCAGGCTTCACTGATGGGCCAGTGCCCATCTAAGGGTGGGGTTGTGTGTGTGTGTGTGTGTGTGTGTGTGTGTGTGTGTGTGTGTGTGTGTTAGTGAGCCCCATGGAGAGCTCCACACCTGACCCGGGGGCCCGCACGGCCGTCAACAGCCCATCTGTGGTTACTCTGTAATGAATGCACTGTTGCTTCAACTCTGAGTGAGATTGATGGTGCCCATGCATCAAACAGCCACCAGAGCCGGCGCCCTAATTTTTCATCTTTATCAGACCTCCTGACAGAAAACGGTCAGCGTGCCGAAGATGCGTCTTGATTGGAAACAGATTGCGCATCCTTTTGTCACCCCCCCCTCATACAACTCAAACGACATTCAAATGCATGCTCCTGGTCACGGATATGGCTTTAATGAAATTAATTGCAATCAGACGCGTTTTTTTTTTTTTTTTCTTTTGTGCGCAAGGACGAAGGTAATTAAGGTCACCTAGCCAAGTAACCTCAGTCAAGCAGGGGCCTCCATGCAAATGAGAATGCAAAGCGAAAAGTAGTTAATTTGGCCTCTTGACATTCTGAAAAAAAAGACTCTGGGGGCTCCCGCATGCAAATCACATGCAAATGATGGCAGTGATGCTTTTGTTACTTTCCCAAAAATAGCGTGCAGGGGAAGGGAAAAAGCACAGGCTCTGCTAATATTTGCTGTTCGGCAGGTGAAACGGAGGGAGAACATGTGGTCTGGAGTGGGCCGGAAAAAAAAGTTCAAGATCGTGCAGCTGTCAACGCCGGCAGATCATTACACACACAACATCTGGCTTGTCTGGGAAAAAAAAAAAATGAAACGAAGCGGCCGCTCCTTCTTAGACCAATAAAATCTGCTTTACTCTAAACAAAACCTCTCCTGGGCCAGGGGAAGAAAAGGCAAACAGCCTAAGGTTAAGCCCAAACCATCCTCATACACGTGCTGGAACGTTCTCTCATGTTTCACCTCAAACGTATTGAAAGGTATGTTACACAACACCATCCTTTCTTTTGAGCACTCTCACTCGCACACATATGTATGCCCTCACATGCACAGACATCAACCTTTAGCTGCCACACACACACACACAGACACACACACACACGCGCGCACACACAATCTGTGGCTCACAGGGACAGAGTGTCATGATGCCACTGGCTGACCAAGCTACAGGCCACACCTACCTACCATGTCAGTGGCAAGCCAATTTACAGATTCCCCCAAACAGCTGCTCCGCAAGCAGGAGGCCAAGATGACCTGGGCCACATGAACACGCCATCAATACAGGAGGGAAGCAAGGCAGACAGGAGGGGGGGAAGGAGCGTGGGCAGAAAAAGGAGAAACAAGAAAGCAAGCCAGGAGAGAAAGAAAGAAAGAAAGAAAGAAAAAGAAAGAGCAAACAAGGAGAAAGAGCCAAAAAGAAAACAAGTAGTGTTAAAATACTGAGAGGAAGAAAACAATTAATAAAAAAAAGAGGATGAAAAAAAGAAAGAGAAATAAGGCAAAGAGTAGGTAAGGCACGAATGCAAAAATAAATAAACAATGAAATCGGAAAATAAAATCCATCATCTAATGTGCTCCAAGGACAGTCGCTTCTTTACAAAGACAAATGAAGAGAGAATCAAATTAACACCTGGTCCATTTATAGATTCTTCCTTTTATGGATTGGTAGAGAACGGAAGGAGAGTAGTCATAATTTTGTTTTCCTGGATGACTTTTCCTCTGCCCAGAGATCGCCTGACTGGCCCTGGCCTTCAGTCGGCGCCTTTCTCGTCACAGGATTAATTTCACCACACAACACCGGTTGGGTTTGGCCAGTGGACGCCCCCCCTTCTACCCGCCCCCCAACACACACACACACACACACACACACACACACACACACACACACACACACACACACACACGCCAGCACGCACGCACGCACGGACAAAGACTCTGAGTCAATGAGTGCCAATGAAGTTATTGATGATCATTCCCTTGAGCAAACACATTAGTTCTGAAAGTTCAAACCAGTTCTGTTCTAATTTAATACACTTCTACTTCCTTTTGAGGAAGCGCTGTATTGGTTTTCAGTCGTTACTGTATTGGACTTCAACCATGGAGGGCTTAAAAGGGTGTGTATGTAGACTGTGATGGACATTTAACTGGAGAATAAGTGCAGAAACACAGAACACATCTTTTGAAAAAAAAAAAATAAAAATTGTGGAAAACCATTATATTGCCTCTTGGGAGCTGTGTGTTAAATGATCATTATGAATGAAGGAGATGGGATTGTTTGAAATGTGTGCTTAAGAAATTAAGTGGGGAGATGCTTTTAAAACAAGCCCAGTGTGTATCCATTTATCTGGCAAAAAAAAGAAGTGTATATGAAGTATCACAGTCCAATTACACAGAGCTCTGTAACAAGTTAGCAAATGAAACACTATTAATCTTCATTTAGAAAGATTTAGAAGAAAAAAAGCAGTAGGAAACAGCATCTTGCACTGATTGAATTTTGGCAATACGATCAATTGGTGCTTATCCGAAATTAAATAAATGTAAAAAAAAAAAAAAAAAAAAAAAAAAGTTTGTTTGATACATCCGGATTGTTTTTTTAAGCTCCGATAACCACTCTCGAGTATCAAATACACAACTTAGAACCTACCACAGCTTCCATTTTTGTTCTAACACTGCAGCTCAATATCACACATTTCACAACTTGTCACAAGTCAGTATGAATGTCCCTTCAGGGAGTTTACTGAGCAAAGTAGCAAGAGTCAGCACCCTGTGTGGGCGTAGGCCAAACTGTTCTATATATTCTAGTCAAGTTGAATTTCTTTCAAAATTTTTGCATGTGCTGGTCTATAATTCAAATGCATGGCAAGTGGAGACGAACCTAAACCCTGACTTCTCCCTTTATACATGACAATATGATGACCCCCCTATTCTCCATTCTGGTTGGATACATCTTTCAGCTCAGCGGCACAGCAGAAAAAACAATACAACTGAGCGTGCTCAGAATGCATTGCAAGCAACTCACAAAAGAACCAATAATAATCTTTGCATTGCTGTGGAGCAGACACTGTTGTGATTTGGAGACTGTGGCAGCCATCAGTACCGAAAGTCATGAGCCGCGACCAGACAGGCGTCACCTCTGGTCAAGGCAGAACCGAAGGCCCCCCCCCAGGGATTGGGGTAAAAAAATCAATCATATCTCTTTGTGCCGGTGCAGAGCGAAATCTGTCCAAGTGATTCACCATCACCTGTTTGCCATCCCACAATCCATCATGGCTCTTTTCAGTCATAAAGGAGAGGGCAGGGGTCACTAAGACCCGGTAGAGGGAAGCGGACAGGCAAGAGCCATCACTCTCCCCAGGAGGGGGGATTGTTGTTGTCCGCATGAGGAGAGAAAATGAAAAGAGCCATTTGGGTCTGGAAGAGTGATACCAATGCATCACACACAATGATCAACTCTTCTGAGACAGATATGTGTTCTGTGACACACCGGTTGAAACAGATATAACCACAGACGACCACCCACTGTCCACTATATATCAATCCGTGAGTGGACTACAGTAAATAGATCTGATTCAAATATGACCATTCCAGAGCTCGTTCACTTGCCCAAATATTGATTTGTGTATTAGAATGGTAGTAGGCCAACCCCAGCTGTCTCGAGTCTTGAGAACGAAAGCATCAGGTAAGGAAAGTAAGGAATTGTTTTCTTTTGATAATGTACCAGGACACGCTCCTACTGAAAGCAAGCTTGAGAGTTAAACTTGTATCTGATGACTGTACTGTGAACTAGTGAACACGTGGTGATGTTTTTATGTGTGTGTGTGTGTGTGTGTGTGTGTGTGTGTGTATGTGTACACTGCTAAATAGATTCAGCAGCACATTTTAAAGGCGACACACACCTACTCATTCCTCTTGGCACATTCCCAGCGTCTCTCACTCTTGTTTGACACTCCATTCCACACCACTCTTTCACAACCCCTCCCTCCTTCCTTCTCCCTCTCACATACTCCTCCCTTCTCACCCATCATTTCTGCACAGCTGCCCGAGTATGAACTGGCACATAGATGGCATGGCCTGCAATAGCTCTTACCAACAGCAGGCTTTAGCCTGATTGATCTCAAAGTGTGAAGCACCACTTCACTGTTCTCAGATCATTCCCTCACCCCACCCGATCACATGGGCTTCATTAGCGTCTGTTAGAAGGGTGCTGTGCTGAGAGCAGTAGTGGCACGCCTCATCTGCTGCTGCTGCTGCTGCTCGAGTGTCCCTTTTCTTCCTGACATGAGATTGATTGTTCTTCCTTTGTCGGGCCAGTCGCTGTGCGTAGGAATAACCCGGCTGCAGCAGCTAATGGACCTCTTACATTCACCCGTGCAGCGGTGCCATTCACATGTGGACTTCAATGAGTACACACGTAGGCCCGTCAGGCATAATGCAAAGCGCCACTCGGTGACATTAGTCACCTCATTTCACCATCTGCAAAGAGGTTGAGGTTTCGATACAGAACCGTTAGAGAGGCTATAAAAGACCAGTCCTGTATGCCTTACTTAAAACATGAACGAACGAATGAACATGATGACACACACACACACACAGTCCCAAAAATACATGTGTCTACTACAAGCCAAGCCAGATGTGTCTGGCCACGATGACGTACGTCCATGTTTCTTGGTTTCGTCATGTTGAGGCTGAAGGCGGGGGAGTACTGGACAGCGTTCGGAGGCACCAAATTCTAAGCGGGTGGTACAGACGAGAGGGGAGAACGGCGTGTGCCGGGGAGAGCGAGCGGGGATGGGGCGGGAGGGGGGTGAGAGGGGAGCCGCTCCCCAACAGTCCGATTGGACGACATCGCGCCGCAAATTGCAGCGTAGCCGTGTCCTCAGCCAATCAGCTGCCGCCTAAATGCTCAGCGCTGTACTCTGCGAGTATGTGAGAGCGTGTGTTTTTATGAATGAGCTACAGCGCACGTTCAGAGCACGCGTGAAGTGCTGCTACTACCACTAATGCTGCGCTGTATGTCTAATACTATAGTTTTTTTTGTGCAGAAAGAACACACCTTGCTCTAACCCCCACCCACACACACACACATCTGTAGGGTTGACTCTCTCTCAAAAAAAAGAAAAAATATATATAGTCAAAAAATGTATACAGTCAGAATGGATAACTATTTCATTGTGACTGATTGCCGAGACAAGGCAAAGATTCGTTAAAAGATGACTATACATTGAGGAGACCCCAGCATGCATTTGTTGAAGCAATAGATAAATTCAACATAAAAAGCAATTTACATCTTCAAAAACAATGCGGGCAAATATTTTAAAGCACCTAATCTAGACAGTATCAAAAAATGCAGGGGAAAAAAATGAAGATCTCAGCACAACACATTCACAAAAAACACACAAACCAGTGATTCTAACAAAATCGGTGACTTTCTATGAACTTTCTGTCTGATGGAGGACGGACTGTTCAAAAAAAAAGTAGGGAACTGGGTTAAGTGTGCCATGCTCCACTGTGATGGTTCAACAGTGCCACCTCGAGGCCCAAACTGGCAGTGCACCGCCAGAGGTGCCACATTACATCACCGCGTAGCGCGCGCCAGCCCTGCTGTGTCTCTCCGCTTCGGTTCGTCTTCGCCTCAGACAAAGAGCAGGCAAGCAGGCAAGCAGGCAAGCAGGCAAGCAGGCAAGCAGGCAAGCAGGCAGGCAGGCAGGCAGGCAGGCAGGCAGGCAGGCACACGCGTCTCAGCCAAGGCAGTCTTCAAGGCTTGGTGAGATAAGAGGAGCGGCACACAATGAGCACGTCAGTCAATCTGCTCACACTAATGGTGCAGCCTGTTCCACTGGCTCTTCGGCACATAATGAAAAGCTAATAGGATGTGTGACAGACGCCAACACAAGCGAATAGGGACGCCTTCCTCTCTTTACCTACCTATTGTAATTGCAACAGATATGATATTGGAGCCATATAGACATAGACCTGGGCAACATATAGGCGCTCTCAAGAACAGGGTAAATTACAGAGGTGAGCTGCTTAAAGTCAATCCAGAGTGAGAACAGCAGTCAGAGGCGCCAATGGGAAAGCACCAGACAAAGGAGAGCCTATTCCTCTGGCTGAGGGGGAAAGAAAAACAGCATCCCGGCTTTAACAAGGTGGCCGGTTAATAATATTCTGACATTACTGTACTCAGGAGAGCCAGGAAAGCTACACAGGGGGCGCTTTAATGGGGCAGGGCTCCTCCAAAAGCTGGCTGCTCCTGCTGCTGCTGCCAGACAGGGAAACACTGCCACCTCAAGTTCAGAGCAGGTAAGATCAAGGAACTGTAACAAAGAAGCTCACCTCCAAAACACACCCAATGCTGCTGTCTCAACAGTCGAGCAACCACTCTACCCTCTACAAAGGCCATTTTTTTTCACAAATATAATAAATAACTTTGAGATAACTTTGATTTATTATTTATGAGAACGACAATTAAAATATGTGAGGTGGCCACCCGAGCCTGGCACCTGAGTAAATTGGTACCAAAATGTCATCTTAATCGATGAGACCCGTCAGGCACTGAGGGTTGATTTTCATTTTGCAATCATCAAGCACTCACTTTCACTGGAAGCAGCTAAATCAGGCACAAGGAGGGAAGGGTAGAAGCTGGAGGTGTCAAAGAACAAACCAACCTCTTGGCGACATTTACAGCCTCCTGACAGGAGAAAATCAACTCATTTGTACTAGTGACCCATGACCTTGTGCTACACAATTGCCACAGGCCTCCATTTTATGTAGCGGGGTGAGGTTGGGAGGGGGGAAGAGAGGGAAAAAAAAAATTAAAAAAAAACTTTTTGTACTGGGAGACAACCTACTCTTCAGTGTGAACAAGGCCATCAATCAACCCTGAGGGCACACTCTCCAATTAGAGCAAAGCTAATTGGGGTCCTTGACCCCCCTTTGTAGGAAGGAGAAGGGAAGAAAAAAAACACACAACCACACACACACACAGGACTGTCTACCTGTTCCCGAGCATCAGAGTTGAAGTTAGTGTCTCCTGTCTGCACCTGAGCAATCTCAACCTGGTCAGAGTTTAATTCCATGACAAACCACTGGTCTCAAGTGGAAGTTGGCTTCAGATACACTGGGAGTTCCAAGTTTACAACTCAATATACTTCATAAGCCCCCAGGTTCATGTAAGATCATACTTTTGTGTGTCGCCCTGTATGTAGCCAGATGACTGCTGGTGAAGAACTCAGGGTTAGCTGATCTCTTGGAATAGATTTTTTTTTTTTTAAACTGAGACTAGCCTAGTTAAATATAAGCTATAATAAATGACAACTTAGAGAATATTTAACATATTTTCACTGTACACGAGCCTGTGAATCACCACACATGGTTGACTCCACAACCACTTCCCCAAGAGCCTGCGAAACGCAACGTACAGAGAAAACAAAAACAGCTTTAAACAAAACAGAAGTAATGCCATAATGGAAACTTACAAGTTTCCCTATCTAAAATGAAATAGTGTAACTAATACCTACACTGCAATTGTAAAACTGAGTATTTCTTGAAAGTAACTAATTTAACACATCGTTTCTACTGTTACTTATATTATGTAATGTAACTAGTTACTCCCAACACTGGTCCTCACACATGCTAACGCTTCCCTTCAGAATAGTTATTCTTCAGAATAGTTATTCTCTTTCAATCTGAAAAGGAACTGTAGGAGGAGCAGAGAGCTTTCACCCCACCCCCTCAATGGGTCGTTTAACCCTCATAGTGACATAGACGCTGGTATTAAGCTAAAAACTACAAACTTCACATGACTAAATACTTTCGTTATACTAAATGTGTCAAATAAATTCTAACCGCACAATGGGAATAGCTGACAAGAATAGATCTGAAAGATTTCAGAAGTTAACAGGTACAAAAAGCTCCAACACATTTTTATTAAAACTTTTTTTCCTTTTTAGTTATGTACAATTCACACACAAAACAGCACAAAAAAATTCTACATGTGTTAAATACACTCAAATTTCAGTTCGTAACACATTTTAAATTAACCCTGATTATTTTATCCATTTATTCTTTCAAGGTTCGGCGCCCACGGCTTTCCATAAAATGCCACCTTTTAGTTCAGAACCATCAAGTCAGCCATATCGCCAAGAAATAACTCGAATGAAGACATGATGAATGCTTTCAATTACATTTAGTCTCTGGAAAAACTGAAGCAGCTAATGAGTTTGTCCAAAAACCACAGAGGAACAATCTAAAACAAAAGTCTATGATAACCAACCATGAAGGCAGCTAGGTCTTTAACTGAACCTACCAAGAGTGAACCTGGGCATGCCATGTTACATTTAGCTTGGCATCCACTGCCATAAAATGGGAGGAAAACAAAACAAAGAAGGAAAAAAAAAAAGTCTACAGACAAACAGATCCTCCCTACAGTCCTCTCAGACCAGAGGTTCATAGTACATCATGCGATCTTCTATGACAATTTAATAGTACTGAGTAAAAGTTGCCAAAAAATCCCATCCATAGCATTTTTTAAAGCACATCTGCATGTCAGTCTCCTAATGCAGAAACTGCAGCATTTGAAACCGCTTACTGAGCATCACATCTTATCTGAAAAAAATAAAACAAAGGCACATTTTTACATTATAGGGTGTAAAACGTTACACTTTGCCAATTTTTTTTGTTCGGACATTCAGTACACACCACTACAACTTGATCTCAAGTTGTGGTGTTTGACTACGTTGCCATGACAATAATGGACACCATGATAATGAAAGTGGCACAAAATACCCCTACGGAGCAAAAACATCAACTAATGTTTTGGTGCAAATTGCACTGGTAACCAACCACCATTCTAAAGATGGTTAAAGCACAAGGTGGTTGTTTGTGTAAGATGTAAAGTGACTACTTCTGCAAACTGTCAAATTGTACAGAATTCCCCTGGGGAACTATTCAAAAAGAGGAAACTCCATTAAAACACAGCTTTTGAGGAAACTTGTGAATGTAAAACCTGTACATTACAAATGCTAGCTCAAAACAAAGACAGAATTAAAAATCACAACTACTCTGCTCAGGAGGTAGTCTACAAGTACCTAATGCATTGACAGAGCTTTTTTTAATATAAAAATGGCTTTCCAAGAACAAGGACAGTCTTTGCCATATTCAACAAAGGCAATACCTTCATCTCTTTACTCAAACACAAACATACCATTTTATCGCAACGGTATGTGCTTCAGAAATCATAATGGGTGGGGGATTTAAAGTGTTTACATTTCCTGTGAGTGGAAATGTACACAACCTCATCTGAACACCGCCTTGCAAAAAAGGTATAATACCCAGTCAATGGGTATTTATACAACCTCCTTACAGAAAAATGAAATAAACGCTGAAGCCAAGCATGAGGATATATTTTGGGGGGGCTCTCTTAATCCAATGTTTTTTTTTATAATGAAATGCACTGATCAAGGATTACATTTTGAAGTGGCCCTGAGATATTTGTAGCTCTCTGGTTGGACCATGTAATGCCTCTGCAGACAGCCAGCATCTGATTGATTTACTGGGGTTAGAAGTAATTGGCATTTTCTATTAATTTTGTTCAAATGAACATACGCATGACTGCACCAGCTAAATCGTCTGACCTTTTGAATGTTTTCAGACGACTGCAGATTGAACAGCGACTGATGACTTGTAATTTCTCCTTTTGTCTGTTTTTTTGTCTGTGATAGGAGGTTGAGACATTTCACTGTCTCCAGCCGGAGAATGGCGGATTCTACAAACATGTGACGCCAACCTGTCTCCTTTTCAATTGAGAGAGTGACTACACATCTCTCATGAAGCCTTGTTCACTCACAGCAAGTACACAAACACACACACACACACACACACACACACAGGAAAGAGAAGAGATGCAGTTGACTGCAGATGAGTTGTGACAACTGGCCAAAAAAAAATAAATAATAAAAAAAAAACACACATTCCAAGCATTTCAAGACAGAAATGCACCTGCAACTTAAACCAAAACTGATCACCGACTATTCAGTTTTGTAGGATATGGTGCTGTGGTGCCACTGTACAATAGAAAAACAAACACCAAGCTAAACCTAAGCAAAACATACACCAAAGGAGAAAAAAAGAAAAAAAAAACAAAACAAAAAAAAAAACACAACACAATGCACAGCAGTCTTTAGCTTCAAGAGCACCAACAGACACCTGTGGCTGAGAACAACCAGGAGAGCAAAACAGTGGCGTGACGACAGAATGAGACACACAGTGAGGAGTTTCTGCCCCTCCGTGTTTCACCAACTTTCCAGACCAGTCGTGACCTCGCTTCTCCCAAAATAAGGTGCACAAGCATCCCCAGAGTCCCCAGGGTAAACTCATTCTCTCCACTCTTGGTGCAGCCGTCTACTCACCTACACTCTCCACCACCACCCAAACAGACAACCTCATCAATGGGACTGTAATCCTCTCCTCTAAAATCATCTCTTCAGGGGGCTTGAATTAGGAGGTGTGTTTGGGTTGTTGGGGGATGGGGTCAGTTGCAAAGGAGGTCATCAAAATGGAGCGTGTCCAGGTCGTAGGAGTCAAACAGGTCGTTGATGCCCTCGTCGTCATCCAGACCCAGCATATAGTCATCGCTGAGCAGTGCTGGTGACAGGGTGACGAAAGGCATCTGATCGTCGGTCTGCTGGAGAATGCTCGAGAGCGAAGCCGAGAGTGGCGAGAGAGGGGGAACGCCAAGGTTCGGTGGCTGGCTTTTCACAGGGGTGCTGATCATGCTGCTGCCGCTGGTGGTGATGGAGGTGGTGGTGCTGCCAGCGCTACCGTTCACGGTGATGCCATCGTTAGGCATGCCAGCTACACAGGCGAGGGAAGAGATGAACACAAAGGTTGATGTTGAATTAGACTGCCTTTCTTGTCCCCTTTATCCTGCTTTACTCCCCATCCAGAGGGATAAATGCCACCTCTATCCTGATCAAGAGCAATGCCTGACATTCAGAGCACAATCAAGGGTCTACATATTTCCCTTTCCTAATGCATGCAAGTAGTGCTATTAAAGCACAGGTTAACACGTTGACATTTGACTATGTTGGTTAAATATGGGAGACTGAGATGTAGTGAGGCACAATTTTAAGTGATTCAAATTACAAAGTAATGGATTAATTACTTTTCCCATTTCCTATTCAACAATCTGTACTTTTTCATCCAAAATCAATCCTATATTCCCAGCAGTTAGCATTAGGCGCAGGTCTAAAAGTACCAAATCTTACCGTACTTTTTCCTATACCGACAGCACTTGATGACCTCATACTACAAGGGTATGGGTTGAAATGCTCCGGACTTTTGCTTCAAGTGATTGCATTTACTGTGGAAGTATTGGTTTGAAGTATATAATACATGACTTGTGCAATATTCTGGTGCATTTTAACCCATATCTTTGTTGATCAAGGATACTGTCTGTATGTAAAAGAATGAGAATTTGATGCAACACAGACTGAATAGTGAAAGGGAGGCCAACACTAACTGAAACCAATTTCTCTTGCCAGTTTTCACTGCCAGTTTGCAAATTTTGTTCATGTTTTACTAAATTCTTTCAGCACAGTTTAGCTAAAATTGATCATTTCTACCTCAGCCTACATATAAGAGTTTGCAAAATTGTAATATAAACGAAAGGTGAACAAACTCAGAACATCAGAGAACAAGGTAAAACACTACATTCAGCCATCCCCCACTGGTGGAAAATGACATGAGAAGAACCTGCTTGTTCCAGATGCCAAATGTACCATATTAGCCAGAATATAAGAAGATTTTTTTCTCCTACAAATACTTCTGAAAAAAAAAAAAGTGGGGGAGTTGTTGTATAGACAAAAATAGTGGAAAAAATATGGAGGGCGGCAAAAGATGTTTGTTAAAATGAACCGTCAGTCTCTCATTGGCCTACAACTGCCACACATGACAGAGTGGTAAGAGGTTGTCTTAAACAAAATCAAAATTAGCTTCGAGCAGTGTAAAAGAATGACTAAGTTCACATGCACTTCATTATCCCTTGACCTGGTGTTGTAATAATATTCGGGACACGGTGTTTAAATGCGCACAAAGCCGGCACTTCTTATTCGATCATATTCGGGATACAGAAGCCTCTGATGCAGCAACAGACCGTCACTGTGTGACTGAGTCTTGCCCAGCGCCTACTCAGACTTTGAGAAGCTGTGTGGTGGAAATGAAAGAAGCAAATCACTGTTATGTTTGAGTGTCTCACAGTCGTGGCCAACTATGCCTGACATGCAAGGCATGTTATCCTCTTTTGTAAGTCGCTTTGGATAAAAGCGTCTGCTAAATGCCTAAATGTAAATGTAAGGCTGTGCCTGTATGTAGTCCTCTGTGGGTAATAAATACAGTTTTCTGCGTGGTAGATAGCCTACAGTAACCTACTGTAGTATTTAAATGTGACAAATTTGTCCACATTATTAACTTGCTGGCTCATGCTTTAATTTACAGTAATGATGTTCAAAAAATAAAATTTTCAAATAAAATTACCAAATAAAATAATTAGCTGTATAAGGAAAAATTTCATGTAACCAAAAAAAAAAAAAAATCCTTTGTTTTTTTTTTTTCTCAAAAAAATGAGTCTGGAAAAGAGGGGTCGTCTTATATTCAGGATAGTCTACTATTTGGGCCAATACGTAATATATCTATAGAGCTTAAAATATAACTTGCCGGGACAGGGAACCCTTTAGCAACTATATACTGTATGTAGATAAGGTTCAGCATTACTACCAAGTTTTTGTTTATGATCAGCTCAGGGCAAGGCTTGAATCAGATGAGTGCATGTGGACTCCGCTCCTGCTGATAGGGCTTGTCTGCACACATTTAATTTCTGTGCCAAGCAAAATGAACACAAATGTTCAGAAAAGTGTATTGAACCCAAGTTTTAGAACACTGACGCGTAACCGTTATGCTCTTCCTTGTGTTCTCACAGGATGGGAAGTTCCATCTATGGTTTGGAAAAGTGTCAAATGATCAAACAAAGTCATCACACTTAGATATGCAAATGTATCGACACAATGAAACTAAGTTAGATGTCTGGTGGGGTGGATTAATTTGTGCACATCTAAAAGAAACCTACGGAAAGCTTGAAATGGTTTAAAGTGACAAGTGAAGTTAAAAAAAGTGGGTGGCCCATGTTGTGGTGTATTAGACTTAGGGAGTTTATATGCGACTAATATTTACAGCATGTTTCAAACTCATTTTGGTGCTGCAAGGTCCTGACGTGACATATCGAGTCCTTTCGCAAAGGCACAGAATGTCATGCTCTGCTCTTACTTGCTGCTTTTGACAAAAACCACATAAAACTGACATGAAATAGCAATTTCACTGGAACTCAAAGTACAATGAAGGGTTCCATTTAGAGCGCGAGTTCTTTTGTCAGCAGCTTGTATTGCCACTGAAAACACTGCTCCGGTTAAAAGCGACAGAGCACGACTAACCTTGAGACACTTTGACAAAGACGGTATGGTTCCCATTCACGTCCAGTCCATTTTTCAGAGGGCTGCCGGGGCCATTTTCATCCGTGCAGAGGAAGACATCAATGGGGCCCTGAGAGCTACTCAGGTGCACCTGTAAACTCTGTAAATTATGAAAGCATTAGTCTCTCAAAAGAAAGTCCTCACCATTTACAACTCTTTAAATGCAGTGACAAGCCTGGTAGCTAGAAGACAGACAGACAGGGAGGGAGGGAGGGAGGGAGGGAGGGATGGATGGATGGATGTATATATATATATACACACATACATACACACACACACACACACACACACACACACACACACACACTTTTCCCCTCTCTCACTCTACAATCTACTGAGACAGAATGTTTAAAATATACAGTGCATAAAGTAATTGGTTTAAAAAGTTTAACTGAAGCTTGCTGACCATGGTTATTGGACGCTCAGAATTGTTTACAAGCAAAAACTAATACCGATCAGAAATGACTTAATCGAGTTGAACAGAGGCCTAAAAACTTGGCTACCTCTTTGGGATCAGGCACTTCCAGTTTGGTCTCCTGTGGTGCTTTGACCACAATCACCGTCTGGTCTCTGAGGCTACTGATCCGACGGATGTCCTGATAGCTGACATATGCATACGTGAGGACAAGGTTAAGGAAAGGTCAGGTAAAGTGGGGGGTGGGAGTGGGTTGGGCATGACACTCTAACCTTTCAAGAGGTTTGTAGTGCCTCAAGACACAGAGCGGATACCTTTTATTAAAAAGACAAAATGGTGGTCACTGAGGACATTCGCACCTGCCTATTTATCCAGGCTTCATGAAGCAATGCACCATGAGCATTGTTATTGTGGGATGTTCACTCGAGTAGCCTGCAGCAACCACTTTGTGATACTTCACACTAACAGCATCAGGAATGCCTAAATTCACCCTGGCTAACCCACCTCAGATACCTGGATCTGGGAGGCAATCTAGACGCCTCCTTGAATGTTCACACATTTGTTACCTATAGTTTTTTTTTTTTTTCTTTTTTTTGGGGGGTCAGACATGGATTAAGGATATTTCTGGTTCTGCGCGTCTTCAGTCATCCGCTGGACGTTGTGTGTGCATGTCTGGATGAGTTCATCCAGTCGTCGCTCCTCCTGACTCAGTTCCAGGATCTCCCGGTCCAGACTCTGCTTTGGATGGTGCAGGGAGAGGGGTCCTCCTTCCGAGGTCAGGCTGCAGCCCCTGAAAAACATTGATCAGAAGTTAGCTCCAAGACACACATGTTAAAGCACATACAAGTCAAGCAGTGTAAACACACATAAAAGATCTGTGTTTAGACAAACAAAATGGTTGTCTTGTCTTCTTACAGGATTTCATATTCGTAGGACTGTGGCAGAATTAGAAGTGTATTTGCTAAAAAAAAAAAAAAGATCCCAGAAGACTTTGATAGGGGTTGTTATTCATGACTCTTGCCCTCACTTCAATGGAAAGGCAGCTCAGAAACAGAAAAGAAACTGGATTGCTAACAAGATGGCACACTAACTAGCCTGCTGTTAGCCTGCTGGATCAGTTGGTGCGACCACAAGCTCCAAAAGCTTCATCAGAACAACGAATACAGTGTAAAAACATAAGCACAACATGTTTTTTCACTGTTTGAAATATTACCAAATAAGATCAGAGATGAGAACATCTGCTTGGACAAAACACTGTTAAGAGAGAATTGCATCTAAATCCGAGACAGGCTCAAGTCATAAAACAGCAGCAGGCCTAATACTTTTATAACCCCAAAGACAAACAAAGCAGGCATTCAACAGTGTTGCCATCATTCTCCAACTATTAACCAAGGCCAATACACGATTTTACAAAATATCTTCAGCAATGAGATTCATACATGAGAGGGCCACACGCAAGAATGCAATTCTTTTCACTAATCTCTCTCATTTCATCTTGATCCAATTCTGCTTTACTATGACTAATGTTTAATAAATGGTGTTTAATACATGAGTGAGGTTAATTTTGCCTAAAATACTGTACTGCAGTTTACATGGTGCATCTTACAGGTTATTCATGAAATTAGTGAAATATTTGCGTAAACATGTTGTTACTATTCAGGGATTGTAAAATGTCAGGGATTGGGATTGTAAAATGTCATGCACATGAAGACATTAAAACATCTTAGACACGTGAACTTTCAGGAATTATCTGCACTAACCAAATGAAGGGGGGGGGAAATGTATCATAAGAAATGTTAGGCCTGACTGACATTCCACCTCAAAACATGAAATATCAAGTGTGCACCCATCCTGCTCAACACTGGCGACGAGATAACATGATGTTCTTTCTGGCTTATATCAGCCAGACCTGCCCTTTAAGCATTGCTGTGTAATTTCTCCAGAGCTCCATTCAAAAGAGGCTGATTGCACGCTAAAATATTGGCTATGTCTTCTTTTGGTTGATGTGCATACATACACACAACCCCTCACACACACACACACACCGTCAAATTATCCACTTAAAAGACAAAGTGTTTGACCAAATATTACATTTGGTGCAGAACAATAAGTCACAAGCACCAGAACCCCTGCCAATGATGTAACAGAAACTCAGCAGCAGGACCATATGGCACAACATGCCCATAACATGGACCATGGACCTTTAAGAATGCAAATCTAATCCTCTCCCTGACCCCAACACTGACACTCCCAACCTAATCCCAACCTTAACCCTAATTCCACGATCTGCCTCAACCCCCTCTTTGCTGTGGTCAACCTCATTCCTCAATCACTGGTGGACACAATACTCACAGCCACTGGATGTTGTTTTTGGATTTCTTCTTGATGAGACGGACGCCCTCCAGAACGTTGGTGATGTCATAGAGGCGTCTCTTCTGGAGCTTCAGAACCTCGGCTGCCTGGTTGAGGTCCAGAACGCCATCCGAGGACTGGGCCAGGAGCTGACAGAACTTCTTGGTCAGCAGCCCCAGGGATGTGTCATAGCGGGTCTTCTCAGGTGGAGATTTGGGTGCTGCAGCATCAAGGGGGGATAATGGCAAGAACATTAGGCCATTATTAAAACAGCACACTCCAACAGGCCATCACTGTTTTCACGGAACAAAGTGTCATTCAAAGCCTACCATTTCTGAGAACACCATTAAGAACATTCAATGTCTTACATCTGTATTCACAATCATTTCCTACACGCACATTTCTTGTGGTGGCAGTTTTTGTATCTCTTATGTCTACCACCTTGGATCATCTCTAGTAAGGGTCATGTCTTGGCCTTCCTTTTATATCCAATTTGCTTATACTACACAACCAAGACAAATTCTTTGCATGTTTAAATAAAATAACCCTTTTGAATGGCAATACCCCTTTTGAATTTAGGTACTGATATGTCCAACAAGAGCATAATGTTAAAGAAAAGAATATGTAAGCATACTTAAAACTTCTCCTAAAAGACCTAAAATCTTAGATCCCTACTCACATAAATCTTTGAAATCACTTGGGTTCAAAACTGACTTCATAAACAGACTTCACAATCATTTTGTCCCTCTTTAGTCCTTACTTTTGGGGCTTTTTGGTTGTAGGGGTCCCCGCTTGCCTTTGGCAGTCTTTGTGGGATCACTATACTGGTGGTCTGTGATGTCCAGCTCCAGCCGACGTTTTGCCTGAAAAGTGTAGAAATGCTTGAATCAACATGGTCAGCAAAGGTCATAAATGTGTCAACTCAACTTCTCCCAATGACCAAAAAGCCATTTTTGCTGCCAGATAGGATGTGCTGAACAACAGAGCAAAATGCTCGCAGCTCTATTTAATGCATCAAGGAAACTGATACAGTCAAGCACTGCAATTGACAGAATTTCATAGAAATTGGGAAAGCAACTGGACGAGGTCCAGGTACAAGTTGTTAAAAAATATAAATAAACAAACAAACCATAAAAAACACACATAAATCCATTATTGTCTAAGGCTATTGCTTTGAAGACCAACAGGACATTTGTGTAAGGGGGGGAGAGAAAAAAAGGAATGCTGCACTACCCATCTTCCTGCAGCAGCGTCCATTTTAAGTAAATAGACACCATGATGCCTCACCGCCTCAGTTGCTGCTCGTAACTTCCTTCGATACAACGGGCAATGAAATATTTCAAAAGTATTCAAAACAACGTCCTTTTGTACTCCAATATTGTAGTTGAGCGGGGAAGAGTAACAAAACGTCACAACACAACGCAAACAAACTACTTTGTGGAACAAGTATTCGTGAGCCTGCTAGAACACACATGAAGACCCTTTTTATCCGTTCGTTTATAACTAGTGTTATAGTCCAAATTGTCTGAAAAGGCCAACTCAGCCATAGTTAAGTTAGCCAGCTAGCTGCATGGCTGTTCAGTTTACCAACCTTGTGCAAAGTTAACTGGAAACACTTGACATACCATGCCAGCTAACGTGAGCTAAACAAGAGTAATTTATGAGAACGCTGTTGCCGTTTTGGGATACAAAAAGACTAAACGTGTTGAGTGTTGTTAGTTTGCAAATGTTTAGTGTAACTCAACGTTAAGTCCTCGAGGTGCTTCGGAGGTAGCAAATGGACCCCATCCCCCCTCGAAACACTAACGTTGCCTAGGCCTAGTAAGAACATGAGGCAGCTTGCCGATTTGTTTAATAACTTTGTCTTTGAATATTTCCTTTTTAATTTCGATCAAGATATTCGCAAGCAGTACCTATTTTACAACAAAACATTCAAGTTCACAGACAGTGACTGGCCAAACATGAATGTTACACGACTAGCTCGCCTGCTAATTGCTTAGCAAATTACTCACTTTGTATGACGGCATACACTAGCTTGCCACAGCTGTTACTATGTTAGTATAACATTTTGCTTAATTCTCTAACGCCATTTAACATAACCACATCCCGTCAAACGATATAGTGTCATCAAAAGTTAATGCACCTTGGTTGTCTAGCTAACTTACAATCACTTTGCAACACAACACTGACATTTAATGCAAGTTATAATTCCAATGATGGGATTAACAATAAAATGCAATGCCTCCAAACGCAACATAACAGACTTCAAGGTTTTAGTGGAATGTGAGTTATTTAAAATGCAAGGAAATGCAGAAATAACAATAGCTACCTTTGCTAACTATCCTTGCTAGTTTACCCGGACAACATTAGTTAGCTCTGGTGCAATATGTTTTGACAGTTATTAAAAACGTTTAATCACAACTCATTTCGTGTCGCCAACTCGTAGGCAAATAACGCTGGTTCACAAACACGTCTAGTGATGAATTACCGGTGGTCGCCCTAAAGCTGGTCGTTGTCCCGTCCCGTTGCTTGGTCCGTGGGGAGTTGTGTACAGCAAACTGCCAGTTTGAGGATCAGGGACACAGACATTATTAGACTGTGCTGCACAGGACGGCGGAGTAATTATCTGTATATAAGTAGCAGTAGGATAACCAGCCGTCAGACGATCAGGTAATTGCGTTAAAACTTGATTTCTGTCAAGGGTAGATCCCCCGACCCCCGATAATATCAATTTCTCCGGGACCGAGGAAACCCCCTTTCTCATCTTCGGAGGCTAGGGCTCCCTTTGTCCCTCCTTTACTTCGGAGATATATTTATACAAATCCCTCGGGTTGGGTATCAAAATAATCACAAAAATTAATAGATTAATGCCTTACGAATATATTTATTCTAAAACTATATTACTTTATTGTCTAAAATCGTCCGATGGAATGGATTTAAAAGAGACGCGAACTCCACCCCAGCAGCTAGAAAAATGGCTCCAGGAAGCTGACAATGAATGAAGGGATACAGTTTACGCGCGAAAGGCCCTCCCGCGAAACTCAGATTTCCCGGGAAATTTTCAAATAAAATTTGCATACTGCAGGCTATTGGACGAGGAGGTGTGATTCTCCGCCCTAACTTCTTACTGCACTTTTGTGACGTTGTCAAAATGGGCGGATCAGGATCTACAAAGGCTTGTTTTCTTCTCAGACGTGAGGAAACGGGACTTACATTTTTACCAAAAACTTTATGGTGACATCAAAGATCAAGTGTAATGCAATATATATATATATATATTAGCTGGTGTTTCAGACCTCGATGATTATTTCTCTGAGTTATAAACTTATAGTGGCCCAATAACTTCTGAAGTCTCTCAAATTATCTCACATCGACAAGGGCAATATGTTTAATGATATCAACAAGTATGTTCTGAAACATTAAATGAAGCAACATAAAAACATTTAAACATTTAGGAATACAAGACAAAAGTGAAAGTATACTACTTGAGTTGAGCACAAATGACATGGTGCTCAGAAAGTCTCCTATTATAAAAAAAAACCCAAAACATTACCAACAAGTCTGAGTAAGTCCCAGTCAAATTAATCATCATCAAACTTGATCTTTTTCCCTTGAAATGCAGCAATTTGGCTTGTCTGTTCCTTCCTCTTTCTGCTGGCCTCCCAAGATGGATGCAGCGCTTCTGAAGCTTGCTGAGAGGACTTGAAGTTCTGCCCTGGCGGCGGCCTCTGGCTCCTGCTCTGGTTTTGCCGATGGTCAAAAGGTTGCCTGCCATTTCCAGTTCCAAATGGACCTTTTTCCTTACGTCCCCAATTATTACTAGAATCTCTTCTCTGATTATAGAAGGACGACCCTGGTTTCCTGTTGGATGCTAAGTTCTGGTTTTGTTTCTTCTCCCAAGAAGTATCTGAGTCTCCCTCCAGTTGTCTTGCCGGCATCTGAAACCGTGGTAGTGGATTGGCACGAAATTTGTCTCTGGGTTTCTGAGAGGCACCACTACCCTTTGAAAGGGCAGTGCAGAAGACTGATTCAAATTTCGAGGGTTTGAAGTCACTCTTGTTTGTAGTTTCCTTTTCCTCTTGCCTATGGTCTTGCTCAATGTCCTGGTCGGCATTATTCTTTACATCTTTTGTCTTTTCGTCACCTGTTGCCGAATTCTTTTTCTTCTTCTTAAATTTGCTCACCTTACCAATAAAGAAGTCGTCGTCATCACTCTCCTCTGACATAGACGACTGCTTGTGAAAACGCTCCTCTGTGCTGTCATCAAAGTATGGCTTTTCCTCACCATCAGATAAATCCAACTCACTTTCACTATCAGCGTCATCCGTCACTTTTGTTTTCTCTTTGTTTTTATTGACTAGTGTCTTACTTAGGTAGGTAGTAGAAGGTTTAGAAATTTGTTTAGTTTTTGGAGCAGGTGCGGCAGTCAGGACTTTCTTTAAGGGCTTTGCATTTACATCATGTTGAATACTGCTATCTACAGTGTTAGAAATGTTTAATGTGTTTTCCTGGTTTACAACAGTCACAGAATGTCCCTCAGGTTTGCCTTTTACAGTTACCTGCTTCTTAAAAGGGGTAGTGGTTGCTTTTACTGAAACAGGTTCTTCTGAAACCTTCAGAACCACTTTAGCTACCTGAGATTTACTGGTAATGTGTCTCTCATTCAGCACTACTTCTTCTTCCTCCTCCTCCTCCCCCCCTGCTTCACTATCACCTGTTTCAATCTCATCGCCATCATCATCTTCTGTCTCCTCATCACTACTCTCCTCCTCATCCTCCTCTCCCTCCTCCTGGTCCTCATCATCCTCCTCCTCCTCATCATTATCACTGTCTTCTCCTGAGAGAGAGGCCTGTTCAAGCCGTCTTTTCTTCCTCTCCTCAGCATCTGCAGCTTTCCGCTTCTCTTCCGCGATAGCCTCTCTGACTGCTTGCAGCTTTTTAATGAAGCGAGGATGTGTGATGACACGGGCAGTGGCTCGATCCAGTGGGCTAGCATCAGGGTCCTCACACACTTTCTCCAGATTTGCATTCTCCTGCAGGGCAGCTTTGGTCACATGGTCTGGTTTGATGCTTCTAAGCATCTGAATTTCTTTGAGAAATCCAGCAGTCTTCTGCTGGTTGTCCTCCACCTCGGATGGCTCACCTTTCTTCCTCTTGAGGACTTCTATCTGGTTTGTGAGCTTGCTGATGATGAGCACTCTTATCTTCTTCACCTCCTTCCTCATCCTCACCACCTGTAGTGGCACCTTCTCATCATCTGGTGATGTCTGTGCAGACAGACAGAACAGAGAAGCTGGATAAAGATCTATTTCAAATTGGCTACATCATACTGTTCATCATTTACAACAGTTCATCATATTCTCAAGCATTAACGGCTAACATGGTGTACAGAGCACGCACCCATCTGTGCACAAAACTGGGAACAGTCAATCTGTGACATTTGTTTCCATTGCAATTTATTTCTTATATGACCACTTCTGTACAAGTTAGTTATTATGACACATTTTATTCCACTGCATACTTCATATAAATGACACCAAGGACTGACTTGCCATGAACTAAATGGAGTTTAATGTTTTAGCCTCTTGCCTAACAACCTGTTAGCTGCTGGGTATGCTGGGCACGTTTCAGGACAGCAGTTCAGACCTGTAGATTGCTCTTTTATCATCTGAGCTATACAAGCATTTTGCAAAATACATTTTTATCTATTGCTTGAAACTGTAAGGTAGGCTTCTCCAACCTTTTTATCCTCGAAAGCTACTTATGACAAAATCAACTTGGCCAAGAGCTACTCTACTGCCATTTTACTTCTGCACTGATAGTCCTATAGATAAGTGTTACATCCTGTACTATCTTACACTCTTACAGCACAGTGCAAACGCTCATCTAAGTGTAATCTAAACTTGGGGGGGGGGGGGGGGGAATGAATCATATTATCTGACCTTTATTGGTACCTTTATTTTCCATAGCTATAGGCAAATCTGGTGTGCACTATTAACTGGGATCATTGTACCAGACAGAGCAGGATGTTTGGATTTGATCTCATAGAGATTTTAAAAGGCTTTACCTTTTGTAACTATGTTATGAGATTTATTTACATTTCCTTTGAGCCCTTGGACAATTATTCTTAAGCCAGTGGTGAGCTACCTGTTGGAGACCCCTGATGCACTTACCTGTACTGCTGAAGCTGCTTCATTGTCTGAATTGGTTTGAGGAGCAGTTGTTTCGTCAGTGACAGTAACACAGCTTTCACTGGGAGGATAGTCATTTCCGTCCTCTTTCTGTGTTATACTCTTAACCTCACCAGCTGTGGCCTGAACATCTTCAACTTCTTTTTCAGTTATGTCTGATTTACTTTTATTTTCTTTCTTTGATGACATGCTGGTCCTTTCATCTTTAAAGGCTTCGATTCTGTCCTTGATGCTCTGGATCTTTTGACTGAATTGTGGATGGGTGGCAATGCGAGCCACAGCACGGTCTGTGATGCTGGCCTGTGGATTTTGACACACCTTCTCAAAATTGATGTCTTTCTGTAGGGCGGTCTTGGTGACTGTGTCCGGTGCTAGGACTTTTAATTCATGGATCTCCTCTAAAAGTCTTGCTGCCCGTCGCTGATTTCTTTGCACATCCTCCTCTTTGCCTTTTTTCTTTTTTAGCATGGTCATCTGACGCGTGAGTTTGCGAATGATGAAGACTTTCACCTTCTTTACCTCACTCCTCATCTTCACCACCTCATTACTCAGATTCAGCATAGTCGGCATCTTGACTTTCTTATTTGCTTGATTTTTTAATTACCCAGTCGCTGTAATGAAGATTAAAAAAAGTGCACATGTATTTATATTAGTAGCGTCAAACATTTTATGTAACATTATTTATAAGTATTATTTATAGAAAGGCAATATGCATTTTAGCTTAAGGACTTAAAAGAAGTCCAGTAGAAGCGACGTTGCACTAACATTAATAATAATAATAATAACGTTACAACTAGGTCATAAGGTTACGTGGCTTGCAGACAAGTATCAAGATTACTGACGACTTCGACTACGGTGTTTGCATTTGTAGACAAAAAATAACGTTAGTTTAGTAATTTCATACCACAACATAGTTGGCTAACATTAGCTAACGTTGTCCCTTATAAGCATGGCTGAGTAAACAGCATGTGCACAAACTTTGGACCACTTGTCCCTATTGTCAGGTATTTACAAGCGTTAGGCAAGATTTTGTCATCGCAGCTAGCTCAGACATTATTTTCATTATACACTAAATACTTAAAATTACATTCATACCTTCATACACCTTCATAAACATATTTTTAAAGAAAGACACATCTGTGACGGGGCGCAGCCATCTTGGTACATCACAGTACGTAATGTTTTATTTGACGCAGGTAACGTCATAACGTCACGAAACGTCTGAAATAAAAAAGAGGGAGGGCCTTCAATAGAATGTTTTTATTTATTTCTTTGTTTCTGGTACAAGAAAAACAATATCAGCAGTGCATTTGGAAAGCAATGCACATTCGTGCAATCCAGCAAACGTAATCATTTATTGGATATACCAACTATAAACAGTACGTGTTATCGAAAAGGGGGAGAATGAAGCGGCGCAATGCGGACTGCAGCAAACTCCGTCGCCCGTTAAAACGGAACCGAATCACCGAGGGTATTCATAGCAGGTACGAAGTGTGGGGTTTTAGGGACTCAATCACACAACAATGGCGGCGGCAATGTGAGCCCTGGCAATCATGTAGCTATTTAATTTATAGATTTTACTTGTCACACACCGCTTCCAGCAGGCAAGGATGGAGCTGTGGCTAAAGCTAGCTAGCTAACCTATGAGCTAGCCTTATTTGACTCCAGTTAAGTGATTTTAGGCCTCGTGGAGTACACGCTGGAACAAAAAAGAAAAAAAAACATCTGAAATGTATTTAATACACATACCAACAGATGAAGTTATGAATTATTTTGATCTTTCAGTGGCATGCACTTTGCATAAAAGTCTCAGGCAAGAACAGCTGCCTGCCTTGACCAGGTTGTCATGTAGCCCTATCCCTGAGCCAACTTGGCTTATTGCCTTAGCCAGTAATGCCAGTGTTAGCAAGCCAGCGAAGCTAATCATGGAATACTCTGGGTTTGAACACCAGTTGGTCATTCCAGAGAAACTGACCGTTATTTTCACGATGGACGTAAATTTGAGTGGCTTGCAATTATCTCTACTCTGTAGTGGACATTGCGTAGTCGAAATTGGCTAATGTAGTTAGCTACCTCGTTTAATTGCTTTGAAACCACATGATTGCCAGGTGAACAGAGTTTTGCCAGCCAGCTGTCACGTCGAGATCTGTCTGCACGTATTATTTTGGAAAGGTTCCCCCATTGTTTAGGTGAAGACAAGTCTACTGCTTAGCAATGCTAGATTGGACATAAGATAGTATAGCAAATACATCTCCTAGCCACCCCCTCTTATAACATTTGCGCAACTGTTGGGGTACCGCAGGTGAACAGCAACCAAAAAGGGGAACTGTTTTCATAGCATGGCAGTTGGCTGTGTCTGAGGGTCAGGGGGAAACAAAGTTTCAGTGATATGTTTTACACTAACGTGGCACGTTATCAGTGGTTCAAGATAACTGATCAAACTTTTCTGTCATTTTTAGATACTGCAATTCACTCACTCATTCTTCTAAACTTATTTCTCCACAGTACCTTCCTCTATCTGAAATTCTTGGTGGTGTGGGCTCTGGTGCTTCTGGCTGACTTTGTGCTTGAATTCAGGTTTGAGTACCTGTGGCCCTTCTGGCTCTTCATAAGGAGTGTGTATGACTCCTTCAGGTACCAGGGACTGGTAAGTGAGCAGAAATTTATTTATGACTCCCTCTTTAGCATACCGTGTGGGTAATTGACTCTAATTAGTGATCATTTCACTGCTGAGTTTTTGAACTAGCATGTCATTTAAATGTGCATAGGTGTCTATCTCCTCTATAGACAGATTTCTGAATGTAGTGACAAGCCAAACTTTTCCTTTTAATCATTTCCTCTACAGTGAGTGCATGAGTTTACCAAATCAGAAAGCTATCATATCACTGTGTTGATGATTAACATGGGTGCTAAAAAATTCTGTGGTTCAGAAAACTCTTAGGGTTTATGATCTTCTGATCCCATGACTCTCTTCTCGTCCTCCTCTCTCTCTCTCTCTCTCTCTCTCTCTCTCTCTCTCTCTCTCTCTCTCTCTTTTTTCTCCCTACTGTTGCTCTTCTTGTTTCCCTCAGGCTTTCTCTGTGTTTTTCGTGTGCGTGGCGTTTACCTCAGACATCATATGCCTACTTTTCATCCCGGTCCAGTGGCTCTTCTTTGCTGCCAGCACATATGTGTGGGTGCAATATGTATGGCACACAGGTAAGCGGAGGGCTCAGGCCCCTCTGCAGACATGATCTCACGCAGGGCAAAGGAAGCAGCAACACTCAGAGAGGAAAATCTGGGTTCAAATCCCGGTTGCCACCTTTATGCCCTTGAACAAGGCACTTAACCCTAAGTTGCTCTAGGAAGTTCAGGGGAGACTGGCCCTGATGAAATTGATTTGGCTTTGGACAAAAGTAAGTGCATGTAAATATAAAGATTCACAACAACAGCAGAGTGGACCTAAACTAGACCTAAAGACAGATAAGACTTAAAACCCCCAAACTCTTCCTGGTGTGGTGTCTTTACTGTCCATCATCTGTTCTCATCGACAGTTAATGTTGCATGTCTATGCAAGTCCTGATCAGTCTCAGATGCTGAGGCAGCAGTTTGAATATTTTCTTGAACTTGAATTGCTTTGCATACTAAACACTGCTTATCCTGAATAAACTTGCACTTCAGTTCAGTTTAGCAAAGACCATCTCTCCCGCGCTCTCTCTCTCTGCGCCTGTCTCATCACTTCCACTCAAGACTCAAGAAATTTCTCCCACCTTGTTAAATTTTTGATCACGCTCACATTTATTGATGGCTAAAAATAAGAATATTTGAATCATCTTCTCTTTAATGGGTAGAGGAGCTGGGATAGCCCAATTGTGCTATAATGGTTAACTCCTCGTCCCCTGCTCGGTGGCAAGTAAATGATTTTTACAATATCCCAGGAAGTTGTGTAATAGTTTGCAGAACCTTATCACCTGCCCAGGAAAAAGCAGATCAAGGTGACAAGAGCCTAGCTTCTATGATGCACCGATCGCTGCTACAAGTGCTCTGCCACACATAGCGAGTCTGAACACGATAATAACAGCACAATCCATACATTCTGCACAAGCTCTATGCCTCCCCCCCCCACACACACTTGCTAACCACGTTTATTGCACCCTAATTATAGGCCAAAGAGAAGCATATATTGGAAGAGTGTGTTCCTTCAGTAGAGTGCTCTAAGCAGCAAGATTCTGTAGTGTTTTCCAAGTGAGACAGATTGGCGGGCTCTTTACATCAAGGTTATACTGTTTTTCACTTTCCCTCTTCATGATGAAAGTCATCAGATTGTCAGATTATATGCGCTGAAGATTGAAGAATGTAGTGAGCTCTCTGACACAGTAACACATGTAACATGCTATGATTTAACCTTCTGCTAAATGTTGCAATTGTGTCTCACTCTCCTTTCCTTTCTCTTCCCCCAACACCACAGAAAGAGGCGTGTGCCTGCCAACTGTATCTCTCTGGATACTTTTTGTCTACATCGAAGCAGCCATCCGCTTCAAAGACTTGAAGAACTTCCATGTTGACCTCTGCCGTCCTTTCGCTGCCCACTGGTAAACACCACTTTCACCACTTAGATTTATAACAGTGCACTATAATGCAATACATTTGATAAGCGCGTGGCCGCAAACGTAATGTAATTGCATGGGAGGAACCGTGACTTGTTGTAGCTAGTGTGTATGTGTGGGTGGGTGTGTGATTGTGGGGGGGGTTGACCCAGGTATGAGTCACAATACCTGTCTAAAATATTTTGTAAATCCCCCATGACTACATTATGCAGTGGTGCTTTTTTTGTTTTCCCCTAATCCACTATTAAGAGGAATGGTGCTGTATTGATTACATCAAGATTTGGTGGTTTGGATGTCAGTGTGAGAAAACTTCACTTTTATTTTGACTTTTATTTTAAAACATATACAGCTGTATTTTCTCAGGTATACTGGTAGTGATGAACTACCTGAAAATTGGGCAAGTCTTTCCTTTTTTTTTAACCAAATGCAAAAGCCTGCATTCTACTCTTGCGATTTTATTGAATTCTCTTGCTTCAGATTTTATATGATAAAATGAGTTCTCTGGCTGTCTGTGATCCTTATAGTTCTCTGTCTGTTTGATGCCTTTGTAGTAAAAAAACACTAATGCTCCATATTTAATTTGCAAGGAGGTTGTTTCCTAACTAATCAGAGTATGAATATGAATTGTTTGGACTTTGTCGGTCCAATTCCCTGTTGACCTGTGATCTTCTCCTCCCTGGGGAAACCCAGCATCGGCTACCCGGTGGTGACGCTGGGCTTTGGCTTCAAGAGCTACGTCAGCTACAAGATGCGCCTGCGCAAGCAGAAGGAGGTGCAGAAGGAGAACGAGTTCTACATGCAGCTACTGCAGCAGGCCCTGCCGCCAGAACAACAGATGCTCCAGAGGCAGGAGAGGGAGGCTGAGGAAGGTCAGAGAGCAAGACACACACACACACACACACACACACACACACACACACACACACACACACACCATGTACATCTATGCACACACCTTTATACACACCTTTATACATACTCTTATGCACATAACCACTACATAGCCACACCATCTCAGGCACCTTTATGCAGACACACACTTTTCAGTCTCACTCACTCACATTGGTCGCTCCCTCTTTACCACACTTGATTACCACATTCTCACATGCTGCTAATTCACTATGACTTAGTCACTTGCTTGTTGACATTTTCACATGTCAAAAGGCACTGCCACTCCCTATTGTAGCTCTAAACTATTAAATCATCCTGCACCCAGTACCAGTCTTGCACTTTGAGTTGAATTTATTTATTTTTTTGCTTTGAGCTGTCCACTTGCTGGGAATTTTCCCCTTTTAGCTTTCACTGTAAAAGTGGCTGTGTAAGCATTTACCAGAAAAAAGGCTGGAGAAATTCCTGTCAGCATTACCAAAATAGCTATTGTAATGTATCTCAGACAACAGAGGGCGGTGAAAATCCTCATGTTTTACTTTATGGATGTTCTTGTCAATAATGATTATTTTTAGGAGAACAGAATTAGTTGTTGTTGTTGTTGTTGTTGTTGTTATTGTTTACAGAGCTGAACTGATCTGTTATTTCTTTCGCTGTAGTAGCAGCCAACAAGGGCACGTCAGACAACGAGTCCACAGTGGTGTCCCAGAACGGCGCGCCCGCCTCCAAGAAACTGCCAGCCACGCTGCCTGAGCTGGAATACCGCGAGAAAGGTGGCAAAGAGGGCAGCGGCGGTAAAGACCGCGAGGCCAAGAAACAACAACAGCAGCAGCAGCAGCAGCAGCAGCAGCACAGCATAGGCATCAACAACAACATCTTGCACACGGTGGACTCCAAGCTCCAGGAGCTGGAATACATGGAGAACCACCTGAGCAGCAAGAGACTCAATAACGAGCTGGCCGGCAGCGCCGAGAACCTGCTCGTCCGAGACGAGGCGGGAGGGCCTCCCCCGAGCAGTAACAACAACTCCTCAACCTCCTCCTCTTCCTCCTCCTCGTCCAATAAGAACTATAAAAACGCCACGGGGGGCGGGAGCTCGTCACCACGCAGCCACAGCTCCACCAATGGCAGCGTTCCCTCGTCATCCTCGGGCTCCTCCTCGTCCAGTAAGAACGAGAAGAAGCAGAAGTGCTCGGGTGGGAAGAGCCCAGCCGCGCACAGGGACACGATGGAGAACTGCATCCCTAACAACCAGCTGAGTAAGCCGGACGCACTCGTACGGTAAGAGCCCCTTCCCACACCTAAGGCCAGTCGACACCTGTCACAGCTTGTTGAGGATCTCTGCTTTCACCTGTGAGGAGAGCAGGCTCAGAATATCAGAGTGCCTACTGAATAGTTCTGCTGAATCAATTAATCTCATGATGTTTAGCATTTCTTTCTTTTTTTTTTTTTGATGGGAAAAGTATTTTTTGTGCGTCTGTCTCCCCCCCCCACTCACCCCCTGCCTTTCTGTGGGCCTTCTGCTCTTTTTTTTCCACTTTTTTTCCCCCCCAATTGAACGTTTGTTTACTTAGAAATACGTCCTATCTGTCATTCCCTTGTGCTGCCAATTCTCTGCCTCAGATTTTCTCTGTAGATACTTTCCCTTCTTTTTCTGTGTCCTGCCCCTTTTGTTTTGCTCTCTTATCTGTAATGAACTCTTTTTTTTTTTTTTTTTTTTTTTTATTTATTTTTATTTATAATTTTATAATTTTATTATTATTATTTTTTTTTTTATCTAACCCTCCCAGGCTGGAGCAGGACATCAAGAAGCTGAAGGCAGACCTGCAGGCAAGCCGACAGCTCGAGCAGGACCTGCGGAGCCAGATCAGCTCGCTGAGCAGCGCCGAGCGGAACATGCGTTCCGAGCTGGGCCAGCTGCGTCAGGAGAACGAGCTCCTGCAGAACCGGTGAGAACCACACGCTGGCTACTACACCAGTGCCGGACAGCACACACACCGCTCTGCCACTCGCAGCAAACAACTTGTCTTGTACTTGTGAAGTCTAAAATGAGAAACGGTGTACCTGTCACCATGCTGTTTCTCATGGGTGAGATCCAGTCAGGTCAAAGCGCATTTGACGTGATGTCACTGTTTGTGGGGCCTCAGTGTCAAAGGAAAAATGTGAATCACATGACTGCCCATTCATGGACTGAAGCCAACTGTAAATTATTATGTGTTTGTTCTGAACACAGATTAGAACTACATTCTAGCCAGGTCTGCACACACACACACACCCCTCTTATGACCTTCACACTGAACTCCAGTGCCAGTCGCAAAACATTTTTGTGACGGGAGACTTTGCCGGGAGATGATTACAACCACAGCAAAAACACCTCAGACTTTTCAGTTCATGAAAAAGCCTAAATGTTAACTGGAAAATGTGTTTTTCCCTGCCGAAGAGACGTCACTCAGATGTGTTAGCAAGACCAAGCAGGGGCTTTTCCACAGACGCCTAAGTGTGAGGTTTAGCACACAAGTCCCCACAGGGAAAGGGAACCGGGTTATGACAAATGTGCTGATTTATTTACCTTCCCGTCTCTCACTGTGTGTGTGTGTGTGTGTGTGTGTGTGTGTGTGTGTGTGTGTGTGTGTGTGTGTGTGTGTGTGTGTGTGTGTGTGTGTGAGAGTAAATGCAAGGCTTTAATCTTTAAACCCAGTATTTGTGGTCTGTGTATCAGCTTACTGTGAAAGACGTGCATACCAATTTGAAGGCAGACCTGAGTGTCTTATATTGTGATTAGAAACCACATTGCATTGGTGTAATGTTCCCTTGCTTGGTTCATATGTCTCATGCCTTTTGATATTTGTTATGAATGAGGAAGTCTGCAACTGTTTTGCTCTGTTTTAGAGAGAGAGAGAGAGAGAGAGAGAGCGCGCGTGTGTGTGTGTGTGTGTGTGTGTGTGTGTGTGTGTGTGTGTGTGGTGTGTGTGTGTGTGTGTGTGTGTGTGTGTGTGTGTGTGTGTGTGTGTGTGTGTGTGTGTGTTGTGTTTGTTCATGTGCATGTGTGGATCCTTAGGAGCACTTTTGTATTACACTCTTACACAGTTGAGGAGGGTGTGTGTGTGTCTTCCCTGCTGTTAACACTGGGTCTTGCCCACCAGGCTCCATAATGCAGTGCAGGCCAAGCAGAAGGACAAGCAGACTATCGTGCAGCTGGAGAAGCGCCTGAAGGCCGAGCAGGAGGCGCGCGCCGCCGCCGAGAAGCAGCTGGCCGACGAGAAGAAGAGAAAGAAGATGGAGGAAGCCACAGCCGCGCGTGCAGTCGCTCTGGCCGCAGCCTCCAGGTCTGGACACGGACACACACGCGCACGCACGCACACACACACACTGGTGCTGGATTTGGTTGCAATATATAGATGTGTGTGTATGTACATGTAATCACGGACAGATACATGTGTATACATGCATACCTAGACTCACATGCACCAGTAAAATTTTGTCAACGGTGCATGTGCGTCAAACATGTACAACCTTTTAAATATATATATATACACACACACACACACACTTACATATAAACACCCTTATGTATGTGAGTGTGTACTGAAACCTTTGTGTCCATTATTAGCCTATACCTGGACATGTTTGCTTGCATGCAAAACAACAAGTGCATCTGGGACCAGTATCCAGCATCCATGCTTTTGTAGATTGTAGCTCATGTTTTTGCCTCTTGGCTGAGGAACAGGTGCTAGATTTGTTTGCAGTAGATGTCTGTGTATATTTATGTAATCTTGGACACACGCACACACACATTCTTAAGTATGCGTTAAATTCCTTTCTACCCACAGCATAATGGAGTACATTTATAACATCTATCATCATTGACAAATAATGATAGATTTTTTTTGTGTGTGTGTGTGTTCATTCACAGAGGGGAGTGCACAGACTCGCTGCGCAGCCGCATCCGTGAGCTGGAGTCGGAGTGCAAGAAACTCACCCAGGACATGAAGCTCAAGGAGGAGCAGATTAGAGAACTGGAGGTCAAGGCGCAGGTCTGTCCATCTCTCTCTCTCTCTCTCTCTCTCTCTCTCTCTCAATCTTTACGTTTACGTTTACAGCAACACTGAGAACTGGCTTTTATTTTCCAAAATATATAGTTTCCAAAATTCCACACCACCTTCCCACACCTTCATAAAGCATACTGATCTTGATTGAAAAGTAGCCAGTCAGGGTTGTTGTACAAATACTGTGTAGCATTGCATTTTGGAAACATTGTATGAGTCAAGTCAACTGTGGCAGTGAAGATCAAGGAGAGACTCTAGCAAGCCAGATCTGTAGGTGCACACAGAAACTGACTTGTGTGCTATTAAAGTGAGATTAATATGTTATTGTCTTGAGCCTAATGCCTGAGGTGCATTTAGATTAGCAAAATAGCTACAAAAGTTGAGCTGGTTACCTTGTTGCTTGCCATTTTTATGTGGCAATTTGAAATGTTTACACGGACAAAAAACGAAAATTTGAAAGGCACTAGAACTGGCATCAGTGCGTGGCACTACTGTCTGCCAAATCTGAACACACTTTTGCCGCTCAAAATGCCAGTCATCTCGCCGTCCAGCACAACCCCTCTGGCTTCAGGCTGCAGAAACATAATGCAGCTGTGTGTGCGTGCATGTGCGTCCGTGTGCGTGCATGTGCGTGTGCTAAGTGCACCTCTCCGCACTGTGCAGATATCTGCTCAGGCATTTCTCCTGGAGGTGCTGTTTGTCCGTCTCCCACAGACACACTAACACCACTGCAACAGGTGTTGTTGACGAAACAAGTTGCTGACAGACTGCCATTGACTCTGTTCTTTAGCGCAGCACTATCAGATAACAACTGTTTCTAGTGCCTCTCTCTGCAAAACACTGGCACAACCTCAGGGTGTGCTTGGCTCATTGCAACTGTGCGGGTAAATGAATCATTATTACACAGTTGAAATTGCCAAAATATTAAATCAATTACGCAGTCACTAGCTGACACCTCGCAAGATGGCTCCAACTCTTATGCCCATTGAGTCTGTTAGTCAATTTAATCACCCTGTGCTCAGCATGAGTTGGAACTTTTGGGCAATTTAAATTTTTATTGCGTTACTCACAGCTTAGAGTTGTTGACAGCAGCTTCCACACTGTTTTGAGATCATTTGGTAAACTTTTTTGACTTGTTTGCTTTTCTCGTTTGTGTCTTGTGGCAGGAGCTGCGTAAATATAAAGAGAACGAGAAGGAAACGGAGGTGCTGATGTCGGCCCTGTCGGCCATGCAGGATAAGACCCAACACCTGGAGAACAGCCTGAGTGCTGAGACCAGGATCAAGCTGGACCTCTTCTCCGCTCTGGGGGACGCCAAGCGACAGCTGGAGATTGCGCAAGGTTGGCAGCTAGACACCCCACCCCCCCCAACCCTCTCTCCATTTTTGCCCATCTGCTGACATTCTCTCTCTGTTGTCTTCCTTCTCCCTATCCCTCTCTCTCTCTATTAGCTTGATAAGTCGTGCACCTTGATGCTCACTGTATTGAATGTATTTGCTTGTGTTTTACATTTTTTCGTCAGTTTTTAATCCATTAAGACTTGCTAAGCAATTGACCCCATGTTTAGCAGTTTATATATGCTTTTATAATAATGTTTATAATAAAGTTTATAATAATGGTTTGGCCAGGTGGGTGCTCATGCATGCAGTACACAAGCTGCTGTGGCATATCTGTGGCATGCTTAATTGCCTAAAAGTGGAGTCCCTTAATTTGACTGGCTTAAATGAAGAGTCAAAATTTGGCTGAATATGGACAGCCAGGTTGCTCCCATCTTTTTTTTTTTTTTCATGGAGCTTGTGGATGCAATGGTCTCAGGTATGTGTGTGTCTGTCTGTCACTTAAGATTGATACTACAGTTATATTTAGTCTCAATCAAAATATCAATTTGCAGTTAAGCTAAATTGAATAGAAGCTGGAATTTCTTTCAAATCTAATGACTGTTGAAAGGTGACGGGTCGGCCACACCTCAGCTCATAAAATGGAGTTCACTTCAGGCCAGATTTTTTGCTAAGCAACTGTGCTAGCTGCCTGTGCTGCCTCACACAGACACACCTCATAGCACACTCTGTAAATAACAGACAGCCAATCAGCTTTTTTCAAACCTGTCATTTTCTGTTTATCGCGCCTTTTTTCTGATGGAAAAAAAAGTGCAACATTTTGCTGAGTAGTTGTAGCCACAACCTGCTTTGTGTGACATTTATTAAAGCCAATCAGTGTGTAATGTAATGTGTATGCACTGCATTATGGTGGTGGATCTGTGGCGTTTTTAAAACTGTGATTTGTTGTTCAATTAGTCAGTTTAGATAGTTTGTGTAGCTAGTTAGTTTAGCTCGTTTGTATATCCAATTCAGATGAAGGAACAAAACTTGTACACTAGTTAGTTGTGCCAGTTAGCACACGTTTACATAAACAGACACCTGCCCACATCAGGAATGACTGCTCTGTGTTACTATTACAATTTTCACATCCTTGCCGCATTAGATTATTAGATTATTCAGGTATCTACATCGGTCAAGCCCATGGGCAAACAGTGCTTTGTAATTGTGAGCAAGGCAAACGTCTTTGTCTTGGGAGACCATCCCAACCAGTTCTACTTACTGCAGTGTGGCGGTGTCACTGTACAAACAGCCTGCTGACAGCAGCTCATGTTATTTCATTCAGAATGAAGCCCTCCCATAGTTCTTTTGTCTCCATTCACTGCCGTTCAAGTCGCTTATGTTGATATGATTGAGCCATAGGCAATACTGTCACACCAGATTTTCTTTCCAGCCCATGACCTTAATGAGAGGGAAAGTGATTGATGGCATGCCAACATCCGCCCGCCCACATACATACATGCATGCAAACACACACACACGTTGACCTTTTCATCTTTCACTTTATTGATTGTCAAGTTCTGGTTGCCTCAGGATTGAATTGGTCTTGAATTGCTCAGTGTGTGCCACCAGTTTTCTTCACTCGGATACACCCACTAACACTCGTCTCTCTCTCTGTCTCTCACACCTATAGGTCAGATTATGCAGAAGGAGCAGGAGATCAAGGAGCTGAAACAGAAGATTGCGGAGGTGATGGCCGTCATGCCCAGCCTCTCTTACAGCAGCGAGGCCAACAGCATGAGCCCTGTGGCGCCCCACTACTCCTCCAAGTTCATGGACACCAGTCCCTCCAGCCTGGACCCCAATGCTTCCGTCTACCAGCCCCTCAAAAAGTGAACTCTGGCTCCCCCTCCAACCAGCCATACATCCATCCCTCCCTCCAGCTCTCCTTTCATTCCCCCCCATACACTTTTATTTTGTCTTTTCTTTTCTTATCTTTGGTTTGTTTGTTTGTTTGTTCAGTTTGGCTACATCCTTGATAAGAGGTTGTGTTTGTTTATATGATGTATGTCTGTTTTCCACTGGGTTACGCAAGATTTGTACCTCTGTTTGTTTTGTTTGTGCCTGCGTGCGTGTGTCCACATTCTAGAGAGAGTCTGTTTGTTTGTTTGTTTGTTTGTTTGTTTTGTTTGTTTTTATTCCCCCCCACCCCACCCCACCCCAGTTGAGCCTTTTTTCAGCGTGACTCATTTGCTCATTGGCCAGAGAGTAAGGCAAAAGGAAAGCAAGGGATATTATTCACAAAGACTGCCCTTTTTTGTTCCCTCATTTTTATATATACATATAAATGTCTTCAGAAGCCGTCAAAAAAAAATTGTTTTAGCACCCACCTGTTTTCATGGGTCTTAAGAAAGACATTCTAGAGTTGAGACGGAACGTCATTTGCCACTAGTTACTTTTTTATGTCAAAAGTGGTGGCATTGCATTTACTTGTATGGTAAATGATGTCTTCTCTTCAGTTTTCAATGAATGTAACAGAAAATGGAACAAAGAAAGATTTCAGTGTTTTGTTTTTTTTTTGACATTTCCTTGAAAAGGAAAGTTTGTGAGTTCTTTTGTCCACTTTTTTTCCTGAAATGTTGTGATTGTTTTGGAAAAAGCACATTTCAGTCCAGTCCAGACCATAGCAATGTACATTTCTTTTTAGAAAATGCATTCATCATTGGAATTTTTTTTTTTTTTGACCATGTGTGATTTTTGAACATGGATACTCTAAAACAAACCCTCTCCGAGACCAGTTCAAGATTTGTTCTTTTGTATTCTGAATTTCTCATGATTGCTCAACAGAAGAGTTCATTCAGAAGGAACTGACTGTGGCATGGTATACTCATTAACTTAATGCTGCAAAAACATTTGGGGAATGTTGATCTCTTTGAATTAATTGCAAAATATTTTATTCTTGGACCAAAATTACATAGAACATAGAATTCCTTAAGCAATGCAAGATGACAACATCAAAAAAGGAGAAAACACACACACACACACACACACCAATCATTGAATATGATGATGTCTAGGTAACTGATATTTGCCAGTTGTCATACTACACAGTGCCTTGAGATCTTGAAACACACACACACACACACACTCTGCATATACACACACTGAAAGCTACATCAACCCATACACAATTCACTTGTCTGACACTTCTTTATAGATACCCAGAATCCTTAGCAAGTCGCCCCACACCCTTCTGCCCTCCCACACATACACAAACACACTTCAGCTCATGCACACCAAAACCAGTTGTGTTGCTTCAGCTTCGTTCCTCAGTGACTCCTGTAAGGGGGGAGGTGGATATGGTAGGTTGAGTGGGAGTGAGGGAGGGGGGTCCTGACCTGCCAAATGCCCCCCCACCCCCACCCCTCCTCCTGAGAAGACCTCACCCCTCACCTGGCCCTGCTTGCCACCATGATCTGTTTACGACAATGTAAAAACTTTTTTCTGCTGAATGTTTTGATTTTAATTGTTTGTTTTTTTTTAGTCAAAAAGTGCCAAGTTAATGAGTGTTTGTTTTTGCGTTCATGTTTATGTTTGTATTCTTCCATGCATATTTATTTAAAATGATGATGATGCTAATAATGTAACATAATAGGTTGGCAGAAGCACTGGAGCATATTTGGTTTTCCTTCTGTGATGATTGTAAGAGTGAAAAGGAATGGGTGAGCATCACCCACCCCCCCACCCTAGTCCTCCTCTTCATTCAGAGTTATGTTCTTTCGGTGGTTGCATCATGTTACAAAGAGGAAGAAAGCAGCTCGTCTGCTTTCGATTTTGTTTTTGTAATTTGATTATTTTTTTGTTTGTTTTGTTTAGTTTCTTTCCAGTGGGATGATTTTTGTGAAAGTGCTGCATCTATCTCTTTTGTACCTCTCCCTGCACCCTCACTCCCAAATCCAACCTCAGCCCTTCCTTAGCGTTGACCATGTTGTGTGTTCTATGGCCTACTTTGGAAAAGTATTTCTGTGGATTGCAATGGCGTTGTACTGGATTATCGCATTTTTTTGTAAACTTTGTGGAGAGTAAAAGGAAAAAAAAAAAGAAGTTTTGTTCCTCTTTGTTGCTCGTCCACTTTGTTACTTTCTAGAATTGATTTCCGCAGCGTTCGCTCAACCTGTGGGGTTTACAAAACCATTAAATTAAATCTTGCTGGTTCTGCAAGGTGTTTGAAATTGCATGGGTCTGTGCTTGTTCCTTGCTATATAACTGTCCAACCATCTAGTAGCATCTGTGACAATAACAAGACATCTGTGTGCGTGCACGACAAGAAGGTTGTAAAGATTTGAGAAGCTTAACCAGGTATTGATTTTCAATCTGAAAGTTTGTTCAGCATTACATCATTTGTGTATGTATGAGGGGTGGACAGTTGCACAGCTCCCCTTCTGGCGTATGTGGTGATGGAAACGATTACACAGCCACCAGCAGCAGATGGCAGTATGAGTCTCCTGATAGTTATATGATGAGTCATGTTTGAATGTACAACTTCAATTTCTGCAAGAACAGACTAAACGTGTGTGTGTGTTTGTTTTGTTTGTTTGTTCGTTTGTGTTCTATTACTTACCCAATCTCAGTGGTGATGTAATGATAATACTATGCAATCATGTCAACATGTTTGATGAGTGCAATATGCAATGTAGTATGTTACAAACAGTCACCTTTGCATACTCTGAAGTCCTTGGATGACTGAGACTGCAGTAAGGTGGCTGGTTATTCCTCAGAATTCCAGAATTGTTATGCACCAAATTATGGGTATGATTTCAAACACAAAATGGCCTTGTGATGACCCAGAGCTGCAGCTGACTGATATGAGTATAAAGTTGCATAGAGGTAGTCATAAGGAGAAATGCAAGGAATCTATAACTTTAATCTCAGTAACGCTGTGGAATAGTAGCCTACTATAAAAAGGCCGCATTGCCGTCTTCTTTGTGACCACACGGGGGCAGTCGAGATTTATAACAAAAGCCTTTTTTATTTGGGGCTTTGGCTTGAAACGTCGCGCTACGACACAGTTCATGGATTTTAAAGTTAAAATTACGTTAGGACCTGCAGTTGATCTGGTAAAAGGCAAAAAACTCTAAAATATGAAGTCTTCTTGTCACGCCTTCTTGTTTGTGATTCTTTGATTGACAGCTTCAACACCGCCCAATTGGAAGCGGAGGACAATCCTCATGGGTTTTCGGCAACCAAACGCAAACAACAAAAGTTAGTGAAGTAGATGTGAGTGCATGGCAACGACTGTTGAAGAGGGAGAGTGAAAATCTATATTTTTTACCATAGTTGTTAATATGGATGCCCTAAAATCAGCGGGGAGGGCTATTATTCGTAGTCCAAGTATGGCCAAACAGTCTTGGAATTCAGGAAAACACAAAAGTAAGTATTCTGTGCTTGTTTTCTCTCACTCATACTCAACTTTAGAAAGCCGAGCAACAGTTGCCCGCCGGTTCGTCTTTAACGTTATGTTAATGCGGACCATTTTCCCACTGTAGGCTAATTAGTTATTCGAGTTTAGCAGACAAACTTACCAGGAAAGAGAGAAGGCAACTGTTTATTTCAGGTCGGTTCAACAGTAACGTTAGCGCTACATTTTCGGTACAGATGTCGGTTCTATCATAAGCTAGTATTTTCTGTTTGTCATGTCCCGTTATGTGTGCTACGGAATTTTGAAATTGTTTGGTTACATTGTTGCTAACAACGATGCATCCAAAACTTTTGTTACTTTGTGGCAATGGCAATTAGGCTAGTAGCCCAGGCCTGAGTTGAGGTCTTAGTGAATCAGTCTGGTATTATGGTTGTGCTATGGATTGCATCATGCAATGTTTGACAGAAAACAGTAATATTTGTCAAGAGCAATAAAATGCGGTATACAGATGTCACGACTGCTCAAAATAATTTTCCCACAGCTCTATTTTCTCTGTTGGGATAATTGCCTGTTTAATTAATTTGCAGAAAGCGGTCTTGCCACATAAAAGACAAACGCAGCGTAGAGCAGAACATTTTAAATTTGAAGTAGCCTTATAATCCTAAATCATGTAGCCTCGAAAAGAAAGAAAGACAGACAGAGGTTTTGATGGTTTGTTTCCGTGTTGAGTAACATCTGGGGCACTACAGTATTATATCAAAAAAGGTCCCAAATGTACACTAAACAAGTTCAAATTATATTTATTCCTCCATGTTATGTCAGAGTGATGAGTATACCACACTGAAAAGTCCACTTAAATTTATTTATTTTTTGTAAATGGCTTGGGGTAATGGTCATCCATTGCGTACTGTACCTCTGTGTATCATTTCTCAAACTAACCTTTTGTTGCTCTATTGACCTACTTTCACTTATAATCTGGCTTCTGTCAGACTCTTTGGATATTTCAGCTCCTTCACATAAATGACAGGGAATGGAGACTAGGCCACTTAACACAAATCCTGTAGATCAGCACAAATGTTTGCTTTGGTATGTTTTAGAAGATAATGGATCCTATTCCTATCTGTATACCTTAGGAAGCCTAACCAGATACACACAGTGATGTGCATGGAACTAGATGATTATGTTTAACGTAGCCTATTTGATCAGAACCACTATAGAGAACATTTCAGGGATATTCAAGGGAAACGCTGTCATTTATCATAAACAACGATAATCTGCTAATTACAATTCAGACTGTGTAAGATCATCACATTTTCTTTCAAGTAAGCTGCCATTTTACAGACATCAGTCATTTTAATAGCTGGAAAAGGTCTTTTGCCCCCGCTCAAAGTCATGCCGGCTCAGAAGATGAACCATATAGCTTGCAGCAAATGCATTGTAATGAGGAGTAGGCAAGGGAGGACATTTATTGCGTGTATCATTCTGAATATCTACAGTCAGTGCCCCTGGATTGTGTGTGTGTGTGTGAGAGAGATACAGATATGGCAGTAGCTCTACTTGTATGAGTAGCAAGCCCATTTGAGAACCTAGCCACCAGAGCTAATGTCCCTATGGTCCAGAAATTATCAAGATACATACTTTTGCTCTCACAGTTATAGCTCATGGTCAGGAGTTGTGACTGGAGTTAAACACTAGCATGAAAGCCTTTCTGATGGATTTCCATTCAGCAGTGAGAACAACTTGCTTAAACACCGCACTGCATCTCAGTCAGACACACATCTCTGTGTCAGTGTTCAACAGAGAGATTACGGGGGCCGTCTGTGACAAATAACGTTATTTATTCCAGAGGACAGTGTTTGTTTTTCAGCCCTGTTTTTTGTCCCTAGACTTTTCTGCTTGAGGGGTGTGGGGTTGGCCAGCGCCGGCATTTGATCAAGGGTTGATGAGGCAGCGCCTGGTTTGATGATGAAATGGCTGCTTGACTGTCAGAGGTGCCGTACATAGTGATACACTATGTGAATACAGCTTCTGTTGCATGCCTTAAACTTTGACTTGACTTATATTTATGGTCTTGCTTTACTTTTTTTCAGTACAGTAGGTTTTAGCCAGTTGTTGATGGTTTAAATGTGGTCCTGGATCAAGATGAGTAACAACATTGCACCATGTTACAATACCCAGACAAGTGGTGTGACAACTTGATGACGTTAATTCTCTGTCAAGCCTGTGAACTGTTTAGACAGAGGGGGAAAAAGAAGGCTGTATGTATGAAAGATATATGAGAGATCATTTAAGTTTCTCTAATGCATCTGCCCCAGTTTGTAAAAATTAGCTTTGCCTCTGATGTCTCTTTTCCCAAAGGCTTTAAATCCCAAACTTCTTAGAGTTATCTGGGGGGAAGGGACTGTGTAACTAACACACACACACACACACACACACACACACACACACACACACACACACACACACACACAACACACACACAGAGTCATTCACAGTACATAAAACTCATGCACTTGGCCCATTCTTAAACTTTTGGCATTTGAAACGGATGAGTGTGTGGGCCGGAGATGGAAAGCCCCAGGTGCCAGTGTAGAATGACACTCACCGGGCATCATGGGGAGAAGACGAGGGGCTTTTCTGCATGATGAAGGGTGCCTGCGTGTCCCACTAATCAGAATAACGGAGATTGCCTGTCAGCGCGGCGATGTTATTGCGCCGTTATTCGTTTTTCGCAGAGTCGGAGGATCACCTCCAGACTGCCGTCTCAGACGCTGAGGACAGTCATCAATAATGATTGGGAAAGATGCATAAGTTGGGAGGGGGAGGGGGAGGGTAGGAAAGGTGGGGGCTGCATTTCAAAAATTATTCCGAATTTCCAGCCCCCGTCTGGGTGTTAAATCACTGTTGGATGGTGTTGATTCAAGGCTATCGATCAAGTCGGCGGTGCTCATCTAGCATTTCTGCAGAGCTCGTCCTCCATTAATGTCAGCATTGTTGTTCTGAGCCTCTCGCCAGCTCTCTTCCTTAACGTCCCTCCCACTGTCTTAATCTTATTTGAACCCTCATTTCTCCTGTGTGATTTGTACTTGTGTAGTCATTTTTAAAATCCAATTTAATACAACTGGGCTTATCAGTGGGGGCATGAGGAAACTTCACTTTTTCACTGGATTTCATCACCAGCAAAGGAAGTGTGTGTGTGTGTGTCTACATGTCTGTGTGTGTCTACATGTGTTTCTGTATCTTGAACACTTGATGCAGTAACTCATCTTGCATTTTGGGAGGAGCTGTTCCCTACACCCATCCCACTGGAATTCACAAGCACGTTCTGAAACCACATTCTAGTTTCCAACTTGGCGCTCTTCTCATAAAAAAAAAAAATGAGAGGGGGATGAAAGAGAGAGAGAGAGAGAGAGAGATGGACGAGCCTTAAGCTCAAAAAGGAGGCCTTGGTCTGTTGTGATGCTTATCGAAAGCTTATCAGAGCTATCCTCACATCACCATGGATATTTCATAAACATAGTTTGGGGTTTAGAGGAAGGTCACAGGCTAGAGAGAGATAAGGTGTACGCCTGCCCTTGGACCTTTTTCAAACTATGCTTGTTTTTAATATTTTTTTCCCTCTGTTTTGTTCAGTGTGTCAATGCAAAACAGTGCCTCTCTTATCCAAGTGCAAGGACGTCTCTTGTGCTGATTTTGCTTGTTTGATTCACGTAGTAGCCTGACTGTGTACATAGACGCTATCAGTAGGACATAACCACATCTGGTAAATATTTACATTCTCAGAGCTTAGCAGATGTCTTTACATACTGACTGTACACACCGATGTGTGCATACAAACAAGAGCAGTGATTTACTGAACCTTGTCTCTCTGAGCACAGTTTTGTTATTCTTCAGGCCATGTGCTTCTGTAAAGACATGTTTACATTACTTCGAGGTCGTTCATATCCTGTGACCTGCTTCGTTCCACAGAGCTTCCGGAGAACTGGACGGACACGAGGGAGACCATCCTGGAGGGCATGACCTTTAACCTCAGGCACCTGGGAATGACCCTGGTGGACCAGCCGAAAGGCGAAGAGCTCTCGGCGGCAGCTGTCAAACGCATTGTCGCCACAGTGAGTCCTTGCAGTCTTTGTTCATTGTGTGGAAAGTTTTTTTGTTATTTTGTCTTGCTTGAGTACAGAGACCTTTATGTTACCGTAATGTCCCGATTAGTAACCAAGGTTAATACATTGATTTTGAAAAACGTAATAATCTATGAGGTTAATACATGGATGAGGACTATACATGGGGCTGTACTTCTTGTTGTCATTCTACTTTGTCATGAAATCAAGATTTGCTTCTGAATCAACTGTTGTCAATGTCAGTGTGTCAATGTGTCGTAAACTGAGGTTAATATATAGGTGAGGTTAATATATGGGTGAGGTAACACATGGTGTTTTTTTTTTTTTTTTTAATTATTTACTTAAAACACTAACTTGAGGTTTATTCGTGGTGCGGCTTATATTCGGGAAGTTACCGTATTCATTTGTTGTGAACACTGTCTTGTTTCGTAGGCCAAAGCAAGCGGCAAGAAACTCCAAAAGATTGCTTTAAAAGTTTCACCTCAGGGAATTGTCCTCTGTAACTATGAGACCAAACAGCTGATTGAGAATGTGTCTATATACAGGTGAGTCTGCATGAATATACGGAGAGACTTGACAGGAGAGACAGGAGAAATGACAGCTTAAGGAAAAAAATATTTTCTCTCTTAACGATGCAGTCTGTGATTTGACATTTGGACTGATTTGCCTGAATGTAATTGATGTTTAAAGTGGGCAAACTATAGAATGGATGACACTTATTTTCATTGTTTGCCCATCATTAAGTCTTTTAGGGTATTCAGGGTTTAGGGTGATCTTGAGATCCAGCCAGGAAGACCTTATGTGCTCCTAAAACAACATGTGAATTGGCATAAATTGTTTATGGCTAGTCCCGAGCCGCTGAGCTCGTGTCTAATGTACTGAGCCATGGCTTTGTGCCAAGACCTGAACCTTTTTGGATGTGAACACTAAACAGACAGCAAGAGGAGCAATTTTGCATTTGTCAGGCTGCACCTTTTAAAATCTGAACTGATATTTTTCCCTTTTAGCAGCAGTCACTTTATTTCCCTCTTCCATGTTGTCACGCGAGCTTTAGGATCTCTCCTCTTCTCTCCATTCTCTCTCTCTCTCTCTCTCCCTCTCTCTCCCTCACACACACACACACACACCACACACACACACACACACACACACACATCACACACTCAGGCCCGTTTGCACTCAGTGTTTTCTTGGTGAGGAGGAATGCCTGAGAAATGTGGCTCAAATCTTCCTAGCAGGACTGTTTCCCATAAATCTTTGCTGCTCCCAGCTGGGCGGGCAGTGCACGTGTTGTTAGACGTAATGCCGTCCACATTCTCTCTCTCTCTCTCTCTCTCTCTTTCTCTCTCTCTGTCTCTCTCTCTCTCCCCCTCTCCTCCTTTCACACACAGACCTAGATTGCACATATGGACAGACTTAGAAGAATAACAACCTTAGCAAATTCCAACCACCCTCCCCAACCACACACACACAGAAAGAGAGAAATGTCAGGCCATTCACAATTTAAAGGAAAAGTTTCCTGGACCCACTAATCCTGGCTCAGTACATTATGACCTATTAGTTCTAGAGGCCATGTTCTTTACTTGTAAGTGCTTAGGCCTATATACAGTGGCCCGTTTACAGGCAGGAAGAGAGCTTACCTTTCTGTGAGCTTTCTTCCTGATCCCTTTTTTCTCTCCCCTTTTCCAGGATATCTTATTGCACTGCAGACAAGATGCATGACAAGGTGTTTGCCTACATTGCCCAAAACCAACAGAACCAGACTCTGGAGTGCCACGCATTCCTGTGTGCCAAAAGAAAAGTGGTAGGTGTTCCGCTCTAATTCATAAATGACTTTGGCAAGACTCCTGAACCCCTCAGAACAGTTCTAGACTAGCTCTCCATAAACGTTTGTTTGATTTGTCACAACTTGCCCAGCTACGCCTTTTAAATACGTCTCCGCTATCTTCAGACCCAAGTGGCCGTAGCTGGACTGTATAACATGCATAAAGGGTGAATAAAAAGAGTTGTGCAGTAATGGCTGGGTTACTGTTGAATTCTCGAGAGGCATCCGTACTTGAATAGTTCTGTTTTGTATGCTGAAAGTCACCTTAGGTGGAAGGGCAGGGTAGATATGGGTTTCAGTCACTTAAATAGGACAGTTGTGGTGTGAATCTAAAGGAGCACTCAAGGAGCAGTGTCTGCCTTGAACGAACTGAACTGCAGGTCACTTAGTGGATAAATAATGTTGGATAAATGTACGTAACTGATTATAGAAATGCATCATGACTCCTTTAATGTCTCCACCCTTGTAGGCTCAAGCAGTGACTCTCACCGTGGCCCAAGCGTTCAAAGTTGCCTTTGAGTTCTGGCAGGTAGCCAAAGAAGGTATCCAATTCTGTACTGTCTGCTGTCGCCAGGTTCTTTATTGTGCTCTAAATGTTGTGTGGTGGCAGGGATGAGTGTGGTTCAGTGAGGGGAAAGTGGATTTGGTTAATGGGGAGTAGTGGAAAATGGGGGAATGTAATTACGGTGCTAATGCAGAGAGATGATGATGATGTGCCATCTGTCCCCGCGTCTCACAGAGAAAGAGCAGCGGGCAAAGTCCAGCTCTGTTGAAGAAGTCCCAGACAACTCCCAGACGGAAAAGTCCACCAGTTTAAAGGGACCAGGTAGCTTTTACACATTTACACTTATGAATAGCCTATATTACAGTTTAATCACACATACACTTCTATACTTTTTTTTTTTTCTTTTTTTTTTATTGTCGAAGAAACAAGCAGCTAAGTACTGTATGTTTATTCTGTCCCTCATGTATACACACACTCAAACTCATCCACATCCTAGATACCCTTCTGAGTCTATTCCTGAGAGGATCAAATGTGGCCAATGGGGAGTGATTAGCGGTGATTATATCTGTGTACTATTATATCGGACATTCTGTTCTATGTTCTATGTCTCCCTGTCATATTCTTGTGATTTTGTATTAGATGAAGCGACAGGAAATCTGTTGGACTTTGAGAGCTCCTGTAAGATTGTGGACGATGACATTGACAATCGAAAGAATCTCGTGACCAACCTCAACAGGCCTAATAACAACAACAACATCTGGGTAAGACCCTTTTATGTTTGTTATGTTCATTTCAATGTCGGTCCCATAGGGACTGACCAACTGAGCGTAGAAGAGACAGCCTTTATAGAGTTCTCTTTGAAATCTGAGCTGACAGCCAAAGCAAACCTACATAAAGAAGTGTTTTCATTACTTGACAGGAAATTGACGATGGCTTGGATGAAGCATTTTCAAGGTAAGAGGTTCATATAGCTGTCAGCTGATGTTTGTCGGTACTCTTGGGCTGATGCTGTTGTGCATCACTCTAACAAGAAGGGGTTAGCGGCCTTGTCCTTGTAAAATGAACAGCGTGGAAATGAGCTGGCTGGGAAAGAAAAATGTAAATGACCTGATTTCAAGCATCTGATGCATCTTTACAGGGGGTTGGCAGGGGGGAGGAGGGGTAGGGTTAGGGTTGAATGTTGGAGGGGTGTGGGGGTTACAGTTTATCAAAGGCATCTCCTCAGTCAGCAATGTAATTATCTGAGGGAGAGTAAGTGAAAACATATTTATAAAGATATAAAGGAAAGGTTTGTGTGCTTGCTTTTTCCACTTCATGGAATCTGTTGTCACATTGACCCTTGAAACCAGGAAAATATGCCTGGAGGGACTATATACACTGTTGGTTTCATCAATTTCTTGCATAAGCAGGTGTATTTTGTTGGCAAATGTAACCGTCATAAGTGCAGTTGTTTGTTTAGAGTTAAACTGAGAGATCACTATAGGCTGGTTACAGATTAGAAACTGTTGTTTGGTATTAAACCATATCTGACAACTTTGCTCTGTCCTTTTGTAAGTCGCCAAACCCTCATCTCATTCTGCAGCCTGGGGCATGTTTCCTAATGGCAGTTTTAATGCCCACGTTTGACTTGATTCATATGAAGCCAGGCCTGTGAATCATCTCACCCAGGGGAAAAACACCACAGTTGAATTGACAAAGTAGAGCAGAACTGCTGCTGGCTGCTCAAACTTTCTTGGAAAACGTTGTTAAAAATCGCTCCCTCCACTACTTTGAGTTGAAAATATCAAAAATATACTCAGCGCTAATTTAATCCACAAGGGGAAGATCAAATCAGTCAGTGGGGAAGGTTTAACTACACATCTTCAAAACAAGGCTAAGTAAGTCTTCCTCGATGAACATAATATTGTAAGTGTATATTTTCTGGGTGAAATTATTGTAATGCTCCACTGTAGAAGAAGAAAAAGCAAAAAGCATGTTGGTGGGGTGGGGGTGGTCCACACCTTAAGGCACCCCTCATACCAGTCTGTCTTTGTCCTCCCATAGCTGCAGTTTGGATAGCTTTCGTTCTTCTTCAGGTAATGTTTTAGTTGTGTCCAGATTTGTCAACCCCATAGCATTGATCCCCCCCCACCCCTCACTGACACAAACCCCTCATTCCACCCCCCACCGCCACCCCCCGCCCCTCATTGACACAAACCCCTCCCCCCTCCCCCCGAGTAGCCTTATCCTTGTGCTACCCGTCCTTTGCACCTTTCAGTTCCCATAAACCCATGGGGAGGTTTCAGAACTCTGCCTGTCTTAAGAGGGCCGTTTGAAAAAATCACTGTGTATTCGGGCTGTTTTCCCATACATGGACTAAGCCTAATCCTAGATGAAAAAAAAGAAATTTCCACCTTTTTCTGTGGAAATTTTCACTGAAGTTCACTTTTAGTTCAGGACTTTAATGCATGTACAGGACAGTGGTCCTACAGCGCTTTAGTTGCACTCTGTTTGCAGAGGAGGCAATGATTATGGATGCCATCACAGAGTAAGTTCATCTTCTTTCACTTCGCTGGGGCAGGATTCTGTGTCTTTCCCACCCTCATGATCCCAATCCCCAACCTGCCCTCCTCAACCCGGCAAAGGGCAATGCCACAAAGCCTTGTTTGTCCTTCAACTGAAGCACCTGCTTTCCCAGTGATAACGCCAGTGGATCTGCTCCTTGTTTGTTTGTCTTTTATGTGTGTATGTGTTTGCATTTCTTATCAGGACACACAGAACTTACAAAAAAAAAAAAAAAAAACACTGGAAATGCGGTGAGGCAGAATGTCATGGCATCATTGGAACTGACATGGGGTTGATGTTCTATTATTAATGCATCCATTTTTGGAGGGGCTGTGACTTTTGGACCAGAGCAACACAAGTTAAAGCCAGTATTCAGCAGTGTCAAACAGCGAAGGACTTTGACTTCCCTTTCCTCAAACTAATATAGCAGCTAAAATTGCAATTAGCACTCCATTAGTCTTTCTCATTAGTCTCATAGAAATACAATTACATAGCTCAGCCAGATATTAACAAAAACTATTAACAGTGTAAATACAATGCCTTCTCTAATCAAGCAATGAAACGAGTGTCTAGATTTAAGGGTTGTTTAAACCAGTAACGATAACTATAAAGATAGTTGTGTCTATATAACATGAGTCCACATTGACAGTAAGGAAAGTCTTACCTCTGAAAGTGATCCTAAATGACATCTCTCCTCATACTTGTAGTATAGTTATAGAATGTGATGTGGAGATCATTCATATTAGCAAGAATGATACTTAAAATGGTTGTTTGTTTGTAACGTTATCATTATAGTTATCGTTGCTCGTATAAACGATCCCTAAGATGCTGTCAGTATTTGCCCCTTTCACTTCCACAAAACTGATCTGTCATTTCTCTCCTCATCATGCCAGACTGGCAGAGTCTCGTACTAACCCCCAGGTCTTGGACATTGGGGTGACCCCTCTGGACTGGAACTCGGACCCTGACTGGGACAAAACCAATGGGAACCCTCCTAGATCAGATGACACGTTTGGGTTCTGAGAACCAGACCGTCTCCCGGCACCCAGGCCATGAGAGCACGTATAGTAAGAGAGGTTAGAGCAGGTGATGTGATTTTTTTAAATGCCAGCTGCTAAGGACGGCGTCAGATAAGATGCCATTTTCATTAATAGTCAGCCAATACAGAGCTTTGCTCAACATAGCAATATTTTGTAGATGTTACTTTTAAAGCTAAATGACCTCAACGTTAATGCGTTTTCTCGATTTTTAGTATTTTTTTACTTAAAAATCTTATTCTTGGTGTTTGAATAAGATGTTTATACCACTTGTATTTACATGCATTTACCTGCATCAGTCTTATTTAGATTCACAGATATTGGTTCCCCCGTTATCCTTACTGTAGCATAAATAAGCATGCTATATCAACAGTTAGACAAGTGTACAAATGACAATCACTGACTAATCACTGATCTAAATTCCATTATGAATTATAATGAGTATAACAAATACTATATTTTTGTGTTTATTTTGTAATATTATAACTTGAACTCAAATGTACAAATATAAAACAAAAACAAGTGCTTCCTTGTCATCGAAAAGGTTTGCAGCAAATTGAATGTTACATTTGTGTATTATATTGTGAATTACTAATAAATTGAATAACAAATGTCTTTAATTAACATTATATCTACATTTTCATCGGAACGGTGAATGTGAACAGTAAGAACAGAATCAAACCCATCAAAAAAGAACAAAGCTGTGAAGGTGACTGGCTGTCCCCTCTGCGCATCTCTGTTTCTTCCTTTGAAAGGTGATTATGCCACTTATTTCCATGCTGTTTAGAGACATCGGTAAAATGACTGCTTGTCGGCCATTTTCAAACCAGAGGGAAAGGAAGGAGCCCCTAACAAATGAGCCACTTATACCTGTAGGGGGCAGCACATCCACACTGACTCTGCCCACCCTTCCCCTTTAGCAGTTCTCTGAGAGACTCAATGCCCATGCCAGTGACCTATTATACTGCTCTTGAAATGTCATCCTACACAGATGCACAACCGCCAGCCCGTAAGCAGTTTATCCACTTAACGGTGCCTTTTTTTTGTGCAGAGTGGTGTTGCGCTATGTTTTTGTATGTATTTGTATGGAGCTGACTCCAAGCTCGCTTACTAAAATGGACAAAAGTGATCATGTAACACACTATATTACAGAAAGAAATGTTGAGTCATGGATGAATTCGTGTTCAAGTCCAGCATTAAAGTCACGCACCATGGGCCACTCTGGAATGTCTTTCATGCTTTGAATTTATCTGCACTTAGTTTCTGTCAGGCCTAAAGCCACCATAGAATGGGGTCAGGGGTCAGGGGGAATAAAACAACTAAAAGCCTTATTAATCAAAAAGAAATGCCCAGCCCACAGCTCCAGGTTTATTTGCATCATCGCCCTCCCGAAGCAGTCCGGAAGAGCTACTTGCTATTCAGCATCGTTTGTTAATGTTTACTTTGCTTTGTTTTTTTCTCTAATTCACATGGGGTCCATTTTTAGACACTGTGATTGTACCCAAGTGAAGACAGGAATTTTGGCTTCCTCCTTACTTCCTTTAGTGGGAAGAAAAATCGAGCAAGTAGTGAGGTTTTTGTATTTGACTTCCCTAAGCATTTCAATGCCCTTAAATAATGCAAGCAGCATCAGTTGAAGTAAGGATGTCAGGATGAGTTTTCTGTATATGTTATGGCTGTGAAAATGTACTGTGCGTGTGTGTGTGTGTGCACGTCTGAGTAAGTGTGTGGGTTGATCCACGTGATGCAGGGCCCTCCAGAGGACTCCTGACACACATGGCCTCCGTGGTGAAACGTGGCAGAAAACGTGCGTGGGGAAGTGCAGACCGATCAGAAAAGCTGGGTTCTACTCATTAACTTAGCCTTGTACCCCACAACCACACATAACCACATCCTTGTGCACATTAACAGGATATTGAAATGTTGAATATGCTGTTATTTTGGCAATTACCAAATAGGATGTGAGCCACTGGAGACTGAGACAAGATCTTGATTCTTTATCAATGGATAGGCTTATATTGTCCTATATACTGATTTGTTGTAGACTTTCCCAAGGTCATGGAGAACAGGCAAGATGTTCAATGAGCAGGTCGAGACATAAATCAACATTTGGCAGGATACAGTTTCAATCTTCTCTCAGGTTGTTTCTTTCATGTTGCAAATAGTCAAATTCAATTCTTGTCAAATGCACTCTCATCCTAATAAGATAAAATGTCTAATGCAATAAGAGCCCAAATGCTTTCGACGCAAAACTAAGAACACAATTACTTGACTTAGATGTTACTTAGATGTTTGCTATTTTGCAATTCTACATGATGACAAACAATTTGCAGTACTCCAGAGACAATCAACCCACAGCCCTTTTGTTTGAAATTGCTGACTGCTGTCAGTAGAAATGAGAATGAGACTTTTGGTATACCATAGACTGAATTGGTGAGCTGGCAGCTAAAACAAACTCAATGCACAGGCATAGGAAAATGAAACTGAAACAAAGCCTCCTCACCCTCATTGGTTAGTGTTGGCTGCTGTTTTTGTCCTTATGCTCTTATTTGTGTCAACAGCACTCGGAATCCTTGAACGTGGGTCTGTCTTTGAACATTATGTTGTTCCTGGCAGATGGAGTTCACCACACAACAAGCAACAGTCAGTAACAGTGTCAAATAAAACACCATTAAGCAAAACATGTTGAAAATATGTGACACTTTATTTTTGTTACATTATTGAACATTTATTTTTTATAATGGTATAAATCGTATAATTTCCGTTCAGAATTGCAGAATCATGCTAGCCCTCATGAAGCATTTATGACTAACAACTGACATAGACTTTATGATTCACATAAAACATCAGCTATACTTTTTATTTTGTTTCTTTATGTCCATGCGTCTCATTAAATCCATCTACTGTGGTACAAATGTATATTTTAATAGTATAACTGTAATTACTGTTATATATTATGTAGATACTTGTCACCATCTGCTGTCTTGGTTGCTTTAAGGCTTGGTTGTCCAATGAAATCAAATTTTAGGCATACTGCTCAATACAGAACTGCCAAGTCACAAATATATATACAGTAGCATTTAAAACATAATGCTCTTAACCTGAATAGACAAAAGAAAATCTCAGTTATGACGTACTTGTGCTAAAACGAAACAAGCAAGCTGAGAGAATTAAATTGTACAATAAAACTCTGCTATATCTGTTTTAAGCCCATAACAGAACAGCACAAGTCATGGCATTTCAGTCACACACAGAGGCGTAGGCCCACTCGGTCGGTTAGGGCTAGTATGATGTTAGCAGCCTCTAACTAGAGAGAGACAAGAGACACTGGGACTATGGGACTGTGTTTGTCCATATGTGTAAATGTATACATGCTTATTATGGGGAGAACAAATAAAGGCCTGTATTTGATCGGAGGGAACCATAAACATGGCAGTCCATTTAAACAAGATATTTAAATGCCTCTGAATAGAAATATTAGACTGTGAGTTATCATGATAATAAACTGATCTATATAGTATATGGTAACATACAGGTTACATCATATACAGTATATATCAGTCTACCTGTATAACCTGGCATGAATAATACTTGATGGTTCAGTTTCATGTGAAAATGTTTACATCTCTGTCAGTGGCACATAGAACTGCTTCTAGTAAGTTACAGGCGGGGAAAATGTGAGTTGCTGGAATGGTAATTTAAGGAACCCCTAAAAATAGCAAATTGCTAATGCAGTCACCCGCTGTTTGGGCTTGAATTTTGAATGAAGTAGACTCATGCAAGTTCTGCACTGCACTTTTTTTTTTATATATTTCGACACTGCAGAAGGTGAAGGGATAATAGCTTTGGTCACTGTGGCAGAACGTCGCTTGGGGAGGTTGTCACTTAGTCTGGTACGTTTTTTCCCCTCTCTCATTTTTACTCAAATGTTCCCTCCTGAAGCAACATTTAGTGCATGGCAGAGGCACGAGGAAATATCAGGACTGGGGCAGATGAGAAAATAGCTCAAATCTCTCTTGATCTCCCTCTCTCTAAACAACTCTGTCCGTCTGTCAGCTGTTCACTCAGTCCCTCTGTTTTTTGTTGCATCTCCTTCTGTTTCTTATGTAAGCTGCCCAAACACAATATTGATATCAGTCATTTTTCACCCTGCCGCTCGCCTACTCTCTTCGCCCACAGCCAAGGTTAATTAGCAGTCATTAAAGAAGAAATATACTCCCGCTGCAGGCACACAGGGAGAGAGGGATGGTGAAAAATGAGGATGCTATTGAGTTGTGTGTGGGCAGAGAGAGAAAGCGGGAGAGAAGGGCGATGCCTGAGCATATCGCCATGGCAACGGCAATTTGGGGAGTCATAGTGCCAAGTTTGGACCAGGGTGTGTTAAATTGATCCTGGATTCCTCCAGGTACCCTTCAACGAACTTGATTAACAGAGTCATCAATCCAGGGCAGGTGGCGAGAGGAATACATATTGTTGCTAAGGTGCACTCAGTGGGGTTGACCTACCACTCGCGTGAGGCAAGCCTCCCATTACATTTCAACCCCTGCTGAGTAGGAGAGAATTGTAGATGAGCTTTTCAGCACTAACTTTGTGGTTGGAGGACAAAACACCAAATAAGGTCTCCGGTCAAATCTGGAAAGCCATTACAGTGGGAGTTATTGCTCCTCACTGTTCAAAATACAGTTTTTCACACAGGATATGATGTTTAATACCTTGTGCTTTTTTATTAGGGTTCTACAGTGGCCCTATTTGTCAATGGCACTTGCTTTGTTTAGCTCCACTCTACCCTGTTCATAAATCACACCTTCCAACAGCACTCAGAGGACAAAATATTAAAAAAGAGCTATCAGTTTGGAGCAAGAGAAATTCCATTTTGATTACACTGTAATTATGTAATATGATACGTCATTGTGTCAAGGTTGTGTCTGTCTTCACATTGTAACAGATAGCCAAAGACTGGACAAGATGTTTCATATCAAATGACCAATGATTAGCCAGGATGTGAGTTCACTTCCTGGTATTTGTTGGGACTTAAAAATCATTCATCTAATCTCCCATCTTTTTCTTTTTTCTTTTTTTAATCAGTCTAAGGATCTTTGATGCCAAATTGCGCATGATGGACTTTAAAAGGGTGCTCTGAAATGGACAAGACTCAAGGCATCCTATCAGCATCATTCTATCAGTTAATTTGATTCAGTTTTGAATTGACTCCATTTTGAAAATTAGCCATACAGTTCAGAGGTTGCAGGCATAAACACGCCTTTCACCGAAGGTGTACGAATAGAAGCAATCGAATAGGAGAATAGGAGCAATCATAAAACCTGGTGAAAAGAACAATGTCGTACGGCAAATTTCAAAACCTTTCACCATACAGTTCTTAGGGCTATAACAGAAGGCTTCATCAGAAGAAATCAAAGAGTAAATATCGCAAGAGATGGTAAAAAACTTTGCTGCTTGGTCCCAAGTTATGATTTTGGAACAACGTGCAACGAAATCCATCCTACAGATTGGCAATTGAATTGACTAAGCCCAACTAAAAAAACCACATGTACCGTATTAGTTCAAATACAACTCAATTCAACCCCTGAATAGACAGGACCTGTCACACAACAATGACTTACTGTCCCCACACAGTGCTGTGCTCTAAGTGCTAAGGTCCATAGCTCCTCATTACTTTACTTCTTTCCCCTTCAGTCTAGTCAGCTCAAGAGCATGATTGATGAGCATGCCTGGCCCTCACCGACTGGTCTGATAAACTCTGAATATCCTGAGCCTGTTTCTTGTTCCTGCTCTCGAAAGCCCCGGAACCAAAATACCTCTCTGGAGACCGGGAAGCTCAGCAGAGTGTCCGCTGGCTCGCTCGTCGCCGCAGGGGCGAAAGAAAGTCGTCAAGACTCGGCCTTAAAATTATATCTTATCTGATAAAAGGATGCGATCCAAAATAGCTCAAAGCCAGACAGAGTAGCAGAAACGATAGTAGTACCAACACCATAATGGATAATGAAGGACCAACATTCAGTCTAAATATTGTACAGTAAATGTGCTCATTTTAGACAGCAACCTTACTTGAGATACACAAGTGACTAAATAGGTTATATGGATATGCTATGTATTTTATATGTGACCTGTTCTTGTTGATCAGAACAACGCAGCCCCACTTACACAGGCTGAGTGCTGACGCAGTGCTCATGTCTCTTCTTTGTTTGTTTGTTTGTTTGTGTGTGTTGTTGTTTGTTTGTTGTTATGTCTCTGGACAGTGCTTGAATGCCCTGAGAGCTAAAGGGTGTTTAGGGAGAGGTCCCACTGCACCGATAAAACAAAGGGGTCTTGAGGATCCATGGACAGAAAAAAGTCGGGGGAGAAAAGGGGAGTTGCAAGTAAAGGGTACAGCAACCAAGAGAGTTTTGGTTGATGGCTAAAAAAGGAGATGGTTTTAAAAAAGAGACAAATAGAGAACAGGGACAAGTAAAGGATCAGTAGACTTAACTAGGTAGATAGGTAGATAAATGGAATGTATATATTTATCATCAGTTGTGGCCTCCACAGCAATAGTCTCTGAGAAGAGCACTAATCCTGTTTTTGGACTGATAAGGGGTAGAAAGCAGAAAGGGAACCGAACAATAAATCTTTTTTTTTCATTCCTTCTTTTTTTTTTACCCCCTCCTCTCCTCTCCTCTCCTCTCCTCTCCTCTCCACATCCAGTAAAAGCACCCCTCTACTTTCTCTGAAGTTCGCCTCTATCAGAAGACGACCAATTCTTCAGCCTTATCTTCCCCCAAGGTGAGGCTGGCTGGCTGGCTGGTCGCCTGGCTGGCTTGTGCGTGAGAAGGAGCTGTTGCCGCTGGGTGCCGAGGTTTTTTTTCTGAATTTCTTAACGTGCTCCTGCAGAGGCCATCACCTGTCACTGCCACTTCTTCTGTGAGGGCGGGCAATTCACAATCGACCCCCACCTCACCCCAATGTCCTCCATGACATCCCCTAGACCACTTGTCCTCCAGTTCTGTAGGTCTCTTATGCAAGTCCAAGTGTCATTCAATTCCACTGTGCTTACATGATTGAGAGGCTGAATAGGAAAGCACCAAAGGAAGATGGGGTTTGTTTTGATCTTCTAAGGACGTCTCGAAGGAGTCTTTAAGATGAAACTGGGAAGTCTGTCATAAGATGGTGTGGTGGTGATGTCATTTCATGGCTTTCTATCATGTGTCAAGGTTCTGTGGAGGGCAAGAACAGGAATAATCCAGTCTGGTTAACTTTCAATGTTCCTATAAGTGAGGAGCTTTAGTATTATGTAATCTAATGCAATAATTAGGGATTTATAAAGGCTACCCTTTTCATATTGCATGCAGGCTCTTACCATTGTTAATTAATTATTAGACAACTGCCATTTTCAATGACTCACAACAAGCACCTCTGGACATATCCTAGCATCTTCTATTTATACAGTAATTTCCTGAGTATAAGCTGCAAATAAAAGAAAAAAGTCCGCTACAACCAGGTGTTCTTGCTCCCTTTTAATTTTGATATAAAACACCATGACGTTTCAGGTCAATGGACCCTTCCTCAGACGTGAGGAATGAATGTAAGCTGCACCATGTATAAACCTCAGGTCAATGTTTTATGCAAACCAAAAAAGCAAAACCATGTATTGATCTCACCCTTGTATTAACTTCACCCATGTATTAACCTCAGTTTACTAAACATTATCTATTGAATCAATCAGATCAAATGAAGTAGAATGACAGAAAGAAATGCAATCCTGTATATATCCCTCACCCATGTAATAAACTCATAGATGAAAAAAATTAGCAAAATCAATGTATTAACCTCAGTTAATAATCGGGAAATAACGGTATTCTGTATGTGAAGTGCATTTGCTTACCCCTCATGCAGTTGCTCACACTTGCATTTCTGGTATAATTTATTTATACTTATAATGACTTTTGTCATTTTGTTAGATTAGACTACTGACTGTGGATATGAATGCCTCTTTAGATTTAGTTGTGTGACAGGTAGTCTGTTTACTGTGATGGGTGGCCATGGTTACCTGTCCTGAGGCAGATGCCTGTTATTGCCGGGAGAGGGGAGTTGTGTTAGACCTTGCTGCGCAGTAGTCCCCCTGTTGGGTGCTCTGGGGTACTGCACTCCGACGAGTTCTTGGCTTTGTCCTTGTTGTTGTTGGGCTCATTGTCTTTGATGATGTCATACTGACGGCAGAAGAGAGCGATCACGCCTAGAAGTGAAGGGAACGGGGGGGGGGGGGTTGTGGACCATGAAAAAATGTACGACTGAATGTGAAAGGCTGTAAAATGAGGTATTGCAGAGAGCAAGCTATCTATCAAAAGTTTTGAAGGGTCAGGTGACAATGATGCTTCTTTATTATTAGATTTTAGTTCTGCTATGACTTGAAGTGACCTGAACTGAACCGTGCTTCTCTGAAACTCGCACATTCGATGTCACACTTGCACCGACACAACTGTGTCTCCTGCGATGGGCTTTTGGCCCTTGTGACCCAATTAAACCAAATCAGCTCACACTTCTCCTTCGAAGTGCGAGACGCTCATTTATCCACAGAGGACTAAGCGCTTTGTAGTGTAATCAGTAGAGAATTGTCAAATGCCCCATAGGAGGTTTGAGATTCTACTGTATGCTGCAAGGCTTTTGTGGGATTGGAGGATTGGATCCAGGGCTGCGTGAGGAAAAATCATACATATTGGATGTTCTGCTGAATATTGCATGGAATGCATCCAGCAGGAGTTTTACAGTGTTTGTAATATGCTGTAATAACCATATTTTCACCAGTGTCACATAGAGTGGGATTTATTTGGTCTTGTTTCACCATTTAAATCACAGCAGAACAAAAACCTTAGCTTGCTTGATAAATAAGAAATGGTGGCAGCGATGAAAAAAATAATCCCGGCAAAACATTGCTTCATAAAAATTTCTTTGAAATATGAACCCTTAAATCCTATTTTCTTTTTGTACATGAATTATGTGGTCACAGGAAGAAACTAAACTTTTCCAGAAGCCAGACACAGCTAACCACAATATTTATCAACACTGTTCAGTATGATCCAAATGAACAAATTTTCCTCAGTGCAGCTGAGAGCTTGCATTTACATTTCTGCACTTAACAGGCGCTTTTATCCAAAGTAACTTACATTTGTCAACTATCCATTACAGCAGGCCAGTCTCCCTTAGAGCAACTTAGGGCTAAGTGTCTTGCTCAAGGGCACAATGGTGGCAGCCAGAATTCAAACCCACACTTTTCCAGGCTACGTGAATGCTAGCCAGGTTCCTTAACCACTACGCCACCACCACCCAGGCATGCCGTTGATGCACTTCAGGCCTGTGGCCTGATTGGACTGGATGGGACTGGAATTGATGTTTGGTGCCTTACCTGCCCACATAACCAGCACGACTACAATGATGATGAGCTCTCCGGCCCTCAGCTGAGCTGCCTGGTCCACCTCTTCCATTGTCACCTCATCTGTGGGTGAGACAAGAAGCTGGTGAGAGGCACACAAACTCGCAAGCGCATATTTATGTACATGTACACAGCTGAACGATGTCAGTTAAGTTGAAAATTCGGGTTAACAAAGGATGTTGCCTACTATGAATCATATTTCATTTGGGAGGAGTGATGACAGAAGAGGGATGTTTCAACTAACAAACACAAAATGTATTCCGAACACACAAAACCTTGATAGATAAAACAACAATCAAATATAGACTTCATTTTATGCTGCTTTCACTATTTGCAGTGACTGACTCTCTCTCTCTCTCTCACGCTCTCTCTCTCACACACACACACACACACACACACACACACACACACACACACACACACACAGGCCATCTGTGAGAAAGATAAGAATATGATAAACCAGGAAACTATATTGAAACTGGAAATAGACAAGTAAGTGGTGCACTCCAAGACCCATTAGTGATTCCTGCCACTGCAAGTTAAAATGGGGGAAAACATTTCTGAGAGGTCTTATCAATTTATTATAGTGGCACTTGTGGATCCTTTCTCATACAGGCTAAAATGGACCTCCGTTGCCATATTATCGCTTTGCAAATTCTACACATCGTGAGTCAACCAGCAGCCCCTTCTGTGCCGATGATGAAGAGCTCACAAAGTACAGTAACAAAAATACATCCATATTTCTGTGTTAAATGACTGCTGTCTTGACAGCCTCTGAGAATGTGATAAGATTTTAGAATATACTGAAAAAGAGGTTATTTTCACAATACATCACTGAACACATAAATAATAAACACAATACATCAATGATCTGCAAAGATAACAATGACTATAAAATGACTTCATTGTAGGCCCTCAAGTGTTTTTCTGGGTTTGTTCAGATTATTTAGTTGATGAAGTCAGGCAATTGCTGGTTTGCCAACAGCCAGCCTCATGCCACAGTCAAAATGTTACATTGAAGATATGAACACACACACACACACACACACAAAAAAAAAACATTAATTTGTTCATTTGTATTTTTACTATAACTGATTAATGTCATGTTAACCTCTGGGAACAATATAGCATGTGTAAGACTGTAAAGATTGATGGATCTGAGCTATGGAGGGTACTGTCCAAAAGAATTATTAGATGGGATAAGAACTGAAAAATGGAATGAGAAATTGGATGAGAATCCAAAATCCAAATTACAGTATAAGAAATAATGGAATAAGCTCCACACATTTAAAATGACCTTATTGAGATTTGAGTCCAATTATTTCTGATTATTTTTATCGGTTCAATATGCCTTAACACATCAAAACCTATTATAATGTGTTTTTCTGCACAGACCATTCCACCAGTAAAAAAGAATGCCTGAATATTCTATTTCGTTCCCAAATTACTTCCATTACGTTTTCATCACATCAAACAGCCATATGGAATTTTATAAAACAGAAACCCTTTGGGAAGAGCTGTGACACTAAACTCTCTTGAACCAATCTACAGATCAGATAGCCTAAGGTACTCATACAGCATGTTTGGAGAGCATGCATTGAGACACGTGCATGCCCGGGATTTGAGGCAGTCAGTGCAAATACAAGCATCATTTGTGAGAAAGCACTCATTAAGTCATACACTTATACATCATTACACAAACACACATGGTCACGAACGTGCAGTAACACATCAGAAATACTTGCAGAGACAAGCTCACTAGAAATATTCAGTTACTGGTAATCATGTACACAAACAAAAGACAGCCAGTTTGTACTGTTACCATGCTTCCCTCGTGCACAGAACGGGCCTTGCATTCCTACTTGTACAACTAGCTGTGTTTTTATATGCCAACATGCTGCGGCATCGTTAGAGTGTTTCCGATGCGTCCTCTCAGCTCGATGGGTTTAATCTAACCATCAGAAGCGTCGCAGCACGCTCCCTTGAGCAGGGCTTCAGGGACCAGGTTGCAGTTGCCTCTGCACAGTGATTCATGTAATGATCTTCCTTCACTGTTTCTCAGCCTCCTTTTGCGAGACGGCCCCTGGCCCCGGAGAGAGCTCTCCAGATACATCACAGCCATAGCTGTCGATGGCTGCGGCACTTGCCATACTGCTAATATCATGGTTGTCTGAGTCTCTGCCTGAGCCAGCCGAGGGAGGGATGCAGAGGCAGTCAAAGAAAAGAGGGGGAGTTTGGTTTCACAGCTGCCCTTTCTTTTTTTGTGTGTGTGTGTGTGCTTCTGTATCTCTCTCCCTCTTTCACATGCCCTTGTTTTCTTTACCTTCATTTCATATAATTTCATTGTGAATGAAGGTAGAGAGATGCCTCACCAGTGGGTAGCATATCCACACCCCTTATCTCTTCGCTCTCTCTCTGTCTCTGTCTCTCTCTCTCTCTCTCTTCCTCGGTATGCCAAATGGGCATATCTCTGCTTCAGTAACGTTGGAGGCAAAAGAGGGAAGCCTTTCTACCAGCAGGAGAGAAAAGTAGATGCCTGTTTTCTTTGGAGACAGATCTGAGGGAGAGGGCTGAGCGTTAATGTCTTCAGGAACAGAATAGACAGCTCCAGTTTCTCTACACACTGCAAAACAGTGAGCAGAGTGAGCACAGGTGTGTGTTGCAACATCAGAGAAATCAAAGAGGGCTCGGTGGCAGGCATCAAATGTTGCTGCAAGCAAGCAAACAGGCAAGGCCCCATTTTTTTTCCCCCCTCTATCACACCTCAAGATTTCCTTTACTGACTCGTGTCACCGCTCCCAAACAAACCGAGGCGGACACCTCTCTCCTCCCACATCAAACCGAGGTGTTTCTCTTCGCTTTTCTTGCTCTCTCTCCACAGGACCTCCAAGGACATAACCCAGTGTGGAGCCGAGCCACCACAAGCCGAGCCGAGAGGTAAACTGTCCGTGTTCATTAGCCTCAGCTCCACCGCTGTGGCATTAAGCGAAGTGTAATGGTGCCCGCTTGATTAATTGCAGACCTTAATAGCCCATGATTAAGCGAGCGGCCTTAACAAACGCGTCACAGAATCGGAGCAAGGCGATTGACTGCCGATGTGTGCCAGACGCTCGGTGACACACAGTCACCAGCAAGGCTGATAGGGTCTTAAAAGACAGAGGTGAATGTGCATTAAGACTGCCAACCTACTGTTCTTTAATGGTGTGATAAACATTGATTAAATTCTGCATTCGGCTTGGGAAGACTATGACATATCTTTATGTTGTTTAAAAGTTTTCAAAGTGTAGGCTATATTCTTACATTTTTGATATTTTATGTGAGGAAATAACATTGGTTTAATCCCAGTGCAACCCCCCCCCACCCCCCCCCCCCCCCCCGCCAAGCCCTAAGCCCTAAGCCCTGAATCCTAAAAGAATTAACAGGCATGAATCAACTAATCAAGGAGCTAATTCATGGCAATTAAATCTTCAAGGGTTCAGGGTGTAGCTTTAGGGACACTGAGATTTAGTCACTGCCTTTCTTTCACCGTCACCAACAAGTGTTAATGGTTGGTTGAGTAAGCTCCTGTATTGGAGTTCCTCTAGAAGTGACTCATTCTGCAGCATGCCCTCTAAAAGCACTACAGGCCGGCACTACAGATCTCTGAGTTTGCGTTAACATAGTCTCTTTTACCAGACTTAATCTGTTTCAGTTTTGCACTAACACTTCAGCTGGCCAAGGGTCTGTGTCACAGCACTGCTGTCGGCTTTTGCTGTTTAGAAGCATCATATGACACTAATGGTTCTGGTGGATAATGCCTTCAAGAATGTATGTCTGTTACTAAAAGCCTTATTAACTGTTGTGCTTGTTAGAGTCTGTTTACTGTCACTGTAACTGTTAAATATGCAGATTTGGCCAAATACAGTGAAGTTGCATTTAGTATAGTTTATAAAATAGTTTTCAATACACATAGACGTGGACTAAAAAAAAAAAAATCAGTTGCCATGGCAAGCATGATAAAGTCATAAATTTAAATAAAGTCATAAGAGGTACATAATTAAAACATAGTAAAGCTATCTTTCATTGGGAACTTATATCTTCCTTAAAATAGCAGGAGTTTGTGTATATCACTTTTACAAAAAAGTATTTTGTAACTCTCCCTGGTTCATACTTTGGGTATGAAATTAGCGTTACACTAGCTAATAGCGTAGCACTACAGTGACCTTTCACACCAGGCATTTTGTGTTAAATGGTGTACTGTACACTGGCTTAGGGGCATAAAATGGCTTCTGTAAAAGCCCCTTTCCCTTGCTGATGATCCAGTGCTCTATTACTCTCCCCTGCCAGAAGTTTGTGGGAAGAAATGGGTCAGTGAATAGATTATGAAACATGAAATTGGAAATATTATGAGGTCCAGATAAGGAGGCCAAGGCTGCAAATGGGAACGTAATGGAGGAAAAGATGTACAAAAGTGAGCAATTGTTGTTTAAAATGATTGTGCAGGCTGCAGGGTTTTTTTTTTTTGAATGGCCACTTTATAATGGTTGTGCAACTCCCCAATTGTCCCAATGGATGAATGATTTTGTGTGTGTGTGTGTGTGTGTGTGTGTGTGAGAGAGAGAGAGAGAGTGTATATGTATGTGTGCTGAGTGGGGATGCACGTTCTGTTCTGTTCTGTTCTGTTCTGTTCTGTTCTTTGCAATAACCTATTTATGTAGCAGCTGCTTACAACCTTGTCAGTGCCTGTCCATTTGACACGACTGTCCGAGAGAAATAAAGTGGTTGATTAAAATAGGGGGAAATCGAGTTTGGCCAGTAATTGTAGCCAGTATTAAAGGCTGAATAAAGCACTGTGAAAGCTACTTCAAAGAAACTTGTCATTCACCAAAAAAGAAAAGAAATGAAAAAAGTTATGTAATGTGTTACATCATTCCCATTTCTCCTGTTGTCCACTTGTGTTTTTCACCTTGCTTCACACACATTCACACTCACGCACACACACATACACACACACACAGTGCTCACAAGCCTCGGTCTATATCCAAGTCTCTAAGTGCCCTCTGCACTCAGCCCCTCCGAGTACATTAAAATTATATGTACGATGGCAGGACTCACCTGGGTTTTTGAAGAGCACACACATTTTTGAAATAGACCAACTTTGGAGTATATCAAGTTTAGATACAAATATGATAGAAAATGGCAGAAAATGAGACAGCACTGAAAGACTTAAAGGAGAAATTTGTTGTGAATCAATCCATAGCCCTGTTGTTCGAGGTCACCGAGTACAGTCGGAAGGAAAATCAATGAGAATATTTCATACAACATGGGCCAGATAGTGAACCAGGTAGCTAACACTAACTGAATGGGGCACAGAAACTTACTTTCACTTTCATTTTCCTAAGCCCCATTCAGTTAATGTTAGCTGCTGGTTTGTTATTCGGTCTATGCTGTATCAAATTCTCTCAGTCTTTTTCCTACAGACAGCAGTCCGTCAAGTAACAGGGCCATCAAGCCGGATTTCTCCTTTAAAGGATAAGTCTGGGGTAAATCAACTCATAGCCCTGTTAATCAAGGTCACTGAGTGCTGCTGGTAGGAAGAATAATGAGGAAAATTTTAAATAACATAGACCAACACAAACTGATAAGGGCAAGGAAATGCTATTTCAGTTTCATTTTCTCATGCCCCATTCAGTTAGCGTTAGTGCCCGGTTTACGAATACAATTCATGGTGTACCAAATTTTCACGTTGCTATTCCTACCGAGAGCACTCAGTGACCTCGAACAACAAGCCCATGGGTTGATTTACCCTGGAGATCTATTAAACCTCATTTCAGCATTACTGTAAAATATTTTTTTTTTTTGGAGTTTTCCATCCATTCTCTGTGTCAATTTTGTCTGCAGCTTGGCTTGTTCACTTCAAGCTGACTGATTATGGACGAACAGATGAACCAAATGTATCCAATCGTTCAGAGAAATGAACCCTCAACCTGTCTTTACCAGGGCTTTTGGAGGCCAGCTTCTCCGACTCTTGGGTGTGCGGAACAGCACAGTCTCGCTGGGGGGGCTCGTGCCGCTCATGCTGATGGACTGCACGTGGACTATGTACTCTGTGTCCTCCTCCAGGTCCCAAAGAGCACATGAGCGTGTGGTGGTGTTGACCTCCTGGATGAAGCGCAGCATGCGCATGTCCTTTTTCTGTGGAAACGCCATGGTGGATAGAAGTGAGTTAATTGTTCACACACCACACACACACACACACACACACCACACACACACACACAGAGTTGGATCTGTCTTTGCTCAGTATTTCTTTCTGTTAGTCTTGGCCATAGTCCTTTTCTTCTGTCAATATCATCTTCCCAGGCTTTACACACACATCCAAGAATACCAACACACACATATGCATGTATGTACCTACAAACACATACACCCACAGATGCCCACACACACACACACACAAATACCTGCTGGGTGATGGCAAACCCAATAACAGGGTCCCCCTCAAGGATGTCCCATTTCACCAAAGCCGAGTTCACACCCTTTAACTCGATGGTCACATTGAGTGGGGCGGACAGGGTGTCTGGAGAAAAGAGAAACAGCCAGAGTGGAAGCTGTCAGGGCCACTCATCTCCTCATGTCCTTGATTTAGACTTTATTTGTTTGTTTGTTTCCTCTCTGCAGACTGCAGTAGAGCAACTGAACTACACTGCTGAGAGGAGAAAGTGGTTTTAATGGTGTGATGAAGCTGAGGTTAAAAGGTTACTTCTTCTCTCTTTTTTTTCTTGTCCTCTAGGGCTTTACTTCTCACTCTTTCCTTGCTCTTTCTTTCTCTTCTTCCTCTTCTTCTTGTTTCACCCCCCCCCAGCTAGTCTTTTTTCACTACATTATATTGTGTTCTACAGTCAGGTTCAGTCAGTCAAAGCTTTACTTTGTTGCTCCTTTCCTTCTAAAAAACCCAGACAGTCAATAGCTCTATTACATTTTACCATTACTTACTTGTGTGGGAGTACAGGCAAGGTTATTACCAGAGGTAGCCACCATGTCTGATGACTCCCACAACTAAGAAAATTGCTAGTGCTATACAAACTAGATTGCACTGAAGCTTATTACAGCTCCTGGGGCAAACTAAATCTTCATCAGGGTGCAATGTCGAATGTCTCCAACGTCTGGAGCAAGGTGTTGTCATTTGGTAAAATGAAAGAAACTGTTGCTGAGTGAAACGTGCTCTTGCCATTTCTTTGTCTGCTAGCAGAGCATCTTGGCAACCCAGACATGAGACTTGAATCTACAAAAGAGCCTTTTTTTATGTCTTTACTATGTAATATGTAAGAAACAGTTGCTGAGTGAAATGAGCTCTTGGCTTCTCTTTGCCTACAAGGAGTGTATCTTGGGACCCAGACAAGAGATCCTAGTCTACAAAAGAACAGTTTTTGTTTTCTATTTTATCTCTGTGAAGGGCCTTAGTAACAGCTGTTTGGAACACAGCCACTGAGCCAATTAAGGGACGACGTGGAGGTGTGGCATTTTCAGTAATTATTTGCATACCTTTGTTTTGCTGCTTGCAAGCATTCAGTCTGGCATACAAGGCGAGAAAGGGAAATAGTTTTGAACGTGTGCCCACAGAACCAGTGCCAACTAGACTCATCTGCAGTCCCCTATTGCCAGATCGGAACTAACTCAGCAGGATTCATGCGTGATATTTTTTTGGGAAAATTATCCTTATATCTCTGTGAGGGCACCTCTTTGCTGTGTTTTCACATTGTTAGAATCTTTTCATTCTATTTAGAAGTCTGCAGTGCATTATACAAAAAGATGCACAGCACACATGCACAGTAATGACCGTCCACTCCGGACTAGGAGGTCTTGCATGGCACACCGAAGCACCTCAGAGGAGAATTAGTCTGCCCAGAAGACAAATGCCTATTGATTAACCCCTGGGCCAATGTCTCAAACAGAGGGCTCTGTAAGTCTACTAGTCAATGTTGTATTGGTGGTGAATGATACTGCTTTAACAAAAAACAGAGTGCAGAGCACAACAGAATGGGAGCAATATGGCGGCCATTACATGGGAGGAGGATAATGGTTAGTTGCTTGACTGTTCTGTTAAAAAAACCTTTTCGATTGTGGAAAAGAGCATATTCATTGTTATCTGTGTTAAAAAAAAAAGTTTTAAGTTTTAAGTTTTAACGTTTTCTTTTCTGTTTAGTGAGGTTAAGCTGCATCAAGAACTTTTCTTGATAATTAGTCTTTCGTTTATTGTGAAGTTTCCAAATATTAGTGTTATCACATTAACCATGTTCTTCATTCTGCCTGTTAGTACTCCCCAGTATCATCATTCTGATTTCTCAATCCCTATTAACGGCAGTGGCAATAACAGGTTATAATGAGGATGCATATGCAAACTATTTCATCAAAACCAAACAAAGCACTCGCCAAAGACAAATTAAACTAAGTGTCTGCCCAGTCACTGTTCATGTGTGTCTAATCACAAACAATCAGAAAGTGAAGAGGATGAGTAGAGAGATGCAATCATAGAACACATGCAGCTGCAGGAGGAAAAAAGAAAAAGTCATAGAATGATGATGGATCATTGTTGGATTGTTGGATAACAGTTCATTTGACAAGCTCTTTATGACTGCCCAATAAACATGTCACTCACATTTTTATTTTTGGTGATAATGAACTGTTTGGACATTTGTTATCCCATTGTTTTGACACTGAATGTTCCATTGTCTGACGTAAATCCAAAAATACTCATTCAGCATCTTTCAGTGTGAGTTATGAGGTGTTCATACATCTTAATTTATATTGGGATACCCTCATTACAGTAGATTTTATGACTTGTCAGAACACAGTAATTTTTTTTTTTTTGCACTAGAGGACTAAGTGACTGATCTGGGTACTGCATGTATATCGCAAACCTTAATGTCATTTGCACAAACATTTGTAACTGACCTCTATGAGGAGCTGAGTTTCGAAATACTCTTCACAGAAAACCAAGTGTTCATAAATAACAGGAAATTCAATTACAGTCCCTGTCCCATTACCCGCAGAACAGTATTTCTGAATGTCCCATTTTTGAGGGTTACATATCATTTTATGTGAGCGCATAATGAGTGTTTAATTTTTAAAAAATATAGATGAGCTAAGCTGAGATTGTATCACAGCTTTAAGACTTTCAATCAAATATTATGTTATGCTCTAACACAAACCTCTTAATAGCATCAGATTTATCAGTCGTCGAGCAGGACAAATCTCAAATCAAATATTTATAACCTAAAATGACTCTGTGAGGGATGCTACCCCCCGTAAGTGTTTTTTTTTTTTTTAAACCATGTAGTAAAACGTGTCACTTGTTCTATAAAACAACAGTACTGGCTGTTAAAATGTATGCAAGGCTTGTCATTAATTGCATCACAGAAAAGCACATATCCTATTGATGACAGTTGCAGAAATGATTGTATTTGAAATTTAACAATGAATACATGAAGTCAAAATAATTAGGGTGGTATTGATTTTGATACTTTAAAACTGGAGCTGTTTGGGCTGCCCTGTGTTATGAATTCTGTCTCTACCCTCACCAACAATTTACTCTTTACAATTAACCCCATTGCTATTATACCCAGACATACAAGACATAAAACCATCCCAGCATGATTATGATCAAACCCAAATGCCGAGTTGTTAGCTCAACAGTGTTGCAGTATTTGTAGTCTGGTGGTTGTGTCTCATGTTTAGTACAGTAAATAGATAGCCTAAAGTCACAACAACATCTAACGCATCCTGTGCCTGTCTGTGTTTTCCCTGGTCATTCTGTACCTTGGGAGCACGACAGTATGTTGTCAGTAAACTGGGTTACTTCCCCCAATTAAAAGAAAATCTGCACGTCTGCCTTTTGTTGGCCTCTGTCACTGTACTGTGTTGGCAATCTGTGTCTGTCCCCTGACTACATAGGATTGTCTGTCCTAAAAGACATTTCCACAAGAGTGTTACGAAACACAGTCGTAAAAAGGAACTACACATAGTGCTTGGGGGCAAGATGCAAAGTGTCTCAGTCTGATGTAACAGTTGTGCCATGATTCTTGTTAGAGGGATTAAATGTAAAAGGGTATGTATCCACAAAGAGCAGAACTTATATAATCACCTATAAATGCTATCCAGTTTTCACCACAAAAGTTCCCTGAAAACATTTTACTAATGGGTTACTATTCCAACCTGGGAAAAACTGAGAAACTTGGGAGAACGCATGTACATGTTGTAGTACAGTTAGCCAATAGTCAATCACTGGGCATTACTGTGCAAACCCCACCACCCCATTAGTGAAGAATTTAACCACACTTCCTAATATTTATTTTTCCTAGACATCAAATGACATTTCAGCCACCCTATTTAAATCTTAAGGCTTAAATCTAAGGCACCTTGTTTCAGTGTGACCTGTAACATTTCATGATGCGAGCGTTAACTGACAGGTCTGTCTCTTTAACACACTTTCAATCCTCTTCTTGTCAAAGTGATAAAACAGAATACAATTCTTGCTCCACACATCCGTGTCAGCAGTTCTGGCCTGGTATGTTTATTTTGCTGGCGTTACACAGACACGACGTAAAAGAGGCCTGAATGGTATTGAAAGGTTAAAAACTGATTGAATCACATTCGGGATAATACCACCTCAAATTCAGTGAACTTCCCGAGTTCGTATACTTATTTTGATAGCACACATATGCTTAACACTTTATCTGGGGCTTGTGGTTAGCTGTATATTTCGAAAATTGGGGCGCGCATCCGGGGGTGGTGTGTCATGAGAATTCTTTTCTATCAAATACCGAATTGATTTAGAATGCATAATATAGGCTACCAACGGTAGTATATCCGACAAACGGCTGGGATACTGTATTAAACTTGTGCCTGATTTCCATGCATGGCGGGGATAACCACTGTTGCTTTGTAGTGAGGCTGAACAGGTAGTGTGTGAAAGGTTTTCAAATCACTCTTCGCTATACGAGCACAATAATACTCGACTGGATTTCTTAACGGTGTCTGTTTGCTTTAATTCCAAAATACTGACGTTGGTGATACCGACTCATAAAGACAGCGCATACATTCATCATATCAGCAGCTATTTTCGATGATACGGTGGTTAACGCCACATAAGCGAAGAGAAACCCCATTTCGAATAAAATAACAGGTAGTCCATTATGTAAATGGTCATAAAAACACAGTAAATGCAAACTTACCGGCATCAACTGATGACATAGAAAGATAACCAAGAAACAGTAACGCAGCGTTGAAGCCTTTTTCCTCCATCCTTCTAATAAATCTTTACATTCTGTTCTGAGGACGTTGAATCCCATTTACTCTGGGTTGTGTGAACAGCTAGATTGCCGTGTATTTGTAAAACATTCACGACTGTCTAATGCTGCCTTGCTCTTGACGTTGGCTATCCCCGTGCAGGAACGGCGTCAGGTCTAAACTCCGTAGTTGCCGCAGAAAGGCGACATCGGGGGTCTGGGTTGCCTACAGGACCTGGGACAGCGCATCCAGCTCTGCATTCAAGACGCGCGTACAGCATTCTACGCACCTCTGCTTTTTGCAGGGAAGCGTGCCTCGCTCATCAGCGTCCACGTTGATAATTGCTGACCGATCGTTTTAGTTTGTCCCATACAATAGCAAACAAGCTGTTGTGCTTTATACCGCGTCCATCACTTGTGCCAAAGTGTGTTTCTTAGGCACTCGAGTTTACTGGAGTGCTGCAGAATGGGACGTGCTGTCATCGTCAGACCTCCTAAATCCAGCCCATTCATTGTCTCCTTACTCCCCTCCCGCCGGTCTCCCTACCCTTGTATTACCGTTAGGGTGAATTGTCAGCATTAATAATATTACTGCAGATGGGGACTTCCCATCTCCTGTCTTACTCGTGCCAAGTGGTAGAGGACATCTTATGATACTGCGCTTTTATCATATTGATTATCTGATATTCTGTTTGACATAGTCAGTCACAGGTGATTTTATATTACTTGAAAGTGAGGTGTAAATGCTTTAAGGAGAATTGTTGTACAAAGGCTTACAAACCCCACAAGTGTGTGTTCATTAAAAAAGGCTGTGCTTTAGGGGATGCCAAAGGGCATGCATACATCCATGTTGGCCTGGACCAACTGTCAAACTAGTCTAGTCTCACCAACAGTCTTAAAAATGGAAAAATATAAGTATAAGCGGGTACAAAAACAACCCATATTAAACTTGCGCATTGTGCCCTAATATGAGCTAGACTCCAATATGAGAACAGAAAGATGAATCGCTGTGTTGTATTAGTTTACAAAGCATCAAAAAGAGAAAGGTGTATGAAATGGTTACCAATTGCAATTGGGCTCCCTTTGCAGTCATTGAATTCAGGTATTTTCTCCTGTGTCAAGCCCAGGCTGGACATCAGAAGCACAAAATATCTTTATTGTTTTTTCATATTTCATATTGTTCAATCATTTGATTTTTTTTTTGTAAAAATTCTTGCTGAATTGCTGAATGCTGAAAATCCATAGTGCCTGTCCTTAGTAGGTGCCCACAGACATCACAAATGTCTCAGAATTACAATTTAATTGGATCCATTTGACTCAAACTGGTTCCAGAATATGTGTAAACCAAGGCAAGCAAACGTGCAATGCTCCCCCCAGTGTATTCATGTGATTGCATGTCATGGGGAAATGTTGGAGCCTTTGATTTCTGTATGGGTCACACATTGAACTAGCATTTCAAACACCAGTCTCTGGTTAATGTTGCCTAATTGGGTGCTGTGGCTTTGCTAGCAAGATAATTACACAGGGCTTTGGCACTCTTGTCTGGAAGATGACCTGCAGTACACAGGAAACGTGACTTATGTCTGGGTGAAGAAGGGCAAGCAATCCCTCTGTTCTCAGCACATGTAGACCTATGTGCACACGGTGCTCCTGTAAACCTATATCAGCACATGGCCCTCCATTCAGGACTTAATATGCTGCATCAGAAAGGCCAAAAGAATCAGTATGGACCCCAGCCATCCTAGTCATGGGCTGTTTCAGCGGCTACCATCTGGCAAGCGATATCGAAGTCTTAAGGCTCGGACCACCAGACTCCAGAACAGTTTTTTCCACTAAGCTATAAGACTTATGAACATGGAAACAAAGACAGCCTAAGCCTGTGCCTGTCAGTCTGGTGTCAGTCACACACACACACACACACACACACACAGTGACTCTTTCCCTTAACATACTATTTAGTTATTATTTATTTTTTGAGTAGCAAAAAACAAGAATTTTACTCTCTTACACTAGTGCAATGAGGTGTCATAAAGGTAATCTTGAATCTCGAATCTATGACATAAAAAGAGAGTGTAGCTATGATGGCAGTTACATAAACAGTGTGTTGGTGCTTGATATATTTTGTCCCTGATACTGATGTTAAATCTGTAGTAACAACTCCAGCTGGTTCTTCCTGGCACGTCAGTGGACTATGCAATACAAAATCTGGTTTTGTGGCCATGATGGCAGTTACATGGGCTGTGTGTTGGTGCTTGATATATTTTGTCCTCATACTGATGTAAAATCTGTAATAATAACTCCAGCTGGTTCTCACTGGTATGTCAGTGGGCTATGCATTTCCTCCATTTTCCATCAGATCTGAAACAAACGTCGCAGTAATTTCACTCCCTGGGGGTGCAGAGTGACTTATTGAGTTACCAACCAACGATGAAAGTGTCTAGATATTGTACATGCTAAATCAATGCCGATTGCAGTCGAAATTGCAATTTGCTATTTATTTATTTATTTTCCCCTTCCACTGGACAATGGCTAATGACATATCTCCCTGCAATGTTATTCAATAAGCTCATAAAAGTTTATGGGACCTTCGCCTCTGAGGTGATTGCCTGCTGGCCACTTCTGTCCACTCAGACCTACAACAGTTATTTAGGGCAACATCTTGGACAGTGTATTATTTGAGTGCACTACACTGCTCTTAAACCTGGAGCAGAGGCTAGAAGTCACTGCTGGTTGCTGTTGGATTTTTTGGCACTGCTGTCATGACAGCATATTATTAAAATGATCTACTGCCATTTAACCTGTAGTAGTGAGGATACTGATGGTGCTGAATGACGACATTATTTTACAGTTGTGCACTTGGTCCTTGATGTGTGATGTATGATGGCCTTTTCCTCATAGTGTTTCTTTGAAGGCTTGTACAGTTTGATCATAGAGCATGCCAGGGAGGTGGTTCAGGCAAAAACACTGGAAACTTAAATAATAGCCATATGGTCCAGTGTCACACATGGAAGATTTCACAGTTGTTCTCAAATTGTCAATGTATATCTGCCAGCTTCTCTCACCCTGTCTCCATACTATTCTTTCTTTCTTTCATTCATTTATTCTGTCTCTGTCTGCCATTCTTTGCCTCTGTCTTTTCAGATAGAAAAACTGGACAGTGGATGGTAATCTTACCAGGTCCATTTACCAGGGCCCTGGGGGCTGCCTTAGGATAACAGTGGCCACAGAACTACCATAAATTGGTATGCAGGCAAACCACTGCCTCTCCACCTCACTCAGTGGTCCAGAGAGACCCCAAGCCCAAATCTTTTTTTCTTCTTCTTCTTTTCCTTCTTCTCTCCCCCCATGTGTGTAGTGGTGGCCCACTTCCGAATCGATCCCACGCTTCCCTAATGAAAGCCCTTCCCTCTGGGATGGGGCGCAGGGAGAGCGCCGCTCCACTATGTGTGATTGTTTCATTACCGGGCCTGTCACTGGAACCAACCCTTGTGCGATGGGGGAAGGGGGAGGGGGGGTGAAGCACTGCAGAGGCCTCTCACTTCTAGTCTGAGGGGAAATGGCGTTAGATGAGACGCAACGAAAATCTGTGTCACTGCACGGTCGCGGTGAGAGACAGAGAGTGAGAGAGAAAGGGAAAGAGAAAGAGAAAGAGAAGTGTGTGGGTGGGGGCAACAACAGAATAGCATGGCACCTCCTGAATCATTTACAGTATAGTATGGTTGTATTACTGTGTCTATGTTGTTGGAGCGTTTTTTTGACATTGTTTTGATTAAAGGGGTTTCTTGTGTTTGCCTGCACCAAGTTGTTTTGACTTGTTGGGCGAGAAGCATGAAGACTGAAGATAAAGTGCAGTCCTCTGAGAGCCTGCTGAGAGAGAGGCAACCATTTCCACACAAATGCAATGTGGTTCAAAATGCAAATCAGTGCTTGTTTATTTCTGAGACATGACTCACCTAATGTGCACATTTTTTTAGATGATGTCGGCGCTCCTGTGAGACTCACATAGGACCATTTCAGAGAAATTAATTGACTTCTACCAAGAGCCATCATAAATATTGAAAGCAGACTAGGAAATACTAGCCAATGTCCTTAGTGTGGGATCAGAAAATACAGCAAACTGCAGGAGAAAACAGAAAAAGATTTGTGAAAAATATGTTAATCTAGCCAAAGCTAATTCTGTACAAATAATAGTATACCCAGAGCCTTTCCTCCTTCTGTGACTCAGTGAAATAAGATCAGTAGTTGCTTTCGTTGCAGTAAAACCAAACCCCTCTTTAATAAAATATCATAAAGTGTTCTGCATTTTCATGACTTGCACACCCAAATGCTTACAGTCACATATGCAGTTTTTTTTTTTTTTTTTTTTTGTGGCAGAATCTTGTTGCTAAGATTTGGCTTCATTAAGTGGGTCAATCCAGTGCTGACAGCAGATTCCTGCTGTGAATGGCATAGATAGCAGGGTGTAAGTGAAACCCCTTCTCTCCTATTCGACTGATTGCTTATTTATTTATTTATTTATTTATTTATTTATATATGTATGCTATTGCTGGCTTGGCTTCTTCTGTACTCTAAAGGCCTGTTTTTTTCGAGAGGGAGGATATGTCATTAAAGTTTCCATTCAAAACCAATCTGTGCTGCTACTTCTGCATGCTGGATGCTTTTCTTCAAACACACCAGGTCAGCACATGATCAAGAAGCACAGACACTTCATTAAATGTATGTCTAGAGTGAGGGAAGTGTTCAATAGCTGATTCACCAAAAGTTTTCTTTTTCACTACAGCTCTTTGATTGTTCAACATCTCAAGATGAATTGTTTCCTTCTTTTTCTGACAGCATCAAAGCATGAGCATGTGCCACCTTTTTATAGTGTTGACAAGAGAGTAACAAATTCAGGAAATATCAATAAAAGCAGTAGAACAGCAGATATTAATGTATGCATCTCCATAACAAAGCATGTAAGTAACTTTCAGACACAGACATGTCTATAGTTGGGACAGTGTTACTGAAGACAGAAGACTGCATATTCATGGTATGACAGTAATAGCTTGCCGTTCATGCTCCTGGTCCCTATACTGCAATGTCAGTGGAAGAGCAGCCCACATCATGCCAGGCCAACACAGCACTCAGGGAGAGAGAGGGAGGGAGGAAAAAAAAAATAGCTGACATCACTGCATCACCTCTCAGTCATGAATATTCTCCATCCAGGCTTTCTGACCTCCTGTCCTTGGATATTGACACACACACACACACACACACACGCGCCCATGGCTGTTCACATACTACAGACAAACTTGCATACGCACACAAACCCAAACACATATACACACAAAAACATTTATACATTACAGAGGCACGTGCACTTTGCACACACACACACACGCAAACACATGCAGGCACACACACACACACGCTTACACTTGCTTCTTGGCTGGCTGACTCAGTGGTGAGAGATAGATTGGAGTTGAATGAATTTACTAAAGTGATCCCAGGATGCAGAGTTAGCACTGGCAACCATGGGAGAGGTTGTCCCCTTGATAAAAAAAGACATCTGTAAACGATTCTGCGTCTGACGTCAGCTCTTTCATTAGGCCACACAAGGACATCCATAAGCTAACAGTGCTGAGGGTGCAAATCTGATGATTAGGGAAAGTACAGATGAAGGGACTGGTCTCAGATCAGGTCCTTAAAAACAAAACAAAACTAGAAACTAGAAACCTAAATATGCACGTAGAAATTCATATTCAGGATGGGAAAAAGATGACTTGCACAAAAAGAGATGACAATGTGCACTTCAAAATGGGAAGAGGATCAACAAGAGGACAACTTGCGCTTCAGAATAGTGGGTTCTCTTTAAGTCGAAGCACTTTGATGACATCACCTAGTGCGATATCAACTTTGGGCGTACCTATTCTGCTGAATGCTCTTCAATCAATGCCAAAGGCTGAGGGCGGATCCGCTCCGAGCTATATAACACAGGCGTATGCACGCTAGCCTTCCTTTTTCACCTTTCAGCGACTACAGACTGCATGGACCCCTCTTCACGACTTTGTCGCTTCAGACTGCAAGAGCTCCAGTGTTCAGCAGGCTTTGGCCCCTGAGTGAGCCGTCTAAGCGGATGGTTTATTGCACAATCCACCCTTTGCCTGCTCGGCGAATGCCCGCACTGTTCCATGATGAATCTGTATACGTTCTGCCTCTGAGCTGATGTGCGCCGAAGCCCTAGACAATGACTTGCCATGTGCGTAGCCTACTGCTAACAAGGATGCTACAGGACAGCCTGCTAGCTCTCTCAGCCCATCCCTTATCTAACGCAGCACGCCACCTCGTCCTCCTGTTTCTTTCATGGGACCCGTTGAACCGAATATCTCCTTTGACTCTAGAGAGGATTTAGTCTCCCTTCACACATCTGACAAAGACAGCCTCACGGACCCAGAGGAAGAAGACAGCGCTTCGGTGACCAAAACCCTTCAGAAGCACAGAGCACCCAAGGTGCCTCTCACAGGTGAGCTACACAAGCTAGTGGAACATGTTGTTCAAGCTCTCGACCTGCCGTGGCCGGACTCCCTTCCTCCCTTCCACTCCAGGTTTGACGGCTGCTTTTAAGACGCGCTGCCATCCCACAATTCCAGGCCCCTCCGGTCTTTCCCGACTTGGGCGCGGAGGTGCAACATCATTGGGCCCACCCATCCACAAATATGGTGACCACACAGGAATCACAGAAAGCCGCAACACTCACTTTCCTCTCTGGCTTATCCGCATGCCTGCCACACCCGAACGTGGCTTATCTGCATGCCTGCCGTCAAAGACACCATGGCTGTCTATTTATCCCCCTCCTACACAACTCTACCTTCTAAAGCCCATTCTTAAGCCCATTCTTAATGGGCTACAGCGAGTCTCATAGAGAAGCATATGCCTGCATGGGGCAGGTGTGCAGGTGTGGTTTTAGCAACTTTATGCAAATTCCTCACTCGCCGGGATGTCAGGCCAGGTTTCAGGCAATGCATTGGCAGGGTTTAGGCTCCGATACCACCGCAGCCACAACAAAACTGCCCTCACAACCACTATGCATCCGAGCATCCTATATCCTCGAGCCCCGATGCAGCAGGGAGTCCCCCAGGTTCGGGTCATCTCAGGTGGACCTTTTGTGTCTGAGAGAACACCCACTGTCCACTATGGTTCTAGATATATATAGACAGGTTAGCGCATCCGTGACCTCACACACTGTTATACACTTTCCTCCAATCGCTCTCCTCCAAACAATGCTGGACAGCATAATCTTGATAGCCTTCCACTGGCCAACACAGATGTGGTTCTTGGATCTGATTCCCCATGGACATTTCTCTCTCCCAGGGATCTGCTGTCCCAAGTGAGGCACAGTGTGGCACCCATCACCTGTGCTATGGCGGCTGACAGCCTGGCCCCTGAACAAGAACAACTACTAAGCCATGGTCTACCCCCATTATTGGTGAAGACAATTCAAAGCACTAGACCCCTATCCACTAGGTTTCCTTATACACTGAAGTGGCGAGTGTTCGCATCATGGTACGCAGAATACTACCACGATCCTTTCACATGCTCTACTGAGGCTGTTTCATCTTTCCTACAACACGTGTTTGAGCAGGGACATACATTCTCTACACTCAAAGTGTATCTGGCAGTCATATCAGCTTGTCTTGTTGGCCAGAACAGCGTAACTCCAGGTGCATACCCCTTAGCTACCTGTTTCATCAAAGGTACATCTACCCCCATCTGGGTCTCTAGTGCTGGTGCTGAGAGCTCTGTCCAGTTCGCCACTCAAGCTCCGGATATCTCTCAAGATGGCACTCCTGTTGGCCTAGGCGTCAGTTGAGCATGTAGATCTCACTGCTTTATCAGTCATGTATGCGGTTTGCACCTGGGGATACCAGGGTCGTTTTACATCCTAACCCTTTCTACGTTCTCAAAGTCATCGATCTGCCTGCTCTAGACCTTCCCGTCTTACCATTAGAACCAGAGCTAAAGTCAATCTGTCCTGTTAGAGCATTGCATGCATGTACATATATATATATTGAGTGCAACCTCACATTACAAAAAGACAGAGCAGCTTTTTGTATGTTTTGGTACCCAAGCTTGTAAGATAGCTTTGTCGACATTTGGCACGCTAGCTGGTCGAGGCTATACACTTGCCATACAAAGTGTCTGGGGCACAGACTCCGGAGGACCCGAGAGCCAATTTGACAAGGAATGTAGCTGCGTCATGGGCCCTATGGAAAGGTGTTCCTGTTAGGGACGTGTGTCAGTCGGCAAGCGGGCCAATGGGAACACTCTTTTATCTGCTTCTATAGTCTGGATGTTATGAGCACACCTGTTGCTTGCTCAGTCCTGTCCACCATCAACGGTGTTTGATTTTGTGTTAATGTTCCACTCAGATGAAACCGTTCTGTGGGTCAAGTCACAACGTGTACTTGAGGCTATGTGGTATATGCGTCCCTAGGTGGCATTTAAGTGCTTCAGCAAAAAGAGAATTTTAGGTTATGAATATAACACCGGTTCTCTAAAGGAGAAAACAAGACACCACCTTGATCTGCCTATTTTACATTTTGACTATTATGCTTCAAGTGTGAAAGAGAGAGATTGGTGCACATGCACCTGCATAATGTAGCTCAAAGCTAGCTTGCTCATAGAGCATTTCAACCTCACAATGCTATTTTTATTTCCCCAAGACCTTTTTGCAAGAAGTTTTTTTCATTTACTGGGAGTACTTGAAAGCCTCATCACAGTCCAAAAGCCTCATGGATGAGTTCATAAAGCAGTTGCTTTTGGGGAGACAGTTTAATTAGCGTTAGCTTTCAAGACCGCTGAGGATCCTGCTAGGGATTACCTAATGTTGTTCCATTGAGTTTTAAATCATGGCACCCAAGTCTTACTTCTGTGCATATCCCCGTAAGGTTGTTGGCACCTTACAGAACATTTTTTGAATATGTGGTAAATGTATTTGAATGTATTTGTATTTGACTTAGTAACATTAATTGACTAGGCAAACAGATAACTTTGATAAAGGTTTTACAGATGGCATTTCTGTCTTAGCCTTAGCTGTACTGTTATACTAGGACAGTCACAGAGATCAGAATTATTTACAAAAACACATCATCTCATTTTATGTTATTTTTACAGTGATTTTCATGTTATATCAATCAAACTGGAGATGAGTTAGGTAGATTTATTTTTTGTATCAAAATAACCCACTGCAGTTTGGTTGACACTACCTGAAACACCCCATTAAAAAGGCATGATCTCCATGTTGTAATCTTAATATTTCACAGTATGTGATTTCATTAAAGTAAGATTTTTATTGCCACACATTTGAACAGCCTGTGTCTCTGCCATTAGTTCGGCTTGGTCAAAAGTCTGGTAAATGAACTGTGGGGTTTTTGTGTGTCATTCTCTGTGTCAGGTTACAGTGCGACACGAAGGACGTGAGGAGCAGTCAGTCAGTGAGGATAATGAAGTCTGCCATTGAAGGTGTGTTATTAGAATGCTGAACTCTGTGATAGCATGAGTCACTGCTCTCGCCTCCCACATCATTTCCTTGGGTTTTATGAGCCATTTTAAGCTGTTCCAGGTACATGATCTTGCGGGTAGTTTTTTTTTTTTTTTGGGACTGCCTTTTGCTCATTTTTACCATTTCGCCCATTTTCCACACTGTGCTCCCCACACTGATGATGTTAAGCCAAGCAAGAAATCTTTCAATAACCTGTACTATGGCCACACATATGCAGGTATAGACACACACATACACACACACACACACACACAGATATACTCTAAGACACTCACTCTCGCACACACTAACATACACACACACACACACGCAGTCATTCTTTGCAGTATCCACATACCCAGAGAAGCACACTCACACACTCATACAGACATTCTCTGAGGTACAGACTTTAATACACAGAGAACTAAGGACACAGAGTAAAAGAGAGAGAGAGAGAGAGAGAGAGAGAGGGAGAATAAGAATTCCCTCTTAAACTTACATAATCTTTTATGGTGGGAAGGAAGCAGCAGATAACAGTGTTCAGGAGTAAGGGGATTGGAGGGAAGTGAGGGGGCGATGAGAGAGGGCAAGGAAGGAGAGGTCGGCAGGAACAGGAATAAAAATGACAGTGTGGGTGTGTGTGGGTGTGTGTGTGTGTGTGTGTGTGTGTGTCTTCACGTCCCCCGATCTTTATGAGTTGAGAAAGGCTGTGTGGGTTCTTATGCATATTTATAAATGTCAAAGAAGGGGCAAGAAGGGAATGTGTCAGGGTGGCATTTTATAAAAGCGCAATAATCAATTGTTCCTGTTATACATCTGTTGAAAATGACACCAGATAGCTGGATGATGACCCCACACAAGGCCATGAAAAGGTGTATGTAGTTCTGAGATACTATAATCACATCTTGCTGAATAGACTGAACCTCGGCAGAAAGTTTTGTGCATAAGCTACCTCATCGTCTAGACTTCTCTTATGCCGTGTTTATATTTTGAGCATAATGCTACCGTCTGGCAATAGTGCACATATTGCACAAATTTGACCAAACTGGTAAAAAAAAAAAAAAAACATTTTTTTGTGAAAGCAAATACTGCCATGGGTTTCTAGCCAAGATAGAAGAGCTATAGCAGAACTGTTATGACCCAAAGTCGGACCTTAAGTTTGATATTTTGTTATGTGAGTGACGGCCTGTCTTCCCTGCTAAGCGGAGAGAGGAGCTAACACAATTGCTCAGCTGTGCCACAGGGTGCTGTCAGGGCAACAGCAAACATTTCCCTCGGAAAACTTTTTAATGGCATGCCTGAAACACTCACTGAGTCCTGTTAGTTTGACTTTTTTGGTTCGGATGACTATGGTAGGACGTGAGACTCTTGGCACTGACATATTGCATTAAGCCACACACAGTCATTCTTTACATACAATGTGTAACACAGTGTGAGCATTTTATAGGCACACACACACACATACATAGGCACAGGATAGGCTGACAAACAGAATGCAATTTCACTAGATGTCTTTCACCCAGTTTTTCTGCATGTTACAATAAAACTCTTTGAGTCCTTGCTGTCAGAGAAACAACCCATTTTGGTGCATTATTCGTCATACCTCATGACAACATGGCCATGAAGTGGCCAATGACCTTAACTGCTTGTTTTATCTTTGGACTTAAACGTCCATCTATAAATCCCAATATAAGGTAGGTCCCCTCTGCACTCTTCCCTGAGATGAGTCCAAATGAAAAGCTCTCTCAGCCCTTGATCTCCAAAAAGCAGCAGACTCACAAAGGAGTAGTGAATCATTCTGTTCAGATACTTCTCTAAATGCACTACTCAGCCCTGACTGGCTTAAGGCACAGCGTGTTTATTGGTGGCTTTGGGGATTTCAGCCACAGGTCGAGCGACAGGGGCGTCGCTGGCATGACTCACGTCGGGGCCAGCTGAGTAGTTTGAGGTTTACATTAAAGATAGGGTAACCTGTGAGGAAGTGAACATCTCTTCTGTCAAAGTGTGCCACATACATTAGCAGCCAACCTGTGACATTAAAATAGCCTATGGCCTAATAAACAATGTCATGCACCTACACACTATCAAGTCGATCAGGTTGATTTCACTGCAGGTCTCCTGAACCTGTGCAAACTACAAGAGCTGAGACTGAATCCAGCACACAGCCACCTTTAGCATAGAGGATCATTGTTTCAGCATGTAGTGAATCTGACAGGGAACAAAAGGAGTGTGAATCATCCCCCTATCAGAATTATTCTAATACAGATACAGTGAAAAGATCCTCTTTCTATCGCAAGTTCTCATTTTCTGTTTGGACCAAAGCTGTCACAGTGGGAAAAAGTAATGTCATTCATAAGACTATAGAGATGTGTGTATGTGTGTGTGTAGATTTTTATGTATACCACTGTGCCTTTGATGGTTTAAGGCTATGTCAGATTCACGTAGCTTATTCTCATACAATTACAAAATTGCCACAGAGGTATAATGCTATTTTCCTGTGATCAGAATGTCCTACATTTCCTGACCCCTTACTACTGTGAATAGTAGTTAGTACAGGGTTGACCTTATGCCTGTCATATCTTTATGCTGTCATGACAAAAACCTAAGCAAGACATGTTGTCAGTGTCCCCATGACACCTTTTTTTTCTGAATTTGAGGCAGGATAAAGTCTTGTTGGCAGTCAGAGGTCTGAACAATTTTTCCTCCATGGTTTACTCACCCAGACTGATTCATGCCCTTGTCCCCCTTGCTGAGTGTCAAAAGATTGCAGGTTGTCTGCCGGTCATGGCCATGCCAAGCTAATTATAAGGTCTCCTATCACCCAAAGATGTGAGAAAGAGAGTCACCTGCAGAACAGTACATTCAGCACATCATTATCGACGAGAGGAATAGCTGTGCCATGCCATCACAAAGGCCGAGAGCTTGCTTTCATGTACCCATTTGCCCATGCCAGCCGCAGTAGGGCAGAAAGGTGTGTGAAATATTCGTCAGCTGTTTTCAGGCACGTTTGTCTGTGAAATGAAAAAGAAAAAGAAAAGTGGGGGAAAGGATCATGAACGGGTGATGCCTATGGGAAGGTTTTCTCCCTTACAGAAATGATATGTTGGTTGGGCAAATTTGTTTTGCATGCGTGAACAGCCGTTTAACCAAATGTAGGGAAAACAGAAGGCAATGCGACAGGTAAAGCAATCGGCAAGGCAAGGCTCAAGAAACGTTGAATGAAAATTTTAAATCTATCAGCTGCTGCTGCTGCCCGCTTTTAACCTTCTTCTCGATCACCCCCACTTAAAATTATTTAGGATGCTCATGGATGTTGATATGCAAATGCTTATCATTGTATAATATAATAGATTATGCTATTATTATTATTAGTAGTAGTAGTAGTAGTAGTGGTAGTAGTATTGTTGTTGTTGCTAATATTATTATTATTGTTATTATTTGTAGTAGTAGTATTGTTGTTGTTGCTATTATCACAATTGTTATTATTATTATTAGTAGTAGTAGTATTGTTTCATTGGCTTGCAAATTGCTTATTACTACCTGACCAGCTCTGTTTCCTCCCAGGTGCTCTTTCCCACTGCTGTGGAGGGAAAAAAATTTGATGTGTGATGAACTTTCTTTTGAGAGAGTAATGCAGTTGATCCCATTAGGCCCGTCTATTTCTGGTTTCTGCTGAAACAGGCAACTTCCAAAATTGCCAAGGTGAGGTTAAGACTTATGTACAGACCATTAAAGTATATACAAGCTTTTTTTCGTTGTTGTTGTTTTGAAAGTGCATTTAGGCAGGAGGGAGTTCCCAGTTCTTTACTGCAAGTGCACCTTTTTGGACTCCTGAAAAGGAATTAAGTGCATTATCATTGAGGACGGAGCCAGAAGACTTATTCTACTGATAGATAAAAACAACTGCTTCCTCAAAATACTACAAGAAGGCTTTTTCTTGATGAAGGAACCCCCACCCCATTCGCAAATGGCTTGATGAAGAAACCCCCATCCTATACACGCAAATGCACATTCAAACATTTATTTCATAGCAGACACTGTTAATATTAATTCCTGACTTAATAATATTTAATACTCAGGTACGCTTTAATAGATTTTGCGCCTGCCATGATGAGATTAATAATGAATTAAAGCAATCTCACTGCGCCATGCTTCTGTAATCCGTCTGGATTAGATTGCGTTGACTGTAGATTAATGTGTCGTAGCATAGGGCTGTAGATCTGGGCATGGTACTGATTCACAGGCTGCGGTGGAGAGTAAGAGCAAGGCAGGCGGGCTGGAGGGTGAGTGAGTGGGTGGAGGGGGTGGAGGAGTTGGAGAGGGAGGAGATGGAGGGGGGGGGGCCTTGATGAATAACTGCAGTACTGCTACTGACAGCCGACAGCAGCCGCACCAACATCAGCCCCACCACCGCCACTGAGCCACATTCACCCTGCATACCCAAGGCAGAGGATGGATGGGTGAGTGTGTGTGTTTTTTTTTTTGTGTGTGTGTGTGTGTGTGTGTGTGTGTGTGTGTGTGTGTGTGTGTATGTGCATGCATGCCACACACATTTAAATTAACCTACCTTTTTGTGTATAGTTCTTTGCCCTGTGTGTGTGAGCACTATATAGAAAGTGCATGTGTGTGTATGTCTGTGTGTGTGGGTATTTATGTTACTTGTGTTAACTTTTGTGTTTATGTTTGCATAATGTGTTTCATGCTTACAGTATATGTGCCTCATTGAATAGATAGATCTCAATACACACAGTTAATTTATAACTGTATGTGTTCTTACATGTGACTGTTGGGAGTATAAGCCCAATATCTTCTTTATGTGTTTGTATGCCTTTGTTTTAATATATACATTTTTAAATTTAGCTCCATATGTGTGTTTTTATAAAGACCATACACCACATTTACTTACTTCCTTACACTGCTTCATCCCTTAAGGGACATAGGGCTTCAATAAGCTGTCTCTAGCGCTTGCGGTCCTTAGAAGCATGTTTTGTTTCTCCTCACAGTATGTTCATCTTGTACATCATATACCACACAACAGCAGTAACATGGACTTGCCCTGGTCTAAAGCCTTGGATTGAATTAACTGATTTTGTTATGGTAGAGGTATGATTTTTTTTTTTTTTTGAAAATTCCATCCTTCAAGAAAAACACAAAAACACAACTGGAAAAGCTCTATTGTGTGTGTGTGTGTGTGTGTGTGTTTGCTTGTGTGTGTGTGTGTGCGCGTGCATGTGTGTGTGTGCGCATCCCGGTGTCTATAAAGGGATGATTTTATAGTCACGTCGTCCTATTCACATTTTCTGCGAATTCTTGCCGTGAGTTCATCTGCACATGTTAATATGGAGGCAGCCAGATGCTGGAGAAGAATTCTGAGAATCTCTAATTTGTCTACGGCTGTCTGGTGTCCCATCCCCTTCTCCAGGCTTACCACAGCACACCGTCATTAGAGAGACAACTGGAGACTCATGGGTTGAGAGTAATCAGTAAACACGTTAATGCTCACGGTCTCTTGCACAAACCCCTTTGTCTTTTTCTATCACACACAAACACACACTCACACACATATGGGCTGAAATGTGGCCCTGCAGAGAGGCATACACACACACCGACATTTACCTCCTCACTAGCTATAGGCGGCTATAGACTCACACACAAACACACACACAGAATTAGATATGTGGCAGTGCAAAGACACACACATACACACACACACACATACACATACACAGATATTCACCTCCTCACTAGGTGATTAAAGACACATACACACACACACACACACACACACACATAAACATACACACACTGACATATATGCACTTCCAACCACATGCCACCTCCTTTTTTGTCTCCCTCTGTTTCTCTCATGACTTCTATCTGCCTGGCTTCAATGCCTGCGGAATACTGCGTGGTGTGTCCTCATTAAAACAGAAAATGGGAATACATTTGCTATCGACTGCAAAAGCTGGTTTCTTTCTTTGCTGTGTGTAACTGTGTGTGTGTGTGTGTGTGTGTGTGTGTGTGTGTGTGTGTGTGTATTTTACCTCCCTTCCATCCTTCCTTCTCTCCTCCTTTTTTTCCCCCCTCACCCAGCAGCGGCCTCATTTCCCCACGAGAGAAGCTTTTCCCTGTCTGGCCATTCTGTTCTGATTCTCTTTGGCACGTTTCCTCAAAATCTGCTCACCGCCTGGCCCACGAGGTAATCGCCTGCTCTTTGTCATATGCTGAGGCAGAGCACAATGTGTGTGTGTGTACGTTTGTGTGTGTGTGTGTGTACGTGTACGTGTACGTGTGTTTACGGGTGCAAGTGTGTGTGTGGCACAATGACCGTTTTTTACTGCTCACAGACGAGGTTGCAGTCTAGGACAGTTTTGGAAGTGCTCCGTTTCTATTTAGTTGATACCCGCCGGTTGACTATCACAGATGGCCCATGCCGTGGAAGATCATTTGGAGAAGTTTATGGCCGATGTGATGTTTGATGGGGAAAGCTATTGCCTCAAGCCTGGAGGGAGTCACACAACTTGCCCATGGCAAAAAAAAGCTTGTTGTCGATTTATTGGCACAGAGGCAGTTTCCTAGGCTACCTCTGCACATGAAAGCGTCAGACAGTGTCATGAGGAAATCATCTCCACCGTCTCCATCTCCATCTCCTAATCATTGTATCATCATTCTAGCCATGGCGGGTGGTGGTAGCGTAGTGGTTAAGGAACCTGGCTAGCGTGTAAGTAGCCTGAAAAGTTGTGGGTTCGAATCCCGGCTGCCACCGTTGTGCCTTGAGCAAGGCACTTAACCCTAAGTTGCTCTAGGGAGACTGGCCTGAACAATTGATAGTTGATGAGTTGTAAGTCGCTTTGGATAAAAGCGTCTGCTAAATGCATAAATGAAATGTAAATGTAAATGTAAATGTAGTCAAGGACAATTTTTTAGATGCAAAGAGGGTGCCATTTAGCCCAAACCAACCATTCCAATCGTCTCAATAAATATAAGGTTGCTTATGTTTCAATAAAACAAAATTGAATATATTTTATGAATACATTCTATTTTAACATCAGAGATACACATATTACAATACTCAATTTATCTATTCTATGACCCCTTTAATCACAATTTATTTGTAATTCTCATATTGAGTATGCTTGATGTAGTGCTGTATTTTAGAAATGCAGAAATGCAGCCACCCATGTATACTGATCCAGTAGTGAACACAGATCTGGCAGGCGTTCCCCGTATTTTCTCCAGTTATTGTTTTGTCTCACCGTGGTCATTTCTTCTCTCATTTATAATTCTTGTGTCTGTTACTCCCAGGGGACGGAAGCTCATCTCGATTCTTCCACTCATGTGAGCAATTATGCACACCCACCTGGTCCATTTGCAGTTGTATTGAGATTCTGGAACAGAGGAGGAAAAGGACGATCTAATGTTCCTCTATTGTCAACCCCAGGCTATAATAAGCTTAGAGAAGAGAGGTGCTGGTTAGAGAAAAGGTGGACTAGTTGCTATTGTATGGATGTTGGGATTTTTGTAGATTCATATATTGTGAAGGTGTGCTTTATTTGAAGGTTTCTACATAAGAGTGCCATTAGCTTTTCATAAACATGACATGATATGTATCATGAACACTGATGACACTTCAGTAAGAGGTATTAAGAGTCTGTTTGGGAAGCAGACATCACAAAAAAAAAATGACACTTAATGACAACAATCATAAACATTAATGAAGTGTCAATAATGTTCATGATACATGTCATGTCATGTTTATGACAGGCTTATGTCATTCTTATGTAGACACCTTCAAATAAAATGTTACCCCTTCTTTCTATCATCTTTTCTCTTTCTCTCTCTATCTATCTCTCTATCTATCTATCTCTCCACTTGAGTCTTTTTTTATTTATTCAGTTTTCTGATTTCATTTCCCATGCCCCCAGCTGCGGCCATCATTTATTCATGGTGCTCAAGGTACAACGACCAAGCGACCATGTCTTGCCAAACCGTGTCCCTCCCTTGTCAACGAGGCCGTCGTCGCTGCAAACACCAGCCTCGCCTTGGTTACGCCGTCGGCCCCGGCTGGTACGTGCTGTCCCAGTGTGAACCCGTTCCCGAGGACAACAGATGCTACCCTTCCCTCTCTCTCTTTCTCTCTCTCTCTCTCTTCCCCCTCAAACACACACACACACACACACACACACACACACACACACACACATGCACACACACACCCCACCAGAGAAGTGCCAGGCAGCTTTTGATGACTCATCTTCTCAGCTTTTTTGGGTTGCTTTTGTCTCTCACTCTTCCAGTCTTTCCATCTTTGTGTTTTTTCTTTATCTTCTTCCTTCCATTTTTCTCCTTTCTTTATTTCTAACCCAGATTGAATTTGTGTTTTCATTCCTAAAAATACAATAGTACATTTCTGAACATATTTTAGTGTTGTGCTGGGACAAAGAACTATTTTTCTGTTTTTTGGGGGTTAATTTTTTCCCCAGTCATATTTTTAATAGTCCGTGTATTAATTATCACACTCAAAACCGGTTATGTACAGATGCAGTTATAAGCATTAGAGTATTTCCTGTCTAGCCAGTGGATATGAAGTAGATATACAAAGATATTGTCTTCCACCAAGTGGAGTGGAAATGAGTTTAGATTTCCAGCCTATCAGGCCTAATCTCCCCCTGGCACCAGCATGAGTTGCGGGGGACAGATGTTGTGCGGACAGCATGCCTCATTACAGACGCGCCATGGCCCGAGTTTGATGAGGAGAGGAAGCGTCACAGCCGTGGCCGCTGCCACCACCTCCTCCACCAGCACTACCACTGCACTCTACGCTCACCCCCTCTTTCTCTCTCTCTCTTTCTATCTCTCTCTCTCTCTCAGCCTCTCTCTATTTCTCTTGCCACCCTACTCTCTCGTTTCTCTCACTTCTCTCTCTGTCATTTTCTCACACTTTCTCTCATTCTCTTTATCCCACTCTTTCCCCCACTTTCCCTCTTTCTTTTCGTCACTCTCTTCACTCCTCCTTATTCCATCTTCTGGCACTCCACTCTCTTTTTCTTCCTATTCTCAACTCATCTCCTCTCATCCCCATCCCACTCTCCCTTTCTTTCTCTCCTTTACTTTCTACCCCATTTATTTCTCCCTCCTCCTCTCTCTACCTCTCCTCTCTCCTCCACTTCCCTGGCCCACAGCTGCCACCCATCCCCATTCCCAGTTCCAGAGCCAGCTGCTCCCAGCCCATCTCTCACCCGCCAGGCGGCTCCCCCAGAACGCTTGAGAGCTGGAAGCCCTGCCACCACCGCATCATTATCAATGGCTGCCAGTGCAGCTCTGGAGGAGAGGAGAGAGAGAGAGAGAGAGAGAGAGAGAGAGAGAGGGGGGCAGAGAGAGGAGACTGGAGGGTCTGAGTGAGTGTCAGTTTCCAAGAGTTCATGTTCATTAAGGAAGCTTTTACTTTTTAGAACATGCACATACATACATAGCGATACACCTTACACTTTACATAAAGATACTTTTTTTTTGCTCTTAAAAGTGAGGTTATAGAATTCTGTGGGCTTATCCAGACAACAGTGCAAGGGGCCTTTTGAGAAATTAAATCAGCCCTTCAGAGGAAGAATAGAGTTGCTTCAAGGACCAAAACCACCACTCTCTGTCCACCACCACCCCCCACCACCCCTCTGTCAGTGCGCCATGCTGTCTGGTGTGTTTTTCTGTCATGCACGTCACATGCTCCTGGGCCCATGCCACTGCATAGATTTCCATTCATTTATACGACAAATATGCAGTAAATGAATCACTCACACAGAGATATTGAAACAGGAAAATATGGATAACTGTGAGCTGGCAATTGTGTGTGTGCATGTGTGCGTGTGTATGTGTGTGTGTATGTGTGTGTGTGTGTCTGTGCCTGTGTGTGTGTGTTTGTGTCTGTGTCTCAGTGTCTGTCTATGTGCATCTGCCACGTGTGGCCACATTATCAGGCCCTAATGAGGGCTGTTGCTGGTGACGTCCGAAGGCACCGGAGGAGCTGTTAACTATCCATCTGTGCTGCTGGCCAGGTGCTCTTCCCCCGGTACCCGTGACGACCCAGCCGGATGTGTGCTTTTTTTCTCTTTCTGTCTCTCTTCTTCGCTCTCCCTGCCCACCATCTGGGTTTGGAAAACATGACTTGTTTAGTTAGCCCCGTGTGACAACTGCCAACAATTATTCTGGTATTTGCTTTGTGTCCCATTCACCTTAACGGACAGCATGCTCATCTCAGTGAGGCTGGCTGTGGTAGGAGACTTCATTTGTGCTCTCAGTTCCAGTCAGAGAGACAAGTGAGAGAGGGAGTGTATGTATGTGTGTGTGTGTGTGTATGTGTGTCATGTGTGTGTGTGTGTGTGTGTGTGTCTGGGCTGTGTTAAAAATCGCTAGCAGTAGAAATCGATGGGAAAAATGAATTTGAAGTCACTAGGAACAGTTTGGAACTCTTTACCACTCATCAGAATTCTGCCCCTCTACTGCTCCAAGTACACAGACTGTTGGGAAACCTAATTTTGGCATCTGGTCTATATGCCCAGTCCTGAGTCTCAGTGCAAGAAAGGTAGAAAGAGGGATTAGGGAGAGAACTTAGGTTGATTTAGATATCTAAATACGTTTCCCTTCACATTGCCTGTCTATTTTCCCTTTTTCACTTCTGCTCAAACATAATATTGAATCTGTATTATTGTAGATCACTGTAACATTGGTCAGTCATGTCAATAAAGCTCCTTTGAATTTGAATTGGAGATTGGAAATCTGAACTCATTTTCACTCCACTTTTGGAAGAGAATTTAATTTGAATTTGAATGTTTTAGAAAAAGTGAAAGAAGGAGAATTTGGTAATTATTTGTATTTGTATTTGTATTTGGTAATTAAATGACCTTTCTTCACATTTCTGTTGTTGTTCCTGGCTGAGGCCAAAGCACAGACATGCACAATGGGGCAGTTCATACCTGTATTGTAGACCTGATAACAATCCTGACAACTGCAATAATGAGGGACTGTTTACAGGCTTTCCAGTAAGTCTATGACACCCTTTGTTGCATTAAAAATTCATCGGAATGTGAATATTGGATCCATATTTTGCACGTCTGTTCAACCGTTCATGCGGTGTTAGCCAGGCGTTATTCACACGGGTCAATGGCAATTGATTTCCATACATATCATAAGAG
>PYXC01001262.1:2065000-2077500 GCA_015244755.2 Tenualosa ilisha
CGAGCCGCACATCTAATGTCGCTGTTGGTACCCTTGGAAAGGTAACCTTTTGTCACTCACGTGCCTGTCAACAGACTGTGTCTGCACCGCTAACTGCTGTGGAAAATGGGCTTTTAAGTGGAGCTTCAGCAAACATTTTCTCTCTCTTTCTATCTCTGTCTCTTTCTTTTGCTCTCTCTCACTAACTCTCTCTCTCTTTATTTAAACCCATCTGTTTACAGCCTGAGGAAGATGTGCTGGAATAACATGATACTAATCCCCAGTTAAACTGCAAAATACTGTCATCTCTGTTCTGTTAATATGCCTACAGTGATTTAACAATCTGACAGATTTGGCGTCTGCCTAACCGCACCACGGTGAAAGCCATGCTGTATTTGTGCACAGTATGTTTTGGGGTATTTACTTGTCAAACATCCTTAAGCTAAACTGCGTTTATTTCATTTGTTACACGGCAAACAGGCGCTCAACTGTAGAGCGCGAAAGATTAGATTTTTTTTTTTGTCTTTCTGTTCTCTGGGCCGAAAGATAGACCCTCAGATTGCCAGGCTATATCAAAAAAAAAGACAGTCTGTAGCAAGAAGGCGTGTGCGGGAAGGCTTCTGTTAAACATAGAGGTGATCTACTCTTTCACAAGGCAATTAGACATATTCAAGACTAGGGCTCGCTCACAACATAAAAGACTTTTTCACCATTCACCATGTTCCCCAGCATTCACCAGCAAGTTGCACTCCCTCACTTGTATGATTAACAACCTTAATTACCACCAAGTGTAAAGTCTGTGTGTGTGTGCTGACAGTAGCTCTTCTATGCTTGCAGGCCAAGGACAGGCTTAGAGGGCCAGTATTAATCTAGGCAGTGCCTTTCTGAATGAGTGCGTGTGTGTCTCTCTGTGTGTGTGTGAGTGTGTATGTGTGTGTGTGTGTGTGTCTGTGTGCGTGTGTGTGTGTGTCTCATAAAGTTTTATCACACTGGCTGCAGCCCATTGGCCCTGGTTGAGCTGCACTCTCTGTCTCATTCTGTTTTATCTTAAACTCCTTTTATCTCCCCGCTGCTCAGGCCCATTTGCTTGTAGCCAGACACACACACACACACACACACACAAAAACACATGTGCATACACACTCGTCAATAGCACACATGTACATCCTTCACATCTAAACAGACACACACACACACACACACTTACACACACATCTCATCCAACCCACACAGGGACCCCAATGCACTTACTCTTATTCAGAACATCACAGCATACAGTACTTGGTCTGATTAGTCTGATGCTGTAGTCAGAAACTTGTAAGAAATAAAGCTTGTCTGTTCCTCAATATCTGTGTATTTGAATGTGTTCGTGTGTGTGTGAGAGAGAGTGAGAGAGAGAGAGAGAGAGAGAAAGCGCTTGTCCCCGGGGAAATAAAAAAGGAGTTTCCCAGGGAAGTGTGTGTGTAGAGTGTACTCTGTCGGCATATAAATGGAGCATGTTTGTAGAGGTTTGCTCCCACTGCAGATAAAGACCCAACCTGAATCCTAAAACATCCTTTTATATGTCTGGGTTTTGTTTTTCATGTGTGTTTGTTTCTTTGTCTGTTCATTTGACATTTATCCTTTTGATGAGTAATCTGGACAAAGCGATGGACATTTGGTCTTATCTCAAGTATTTTTTGGTGTGTGTATGTGTGTGTGTATTTCTGTGTATTTGTGTGTGCATTTGTGTGTTTGCATCTATACACTTGTATATTTGCACACAAGTCTATCTTTATGTGTACGGATGTGTGTGTGTGTGTGTGTGTGTGTGTGTGCATTTGTGTTTTGTGTGTACAGATAGACTTCCAATTGTGCTTGTCAGCACAAGGTCACCCCCAATGCTGAAACAGAGCATTGGCTTGCACAAACAGAAGAGTGATCCAAATAAACACACACACACACACACACACACACAAGCACATACACAGATAAAATAGAATAGAACCTTCCACACATCCCATAATTCACCTTGGCTGATTCCTACTGCCCTCCCTCTGCTGTGCGGCCCCTGAATCGACAGAATGGGAGGGGGGGCTCATCCATTGGCTCTGGATTCCTGTTTTACACCGATACTAAATCAGCCCTCTCCAGCCTCTGCCATTAAAAGTCTATTATCTCTCACACTGCAGGGAAAAATAAGAGTCTGACGTTTCCTACAACCTTTCCACAGCCCTCTTCCCTGCTGAGGAACAAACAAGAAACAATAAAAACAATGGAAGTTATGAACTGAATTGCGAGCAAATTGAATAAACTTTGAACACTGGATGTGAGTCTTTTGAAAACATTCAACAATTTAGGCTGCAGGCAGCCAGAGACAGGGGGGGAAGCTCACCACATCATCAGCCCAGTGCCGACAGACTCTGTAAGACCAAGAGCAGTTAAGCATCAATGTTTGGCAGTGGGGAATATATTAGTGTAATGCTCTTCTGTGCAAGAGGGCACTGTGTGGTTTTGAAGTGTCTCCTCTGACAGCAGTAGACTGTAAACTTTGAGCCTAGAAAAATGGCACCTGACCCAAGCTGGTTAATCTGGGCAAAAGCCTCTGAGGGCATTTATTGCTTTTTCTCAAGGCCTTGACAGATGAAAGGCAGAGGTGTCTGCTAATCGCGAAATGTTTCATTTAACATCTCAAGAGGGAAAGTTCGTTTGCCGTTAAAATTCAATATTAGCAAAAAGCTTCCTCCCTTATTAAGGCCATAATCCATTCAGAGTGACTAATGCCTTCACTCGTAGTTTCAGGGTTGTCAGTGCCCATTAGAATTAAATTGGAAGGTGTCACACCCAGGATATTGTATTCTCACACTCCTCTTGTTTTCACTTTTCACACAGAACCAGCAGCCTAGTCAATTATCCTAAATTCAGATACAGTTTGGGTTTTCTTTATAATTGCGTGCTAGAATCGGTTGACATAAACACGTGGTAATGAGATCTTGAAGTAAGCAAGCACAGGCATGCAGTTTATGGTGGCAAGGCATTAAGCTAATCTGCAGAGGCTCATTAACTGCCGAGTTTACTGAGTGGTATAAATTAGCGTCTCTCTGAAGCGCAGGCATTTAAGAGTGGGAGACCGACAGGCAGGAAGAAGTTATAGTGTATGTGAGCGTGGGCCGGTGGTGGTTCTGAAAGAGATGGTGAGCAAATGAACATCTGCATCCTGCATAACCCATGAGGCAATTACGAGGAGAGGGCTCACATTCAGAGAAGCGCGTCATAAATGCAGCACGAAAATGGTGTGTTTGCTTAAATGTGGCAAATTATTTGTCATTGGTACGCTCGTCTAACTAATTGTGTACTTCATAAAAGGACACGCCAAGGAACACGCAGTCATAGACACACACACACACACACACACACACACACACACACACACACACACGCATATTGTAAATTCATTTGCCTGTACATTCGTTTACTGTTTGTTTACATTCACACTTCAATCCTGATAAATAGCTACATATAGTAAGATAATACTATAGATGTATCCTCAAGGACACATACATCAGCACACACATGCAGACACACACACATGCCCACACAAACGCACGCATATTAATACATATTGTAATCACACCAGCAGATCCATTAGTGCTGTTTGTTAGGCGTTATCACGTTTCATTTGCGGCTGATTTGCCGAACATTGGCTGCACGGCACATTGCTTGATTTTAATTTGTCGATTAATCCTTAATTACTTTTAATGACCACACAGACAGACATGAGATGCCAAACAGCAGTTCCTGCAGTCCCTTTAGGGCATTCATAAGTTGAATTGAATATTAAAACACTCACACACACACACACACACACAGCAGCAAAATCAAATCGAAGCACACAAATGGTTTACTCAAACGGACAAATAAATGACGTGGAATGGAATGAGCCCCTAAGCATAGGTGGTGGTCAACGCAGGAGGGAGCAGAGGGTGATGGAGGCAGGGAGGGAGGTAAGGATGCATCCACCCACACGGATGCAGCGCCAGCCTCCCCAACAAGAGCAGATAACAGCCTGTCTCCACAGAGGCTGTGAGGGCCTGGCAAGGCAGTCTTCATGAATAATTCTGCCATGATGTGTGTGTGTGTGTGTGTGTGTGTGTGTGTGTGTGTGTGTGTGAGAGAGAGAGAGAGCAAGAGAAAGAGAGAGAGAGAGGAGGGAAGGTAAGTGTGTGTGAATGCATGTCCATGTGTGTTTTTGAAAAAAGGAGAGTGAGAAGAGAGAAGGAGTGTTTCTGTGTGTATGAACAATGAATCGACCGAGAGAGAGAGAGAGTGTGTATCTGTCTGTGTGTGTGTCTGAGACTGTGTGTGAAGGATGGGTGAGTTTTTCATCTGTGTGTCTCATGTGCCTGTACACTGCAGCTGGACAAGCTTTGTCTTTGTGTTTGTCAGGCAGACTGTTGAGTACACAATCAGTGCTATTTCATCACTTGAGCTGATGCTGGCAAACTGGCAAGGTGTTGATTGAAATGAAAGGGTGTAAAGCCTTTGGTATGCAAGCGTTCCCTCTTTCTCTCCCTCCCTCTCTCTCTCTGTCTATCTCCCTCTTTTCCTGTTTTCACGGTATTGATTGGGTAGTACGTCCTCAGTATGTTTGTAAAGGCTTGAGCTGATCTAATGCAAGGTGGAGTTGAGCGAGGGAGAGAGAAAGAAGGGAGGAGGGAGGGAAGGAGGAAACGAGTGATGGCGGCTGATGTGATCTAATGAGAAAAGAGCTGAAAATGAGTGGGAGAGCTCAGGAGTGGAGGATGAAGAGAGAGACGGAGAGACAATTATCCTTGAGATTCGTAGGCACACATGAATACACACACACACACACACATACACACGCACACACACGCACACACGTATGATTGGAGGCTGCATTACAGATATGACATGACACATTTCAACACATATATACATGTATGTGAGCAAATTCAAGGATATATTTAGATAAGCTCCTGTATATTTTACTGTTCTTGTTGGCTGTTGGAATTGAAACTAATTATCAGCATAACTAAATCTATCTATGATTTGTTTTCTGGGTTACTCTGCATGCGCTCAAATCTATTCTCATATGCGCCTTATGTTCTCCCCTTCTACATCCACTTTGTTACTGTCTACCCATCTTGCCTCTCTCTCTCCTTCTCTCTGTCTGTCTGTAGCTATCTCTTTTGCTCTCTCTCTCTGTCTTATCTGTCTCTTCTTCTGTTGCCGCACTCTCTCTTCTGCGCTCGCTCCAGGTTTGCTTTGAGCCAAAGCGGCGCTGACACAGAGGCAATTAAGCAGGTAGAAGGTAGGCAAGTGTGGCGCGCCGCTGTCGCGTCGGATCAGAACACACACAGGCACACACAGCAAGTAACACACCTTCTTTCGCTGGCTTGCCTCGCCTGCTGAACTATCACCTCTGACATGTCGCTCTCTCACCCACGCAGACACACACTTGCTCACTGACAGACAGTCAGACAGACACACACACACATCCAAACGCCTAAGGTCAGTAAAACCTAAAAACTTTCTGTGTATCTTACATTCATACACACATGCTTTAAACACAAACACCAAACACACAGACATACAGATGAATAAAATAAAAATTAAATCGATCTTACTAGTTGAGGTCTAGCATATCTCTTGTTTATATGAATATAATGCAAGCTATTGCAGGTTTCAGAAATATCAAACTTTCTGTGAGTTGAGAGGTTAATATTAGCTGTGTCTCTGCACGCTTGTATGTTTTTCACAGAAGAAAAACAGCGATCCCCCTGAGGAGAGCACAAACAGTGGCTCGTGATTTGTGTGAGCTTCCCTTGAATACAGATAAGTGATAAATGGGCGTTAGCCTAACAGTCTGGAGGGAGAGGGAAGAGGCATTGGGGTCACTTGTAAAGGAGGTAAAAGCTATTCATTTGAAACCGAGTGCAGGAATTTCTCTTTCCTCTTGTCTCTTAGCTAAATGAAGTGTGTAGATCATCATGGATTTTCTCTCGCTCTCTGTCCTCTGCTTCCAGCTCCCTAACCTCCCTCCTGAGATGGAGAGCCTCTCCACAATGGCTTTTGATTGGTGGTCTGCCATTCCGGTTCGACTTGAAAGAATTGTGTCTGATTGCGCAGAGTAGGGTGCATTGGGGTAGTGTGGTTGACACTGACATTCACTTTTTAACAGAGCATTAAAGGACAATTATGCCCCTCGCTGGAGGGCTTACAGGGGAATTTGTTAAATCGTGAATCATGCAGAATAGGGGGACAAGGGTGGCTCCTCTTTCTGACTATGCTGCGGGATTCAGCCTTATGAATTGCACATCGTCTACTCTGATGTGGAGAATTTATTGATGCTAATTAAAAATATCACTGAAGGGAAAAAGGTGTTCTGAAGTACTGAAGGAAGGGCAAAGAGTTCAGAAAAGTTTGGGGAATGAGCAAATCACACATAAAACACACACACACACACACACACACACACACACACACACACACACACACATATAGACACATCATTCACACACAGTATGCACACTTACGCTGGTACTTTTGTAATTCAGTTCTCATAAGACCACATGTTCCCAAGCCAAGCCATCCTTTTAAGAGGGTGTGACACCCACTTGGCCATTTTAAATCCGCTAAATCATCTGTGAGGCCCACACCTCTGTCATGGCTGTGCCACAGAAGGTAGCTGACAGTGATTTATGGAGCTCTCTCTCTCTCTCTCTCTCCTTCTCTCCCTCTCTCTCTCTCTCTCCCCCCCTTTTCTGTCCTGCACACCATCTGATCCATGCTACTGTCCCTTGTGTGTATGTGTATGTGTGTGTGTGTGTGTGTGTGTGTGTGTGTGTTGTGTGTGTGTGTGTGTGTGTGTGTGTGTGTGTGTGTGTGTGTGTGTGCACGCGCGCATATGGATGTTTGTGTGTGTGTGTGTACGTTCAGATGGATGTGTGTGTGTGTGTGTGTGTAAGAGACAGAGAAAGAAAGAGAGAAAGAAGAGGGCAGGTGGAGCTGAGGGGAGGGTGTGCTCACTCCCCGTGCCCAGAGACAGTGCAGCTTACTCAGGCATCCACACTGCCAGAGTCACCTTGCTCCCTCCAGCACTGCAGGGGCCCTCCGCTCACAGGACGTGAGTGATGGGGGAGACTTTGTTTGTCGGAGACACAAGTGTTTATTTGTTTGTTTATTTACTTGCGCTTGAGCTGACGGGTTGCTCTGATCCTCCTGCCACCCACCACAACCCTTAGGCTCAGTGTCTTCTCACCCCATCATTGTCTGATGAAACAAACGCTTTGAAGACGCAAGGGCATCGACGGATGTGATTTTAAACAGAGTGCAAACTGAATTAAATACTTCACTGGGCTCGATGCAATCCTGACATAAACTCATTTGAGATGGATTGTGATGGGAATCACTGCATAATCGAATCATCAACCGGGGGCCAAGGCAATATGTTTCAATCTAGGGCTGCCAGTCCATTCTCTCTCTCTCTGTCTTTGCTCAGAAAGGAGGTCAGATGAAAAATGACATTTCAACTCGGTCGCTCTGGGCGAACTAAATCTATCACACTGTGCAAACTCACACTGCAGCAGGTCAAAGGCCTCAGGTGACAGCATTTTTTACCTTAGTAATGGCTGGTTAAGGCATTTCACTTAGATGCAAGAGCATGTCCAACTCACATTTATATAAAAATCTTATGTAATGGTACCCACTTTCATGAGTTTGAATGTATCACCATCCACATGTTACTGCAATTATAACTACATACACTTGAAAATTGTTGCACTATGGGCTGTTGGAACAATTGTGATATTTATTTTCATTGAGTTGGAAAATGTTTAAGAAGGACATTCAGAGGGGAAAGGTGAATGTAGAGGAATTGGGTAAATATGTAGAGGGGAAATATTCTTTACTGTATAGCACTGGTGAAGGCATAATTTATCATCTGACCTCCCCTAGTGGTGACAGGCAGTAAAACGCCTCAGCATCTGTTAGACAAACTATAAGGGGCCGAAGCAGAAGATGCCTATAGTACAAGCTGAATTGTACAAGCAGTTTGACATATTTGTCAACAGTCTGGGCTGTCCAGGAATGCCGTTTATACATTTTCTTATCTAGCAAACGCTTTGGCTTACAGTGAACTCACCACAGCAGCTAAGTGGTTTAGTGAACACAGGGGTGCCTGAGATCCAAGAGTCAAAGATTGAAGCATTTCATTTTTTTTACCTGCATAGAAATATTAGGTGTAAGAGCTGTAGTAAAATTGTATCTGTTTGTCTGCCTACTCTTTCCATAAGTTAACCATTATACCAACTTCACAACAAAAACTTTCAGTTTTGGGTCTAGTCCTGCCGTGATTCTTAAAGAGAGACTCTCGAGTACTGCAGTTCGAGCTCACCGACTGCTGTCAGTCGAAAGAAGCATGAGAAAATTTGGTACAACATAGACCGAATAACAAACTGGCAGCTAACACTAACTGAAGGGGCAAAATGAAAAATGAATGATAAAACTGAAATGAAAAATAAAACTGAAAATTAATTTCTGCTGGGTTGTAACAACAGCACTTGGCTAGTCAGGTTTATGGTTGGAAGTACTCCATAATATCGCTTTTAGGCAGGACTCCATTTGCTTAAACACACACACGCACACACACACACACACACACACACACACACACACACACACACACATTACTACCACCAACAAAAGCAGCAGAAAGTAATCTTTTTGGAAAGTTTTCTCTGAGGTGTGTGAGAGGCCTGATAGGCGGTGATGGCTGGCCCTGCCAGACTGCTGTCTGTGGTGCTTTAGTTGTTCTGCCTGTTTTGCTGCAGCGTGAGCGTGAATCTCTCTGATGTATTAGGCCAATGAAACAGACAGCCCGAGATGCTGAATCACCTGCCCCCTTTTCACTGGAAATGGCTTCAGACCTCTCTCTCTCTTTTCTCTCTCTCTCTCTCTCTCTCTCTCTCTCTCTCTCTCTCTCTCTCTCTGTCTGTCTGCATCTATTTGTGTGTGTGTGTGTATGTATGTGTGTGTGTGTGTTTTGGGCTGTTTAGTCTCTGATGACTGGACTGTCTTTTCCTCTCGGGACAGTGTTTTTAATCACTGGCACTCCATCACACACACATACACACACATGCGCGCACGCATGAACGCACAAACACACACACACACACACACACACTCACACACACACACACACACACACTGACCATTAAAGCAAATGACTTCTCTCTGAGACACCAAATGATCCCATGTGTGTGTAGGGGATATAAAGTCACTAATTACATGGACTGTTAGCTAAATAATGGCCCTCCCTCTCATTCACTCGGCAGACACATCTGAATGGTTTTATAGAAGGGTCTGTCTGAAGGTCTGAGGATGTTAAACCATTCTATGTTTAATTAATGTGGCAATAACATGAAGAAAATATTCTGTGAAATAGATAAATTATAAAGTCATTTTGGAAGGTATGCATACTATGTACTATATACTATATTTTACATAGTATGTACTGTATTAATATAGTCCTTGCTCTCAGTTTTGGCATCCAGTCAGTGTTGGATGACATGGAGTTGAGGAGTTGAGGAGAAGATTACTGTTACTGCTTGTTGTCACATGCTGAGTAAATTAATTTGTTCCGACTAAACAGATTTTCTTCTGTTCAATATTGCATCTGCTGACTTGCATTTCCTAACCACAAATTTTCAGAGTTCATTGCGATTTGGACACCCTTAATTGGAACTCAGTTGGCTAAACTGCTGCCAATGGGTATCGATCAGATCCAAACTGGCAGCGCCAGCCTGCACAGCCACTGGGGAAATTAACCTCATCAATCCCAGTAAGGAGTAGAACAAATTATACCAACCCTTCTCAAGAGAGTCCTTAATATCAGCCTAATATCAGCCTGACCAGGACTGTCTCAAGCATGGGAAAGCAATGGAAGCATGATAGCAATCACAGAAGGTATGTTGTCAATGACCATCACCCACTGCACTTCTTATATTCAGCAGGCAGAGAAGCATGTTTAGTGGCAGACTCCAGCCATTCACGTGCCCAATGAACAGAGTAATTTAAGGTCTTTTGTTCCATAGGCTGTTCAGGCCTTCATCTCAACACAGGAGTGCTGGGGGTGGAATTGACAACTGGGCATGACATTGCTTCTAACTCAGTTCAGTTCTAACTCTAATCTTGCCAACCTGCTCTCAGCCAGACAGTCTGTTATGGGCAAGCTGTTGCAGTCCTTTGTGTTTTTAAGCCTTATTTTTTATTTTCTAGAATATATTTTAGACTTTTTAAACTAGAATCTGTTTCATAATGACAACTCATATCGTTTAATTAGCCTGTTTTTTGTTTATTTGTTTTTGTTTTGTTTTTTTTTTTTGCTCATTGCCAGCATACCGTTGCACCGTTGCATCTTTTATTTGTATAGTAATTACCGTAATACAACTGCACTGAAAATCACATTGCACTGCAGTGCTACTCTTACACTATCTATCTATCTAACTAGCTATCCAATGTGTTTAGTCATTGTAAAAAAAAATCTTCAGCACTCTTGGAACATCTTCAACTTTAGCACTGTCTGTCTGTCTGTCTGTTTATCTATCTATTCATCATGTCTAGTCACTGAAGAAAGTTCAGCAACTTCAGCACTGTTAATCATCCCAACATAACATCTCCATTAGGCAAAGACACTCCATGTGCGAGTTGCCAGACCATAATACCAGTAAAAATGAACTGTTGATATGCAGTCTGGCAGTGACAGCGTGCCTATTTGCACCTCAAGTGTTTGTTTTTTTTCCCATATGCATTTAATAACTGACATCAGAACAGGCTCTTTGTTTGCGTAAATGTGTTTGTGTATTCAGGCAAGCAGTGATTTGATTAATAAATCATTCATAAAGGAGGACGTAAGATACTGTATGTGAAATGGGAATCAGTACTCGAATGCTGTTGCACATCCAGACACCAGGGGGTGCTGTTAGTCGCAAAATCATTTGCGATGCGCTTCAGCCGCCTCCCTTTTTTTGTTGGTCTCAGTGGAGTCGAGGACTCCTCTTTACCATGCATGTCATGCCTCGTCACAAATATCATGGCAGGCGTTTTCAGCCAGGGCTGTGTGGCATTTTACCACCGCACCTGTAGCGTGTGTTACTTCCCCTTCATCCATTCCTGAGTGCCACCTACAAGAAAGAGAGTCCCAACCTCATTGTTCCCATATCGCCAGCCATTCAATATGGCTCAGTAGGCATGGATGCATGTGGTACGTGTGTGTGCGCGTGATTTTTGCTGTTGTCTTTGTTGTTGTCTGCTGTGATGGCGGTGTAGCCTCAGCCCTTCAGTAAATGGGGGACCATCTCATTACTCCCCAACCTCTCTGCCTGCTTGCCTGTCTGCCTGCCTGCCTGCTGGGATAGCTGGATGGCTGTTCAGGATTCTCTGCACGTAGCCCAACATCCCCACCCCACCCCACACTTAGTTTGGGCACACTGGACCACAGAGAAGGGAGGGGTCGATCTGCTACCTTTTGTCAGGATGGGGGGTGCGGGTAGGGGTGGGGTGGGGTGGGGTGGGGAGGGGTAGAGAGAAAATTAAGGAGGGTGGTGGATTGGGTTTAGTGCACCATGCTGGGAATGTGTATTTTGTGATTGTGTGTGTGTGTGTGTGTGTGTGTTTTTCTGTGCTAGTTTGTGTATGTGTTTACAGTATGTGTATGTGTGTGAGTGTGTGTGTGTTTTTGGGTGTGAGGATATTTTCTTTGTAATTTTTAACATGTGCATTAGGCGGATAGGGGAGCATTTTGCCCATGTTCCTTTGTTTTTATTTATTATTTATTTCCCGTATTTGCATGGAGGAGGATGACAGGGAGCTTCTACGTATGAGACAGATACAGGTCACAATGGGTGTGGGGGAGAGAGGAGGAGGAGGAGGAGGAGGAGGAGGAGAGTGGGGAGAGGAGGGAGGGGTGTTTATTTATTTATTTGTTTTGCTTCTGCATCAGTGGCATGGAAGGGAGCAGAGAAGTTGAGGCATGGCTCGACTGGGAGAGCAAAATGGGAACCAAAGGAAGGCAGGAGGGACAATAAAAAGAGGATAAGAGGAATGTACAGTAAAGGGAGAGAGAGAGAGATGGAGAGAAAGATAGACAGAGAAATGTACATGATTACTGGCACACTACAAAAGCCAAGAGATGCACTGCATGTTGGAGAGGAGGAAAATATCACCATGGAAACACCCGTCATACAGCCTAGCCTCCCACTTCTGGTTTACGCCCCCCCCCCCGTTCCCAACCACCATCACACACACAGTCACATACACACTCTCGTTCTCGCTCCCTCTCCCTCTCCCCCCTTCCCCCTCTTCTACGCTCCACTCCTCTTTTCCCTCTACCTCTCTCTCTCTCCTGCTGGAGATCTCTCCCATCGACTCCCTCCACAAAATGTCTTCCTCCATTTTTTAGTCTCTCTTTTTTTCTCTCTCTCTCTCTCCCTCCATTCTACATACAACGGCCTCTCTATTTC
>PYXC01001262.1:2080000-2085000 GCA_015244755.2 Tenualosa ilisha
AGCAGCTCGTACGGGCCTCCCTGATCAATTACAGGTCAGTGTGGAGGGCTCCACTGCCCTCCGGCGCCTCGCTCTAATCCACCCTACACCTCCTTCTCTCACTCAGTCTCTCTCTCCTCTCTACCCGTTTCTCATTCTTCCTCGTGGACAACCCCCCCCCCCCACTCTCTCGTTCTCTCTTGTTCTATCTCTCATTTTTGTCTGTCTCATTTTCTCTTTCTCACTCTGTCTCCATGTTATTTTCCTCATAGCGATTTCCTCTGCCCCATTACTCAGCCCCCCAACATCCTGTTCCTTATCCCTGTCTTCCAAACACTCTTTCTTCTCTCACTTTCTCTGTTCTCTATGACTCCATGTATCTCTCTCTTCTTCTTTCACCTCCCTCACTCTCCATGTCTCATCCTTGGACTGATAGACACCTAAAACCTCATTGCCAGATTGCGTCCCTGTTTTCTTGTTGACTTGTGCAACTACATCTGTCAGACTGGTCAACACAGCGTGATGCTTTAGAATCAAATTTCATCTCTAAACACCAGATGTCATGGAGGTTTACCCACACACTTTTTCTCTTTCACACACACACACACACACACACACACACACACACACACACACACACACACACACACACACACACACACACACACACACACACACACACACACATCACACACACACACACACACATCACACAAATATCATGTCTTTTTCTACGAACTATCCCAACACCACATCTGATTTCAAATTTCATTGTGAGGGTGAAACTAACCAAATTTTCCCCTAGCGGCTGCGTGCTGCGAGAGTTATTTAAGCCTCCTGATTATTTAGGCAGAGGGTGTGTTGGATAGGAGTGTGTTGGCTGGGGTGGGGGCAACTGGCTGGCACAGCTGAAGCACTTTGTATATGTGTGTATGTGTGTACGTGTGTAGGTGTGTGCGTGTGTGTGTGTGTGTGTGTGTGTGTGTGCTGCCAGGGGCCTGGCAGTGAGAGTGGCACTGATGACACTAAATCATGGTAATTAGGCGATAGACGCACCCCTGTGATTAGGGCATCCTGCTCGGGAGAGAGTATGCACTGCTGAACCTACCACAGGGGCCGGCTTCCAGAAAACCACACAGAGAGGAGGAGGATGGAGGGAGGAAGGATGGAGAGGGAGAGAAACTACGAGAGAGAGAGATTGATAGAGAGTGAGCAAGCAAGCGACAGAGAGAATCAGGAGAGATAGGAAGAGAAGCAGATAGAAAGAGATGGGGAGAGAGAGAGAGAATAAAGACCCAGGATGAAGACAGAGGGTTGTTACCTTCTCATCAGGGTAGCAATAAACAAACCCCTCAGCGAATTAAGCAGTGCAGAGAGATCTGGACAACAAATCCATAAACACAAAAACATCTCATTCCCCATGCAGACCATGAACACCGACCACCCTGTATCGTCACATCACGCTGCAAAACAAGTTGTGGTCTTATTGCTACATCGTCTGTGATTCCACCCTTGCTCATATCATTACTGAATGTGCCTCAGGTAATAATCCAGTGTGTTGTTGCTTATCAGATCTCTTCATTATTTGTTGTGTTACAGGCGTAATGAACTTGTGTGGGAGACAATAACAGCCTGCGAGAGAGAAATCCAGGCTGGTGTGAACATGTTGCTGAAGGCCCGGAGAAGAGGGTGAAGTAGAGGCTGAAGAATGGCCAGGGTGAAGCAGAGAAGACTCCTATGGCAGGCCAAAGCTGAAAAATTAGTGAAAGTGATAGTGTGGAACATCTGTGTGTGTGTGTGTGTGTGTGTGTGTGTGTGTGTGTGCGTGTGCGTGTGCGTGTGTGTGTGTGCGCGTTTATTCATTTGTTACGTTTTACATATTTGAGACAGAGTGTATGTGTCTGAGTATATGTGTATAGTCTGTACACGTGTGTGTGTGTGTGTGTGTGTGTGTGTGTGTGTGTTTATTCATCTGTTATGAGGAAGCCTCTCTACTGTTTATGGAAAAAAATATTTGCTTATGAGTATCATGCGTCAGTAGACAGAGTCCTAACCAGAAGAAGACCATGCTAAACAAAACTCATTTTGTTTATGATTTTAGGATTGCTTGAGATATCTTCCTTGACTGCATGTGCCAAAATACTTCATAACCTCGAGGAAACATTCTCTAAACATTTTTTGTCTGTGTCTAACTAACCTGTTCTTTTAATGTTATGTGTTATCTGAGTAGAGTTACGTTAAAAATGAAAACTAACCAGTAACTAGTCCTATGGGTAACACTTTATTTAAAGATGGTGGCATAAAGGTGTCATGAGCCTGTCGTAAACATGACATGACCATACTGTCCAAATGTAGCACTAAGCAGACTGGAAAGTAAATGGAGACTAAATAAACTTAAGATTCATATCAGTGTTGAAAAGTCTACCTTTCAAGCTTTGAGATGATGACAGTCTTTGAGTAAAGCTCAAGCTGAAAAGCTCAAGTAAAGCTTTAGCTGTTGCTAAAAATTTACGCTAGGTCTCTAAAGGATGAAATCAAGGCCAAATACCCAGAGAAAGGAACCGAAGACCCTGAAACATTTATACCTTTCCTTCCTCTTCCCTGTGTGCAGAGCTGGGCTTTGTGGTGAGGGCTGCAACGGAGCTAATATCAAAGAGAAATCTTATATTACCGACACATTTCACATGTCCTGTTGTACTCCATCATTCAGGTATCATGAGAATTTCATGGCCCAACTCTGTGCTGTTTCTAATAGCACATAGGAATAGTAACCTTTCTACAAGCTTAAAGCTATGCTAACGAGGTGTACACACAACTACGCTGTTAAAGTGTATAGCATCAAACCGTAGAAGCTTTAGCGCTAATTGAATTCTCACCAAGTGAAAATGTCAGTGTAAAACACGTTTGTCAGACAGAGAGGGGTTGGAGAGGCACTGACTCAGAGTGACAGCTCTGATGGCAGTATTGGGTTAATGTCATTATCACTGTGCTAGAGATGGAAGTGTGTGTGTCCCCTCTCTCATCACTGACCCGCATCAGGAGACACATAAACAACATTGATGGACCCAGTGACCACTTGGTTTACACGCACACATATACATACACACACACACACACACACACACACACACACACACACACACACACACACACACACACACACACACACTAACACACACACACTAACACACACACACACACACACACCTCATGCATTCTCGCTCTCACATACACACACATACACACTGATATCTGCACTCTCTCTTTCTTTCTCTCTCTCTCTCTCTCTCTCTCTCTCTCTCTCTCTCTCTCTCTCTTCTCTCTCTGTCCCACACACCAGACCGACAATTCTGATGGACTCGGTGACCATTAGCAGGGTCATGTGAAACAGCACTCGTGTACTTCGACAACCAACTGAAAATGGATGCCCTGAGACACACACACACACACACACACACACACACACACACCACACACACACAGTACATAGACACACAAATATACATTCTGACATGTGTGAGCATGTTTTCATGTCATCGTCAACCTTTCCACCTTGCTCTGGGCATAAACACCAGTGACAAAATCCATGTAGTTTTGTTTGTTTATGTGGAGCTTGTGTTTTCATATAGGGTACTGCGTGACTTGTTTACAAATGCAGGGCTGTGGTATGACATGATTCCCCTAGCCTACAGTAAGAGGAAAATCACACACACACACACACACACACGTACACGCACACACGCAAGGGTGCATTCACCTATGTCTGATTGGTTGACCTTGTTTTGATAGCTGAATCCAGTTTGCTTTTTATAATGCTGTATAGTGTCATGTTAAGACAGGCTTTTAAGAGAGGGCAGTGACATTTCGAGACAAATGTAATAGATTAGCTCATTACAGATGCATGCAATGCTGATTGAGAGATCGATTGCTTTTGTCTGACGAAGGGGTCTGTAGAGCTTATTACTGGTGTCATCTATTATCCCTGTTCCCTCATTTGTCTCATCTCTCATACTACACTAACACACACACACACACACACACACACACACGGCAGACAGCCGAATTAAAGTTTAACCTTGAAGTGTAAGGAAAACAGTTAGGGTGCCTGTGATGAATTTGATGACCCCCATCCATTTATCTTAACCCTCATTGAGTGTCCTTTCATGGCATTGCCAATACTCACAGAGGAGAGCAGAGGAAGGAAGGGAGGGGAGGTGTGTATGGGGGGGCGAGGATTAGTCACTTCTGTATCCCCTCATTGTAATCCATAAGAAACCAACAGTGAGCAACAGACATGACTTATCAACACGACAAAATCAGTACAACGACAAAAAAAACGAACTAGTTTCACTCTCCTGTGCTTCTGTTGGGAAACATTAATCACTGAGAAGCATGTGGCTAACCTGTTGACCAGTACTATATAATCAACATGGCCAGCTTCCCTCCTTCGTCCGTGGTCCTGATCTGAAATGAATGAACAAGCGGGCGAGCGAGTGTGTGGCGAGCGGAACGGGTCGCTGCCAATCTGGGTCACACACGCGCCATCTGTCTTGACAAGATTACTAGGGGAGAAGGACAAGAAATCCTTTCTCTTTGGCCAGATTAAATATGAAATATAGGGCAGCAAGGATACAGGGAGAGAGAGAGAAAGGCACACACACACACACACACACACACACACACACACACAGAGAGAGAGAGAGACACACACACTTTCAAAACCTTTTTTTAAGTAGAAAAAAAATCTAGTCAGTGTGTATCGATTTAATAATTAATTAAGTTCCTCAGAGTTGTTAATGTCCATGATGGCCTCCGCTGAGCACTTCTTGAAGTCCAAACAGACACATTATCTGCTTGCTGGTCATGTAAGGCAGTGAGGACAGGAGAAAGAGACTGAGATTGAGAAGAAGGGGAGAGATGGAGGGAGGGAGGGAGGGAGAGAGGGACAGATAGAGGAGGGATCTGGAGGAGAGAAAGAGATTGTTTCCTCCATGCCCATGTGTCTCTGGCCACAGGTCACA
>PYXC01001262.1:2095000-2097500 GCA_015244755.2 Tenualosa ilisha
TGGAACTTTCTAGAAACTTTATTTTACTGTATAACTGTACTGTATAAATGTATGACAAAGCAGAAAGAGTATTATAGTTTTGTGAGAGTTGAATGACCCCCTCTATTCCCTCTCTTCTTTCACTGACCTTCTCTGTCCTCTTCTCTTTGTCCCTTTTATTCTTTTCTTTTTCTGTTCTTTCTCTTCTCTGTATGCCTCTCTGTGAGTTGGTGTACTGTGTGTGTAACTCTCCCTGTGACTGGCACCATGTACAGTGTGCCCTTTCTATGTGCATGCATCTGTGTGGCTTTGTGTGTGTGTGTATGTGTGTGTGTGTGTGTGTGTGTGTGTGTGTGTGTGTGTGTGTGTGTGTGTGTGTGTGAGAGAGAGAGAGAGAGAGAGAGAGAGATGTGTCTGTATGTAGGCTTACTTGCGTGAACCTATATGTGTGCGTGTGTGTGCGCGTGTGTGTACCAGGCCCTTGTCTGACCTGTGGTCAGCTCGTGAGGAATGAGGCCGGCTCTCCTGTGGCTGTGGCCTCTGTTCTCAGGTCAGCGCCTAAGCGGACAGGCCCTGGCAGCCATGATTGATGGAGCTGGGAGTCTGCTGAGGGAAAAGAGACATCGCTTATGTTTCTTCCCATCAAGGGTCAACGCTAATAACACCCTACCCATATCATTACTACACCTCCCTCCACAACACACACACACACACACACACACACACACACACACAGAGAAACACAAACACATGCATACACACACCCCTTTCCCGCATGTCTTCCCCTTAACGTTTGACCCAGGCTTAGACCTGGGCTAAGGCTTTCTAGAGGGCTCCAGTGTGAGGTCACTGTCCGTTGGAATGCCAGTTAGTGCAGGCAGGTCTGCAGCGGACCTCTGAATAATTGATGCCATCCACACACATTCACTTAGCGTCATTAGCTTCCACTCCATTCGTTCAGACAGCCTGCGCTATTCATTAGCATATCCCACTGAACACTTACAGAGTGGCAGATTTCATGAATTTTATGGTTACATGTAACCTTAGCCGTTTACTTGACACACAAAGGTCAGGTGATTCACACGGCTTTTTGCTGGGAAGGCAGTTTTAGAGCGTAGCATACAAGATTGATCTACTGTTGATACAAGTTCTGTTTCAGGGTTAACCACAGCTGACTGAGATGTGAGATCATACCAATTTAAAACATTAGCAAGCCTCACTGTTTAACTTAACATTTGTCTGTAAATTGGGAAATATCAAAATATCCAAGTAAAAGTTTCTTATTTTGACTTTAGTTAATTCACCAAACTAATATTCTGTAATGTAAAAATATAAACATTTTCTTTCTGGTTTACTTTTGTGGTTAAAAGTAAAGTAATGTGGTTTTGCTAGATGCCATATTATCTGGATATAAAACATTCCCTGGCTTGGTGCTGAACTTTTAGACTTTTAGACTTTTACTTTGGCACTCTTATTGTGACTCTTATTTGACTCTTATTGTGTTTACATGCATTTGTCTTTTTGGTCTTGAGTCAGTTTGGTACTCTGAGTGTGCTAACGGCCTAGATGATAGGTTGGGAGTGCACAGTTCAGTGGGCATTGTGGCAGGGATGGCATCAGTGTGTTGGCTGCAGACTGTGGTGCCTGGGCAAAGCCCGAGCCACCCTCAGGGCATTCTCTCTCTCTGTCTCTCTCTCTCTTTCTCTCTCTCTCTCTCTGTCTCCCCCTCCACTCACTACTCACTACTAATGGGCCTGTCCTTGTTTGTCTCCCTGGCTTTCTCTTTCACTCCTCTGTCTCTCACTTTCTCTTTTGACTCAGTATGTGTGTGTGTGTGAGTGTGTGTGCGTGTGTGTGTGCGTGTGTGTGTGTGTGTTGGCTCTTATCCATCCCTGACCCTATTTCTCTACCTGTTTCTCTCTCTTTCATCTTTATTTTTCTCTCTCAGTGTGTGGGTTCTGTTCTGTTTTCTGCTCTATTCACCCTCCCTCTGTCCACATCCATCTCTGTCACTATGTATATGGAGTGTATTCTCTGCATGTACATAGGCCTGTGTGAGTGAGTGTGTGTGTGTTTGCGTTTGTGTGTGTGTGTACTTACTCTGCAGTAGGGAGCCTCCCTGTGTGTGTGTGAGCTGATATGCGTTCACAGAGAGTCTGAGGAATTTCGACTCTCTCCTTTTTTTCACAGTTCGTCACAGTCATGCTGCTATACTGTGTCAAACCCAGTCATATATGGTTGAGCAGTATGTGTGTGTGTGTGTGTGTGTGTGTGCACGTGTGTGCATGTATGTGTGGGTGTGTGTGTGTGTGGGTGTGTGTGTGTGTGTGTCCTCAGGCATGCCACTGTCCCAGCAGGGGGTCACCGCTGTGCACAAAAGGGCCTGAATAATGTGTGTGTGTGTGTCTGTGTGTGTGTGGCCCTGCCTGCGTCCTTGCCTGTGTGCCTGGGCCATAAGATGCTCTTCACAGCATTGTACTGCATTTCATTTCCTCATGTGCTGAGGAAGGACTTCCTTCAC
>PYXC01001262.1:2102500-2105000 GCA_015244755.2 Tenualosa ilisha
TGTGTGTGTGTGTGTGGTGTGTTGTGTGTGTGTGTGTGTGTGTGTGTGTGTGTGTGAGAGAGAGAGAGAGAGAGATGGACAGTGAAAACAGAGAAAGGAGGCAACACCATCTCTCCATCTCAGACAGACCACATCTCTACATCTCTCTGACTCTCTCTCTCTTTCCATCTTCTCCATCTCCCTCCATCACTCCATCCTTACACCCCTGGCCAAGGCTGAGTTTGATGGCTTTGGTCCTGCTCTCTTCTTCTCAACCTCTGCACAGGCAGCCGAGGATTGGCTGCCAAGTATCAGCCAATCACTTATTTGCATTTGCATTCGGTAACAGCAACACACTTCATCATCCTCCTCTCATTGATTAGCACGTCATTCGTTTTCATTTTCCTCGTTAGCGTGACTTTTTTGTCTAGTTTTTATCACAGACAATGTGCCCTCAAGGCATTCAAGCACTGACTCTCTCTCTCTCTCTCTCTCTCTCTATCTCTTCTCTCTCTTACTGTCTCTCTTTAATACACACACACACACACACACACACACACACACTCAACCCTTTTCTCTTTTTTCCTGTTGTGTTTCTCTCACTCATTTTCTGTCTGTTTGAGTCATACACACAAACATTCACCCAGACACGCACAGATGCTCATAGTCACACAGACAGACAGACACACACACACACACACACACACACACAGACACACACACACACACACTCACACACACACAGCAGACTCCTCTCCCAGCCTTAGGAGAGTACACGCGTGTTCCCTGATTGAATCTTAGATTAATCTAGATTGGAGGATGAGGATGATCGACTCTTTGGCTCTCTCTTTCATTCTCTCTCTCTTTCTATCTACCCATCTTCTACTTTTTCAGCCCCATGTCCTACTCTCTCCCCTCCTTCTCTCAGTCATGGCTGACAGGGTTAGGGCAAGCAGGGGAGACAAACAACACACACACACACACACACACACACACACACACACACAAGCTCACTCTCTCTAAGTCACAAACAAACTCAATCAATCCCTCTCACACACGCACACACACACACACACACACACACACACTGAGACCTGAGATTGCAATCAGACACAGCAGACAAACACAAGTAATGAGTAGTGTTATGGCAAGTCGAGGGGGGAGGGGTGGGTGGGTAAGGGGAGTGGCATAGACAGGTTCATCCCCTCCTACCCCTGTGGCAATTCTATGATGTCTAACGTCTCGGTGCTGACACACTTCGTTCCTCTTCTCTTCCTCATTCCCCATTTCCACTCCTCTTTCCTTTCCTCTCCTCTCATTTCCCCTCCTCTCTCTCCTCTCCTCACCTCTGCTCACTTCTCTCCTCTCCTCTCCTCTCCTCACCCCTCCACTCCTGTCTGTTCCTCTTCACTCCTCTCCTAAAAGCTAAGTAAGGGATAATGGGCGACTCAGCATTTGAGCTGCGGAAATTAATGCCCATTCAAGGCTGTAATGTGGCCACAGCGTTACACCTCAAAGTGGATTCATTTCTCTTACCCAAACTCCATGAAGTCCATTATCCCGCCTATGCCATGGTCGCCACACTTGTGTTATATTCATTTGGAGATGTAATTACCATAACTTAATTACTAAAACTTAGTAGAAGTGCAACTTTCTACACATAATGTCTCCTCTAAACTTTTAGGACATACTATAGTTGCTCGCTTTACTAATTAATTACTCCCTAGGGTTAGTTCCATTGCTAAGATAGCATATCCCTGAATTCTGTCGGGGCCTTTGAAAATGTTGAAAATGTTGAAAATGTTGAAAATGTTGCTTCGAAAATGTTGCTCTACACATTAGACAACAAATTCTGCTGTCTGTACTCCATTATATCTACTTGTTTGTGTCAAAGCATCAGGTCATTTAAACTTCAACCTGAATGTGCCAAAATTTGTGTTGGGGCTGTTTCAAGGGTGTGTAAAGAAAGCTGGGTATAAACATATACAGGATTGCTCTCTCCGCCCCCCCCCCCCTCCCCCAACACACTCAAACACACACAAACACACACACACACACACACACACACACACACAGAGACACTACCATGTCTTCTGCTGTTTTCTCCTCTCTGACTCACCAAATACCTCAGATACTATTTATTGTCTCTTTGTTTGTGGCTGACAAAAAAAGAAATAATTTGAATGCTTTGCTTAATAAGCAGATTACATGTGCTGGCAGTGCCCCCCACCCTGGTGAATGAGGTCAGCATTCCGGGCAGCAGGCTGTGGATTTGAATGTGGTGGCACAGGGGGCACGTCTGGCCTGGCATCTGCCCCGGTCACTGGGTTTGTCCATCGCTATTCACAGAAACGCAGAATGAGCTGCCCGCCATGGGCTCGATGAAAGCTGTTGTTGTTCTTTCACGATGTGCTCTTGTTTACGGTGGTGGTTTAGGGTGGGTGGAGGGGAAGGGGGAGTAAGGGTGATAAACTACGTTACCCAAAATGCACCGCAGCACCAGTCTACCAATGCAGCTGGC
>PYXC01001262.1:2107500-2120000 GCA_015244755.2 Tenualosa ilisha
TAAATAAGTATTCCAGCTAATACGGCAAATACTTACATGCTGCTCTTCTAGTGCATGAGAGTGGGGATGGACATCAAGCTGTAATTTGCCCATGGCTGTTTAGAGATCTTGTTAGGGGATTTTGGGTAGATTTGTAAGGATAGCATTATGTAAAACAGCGTCTCAGTCTCAGACAGAGGTGTGTTTTTAAAGTGTATTTGTGTTTGTATAGGGTTGCTGCAGCTTGCGGTAGACGGCTTGGCCAATATCACATTTAATACACATGTGTTACTGTAATATTACACTTGTGGCATCTGATGGGTTGAGATATAGTTATAGTGATATTAAGATGTTATGATCACAGGTAAGCTTGAAGTTAGAGTTACAGTAATTGTGAAATATCCTCAACACAAATATACAAACATCATTGAATGATACAGAAATGGGCTGTTGGCTGCAGGGTGTATTAGAGGCAATAGGACACAAGATTCATAACAGTCAAATATTGTCACAAATGTGCAAGCTAAAAAACTGACTTTGTTCATCTGTATAACAAGGCAGTCAGTGTAAAAACATGAAACACACACACACACACACACACACACACACACTCAACCTTGAGGTCACTGATGGAAGGACAGTATAAACAAAGCCAAATGAATAGCACAAGCTCTCTTTCTCTCATCTGTGACATCAGCATCTCCAACAAGAGCCCTAGTATTCTTATTGGCTACTGTTGACAGTAGCATCTGAAGAGGAGTCTGAAAAGAAAAGAACATCATACAAGAACATTGAACACACAGTTACATACTTGAACAAGCACATGTACATTTTACACCCACACACCATTATCTCACTCAAATGTGCCCACACACATACTATGTATTAATGAACAGGTAGCTTGGGAGCTACCAGTAGCTCGTCACCTGCTTAAGTATAGCTCACCAAAGGGTCAAAGGAAATGTAAATAAATCTCATAACATCGTCACAAGAGGTATGAAACTTGTTAAAATCTCTATGAAATCAAATCCAAACATCCTGCCCTCTCTGGTACAGTGACCCCAGTCTTACTGTTCTCTGATGAGAGATGATGTTGGTAGTGCACAGCAGATTAGGCTAGAACTGTGGAAAATAAAACCACCAATAAAGTTCAGATAATATGTTCCACAGAGGACTGAGGAAACATGAGGGTTTAAATACACAGGATTAAACTAGGGAACAGGGAGCAGGTGAAACATGACTAGGGACTAGCAAGACTAGTAATGAACAAGACAAGGTACAGGTGAGGGACGGAGCTAGGGACAGGGACCCAGGGCAAGGATAAACAAAGGAGCACATGGAGCACAGGACCAGGAAGTAAACAAGGAGCAACAGGAAGTGACAAGGAACTGGCAGGAAGAAACACAAGGGCACAAGGGGACAGGACAGGACATGACGACACAGTGTAATATGGTAAAGGATGTAACATTAATCTCCAGTACTATCAATGGCAATGTATAGCAGTGGAGTAAAAATGAAATGTATGTATATATATTTATGTACATTTATATATGGAGTTTTGCTATGGACACATACGTAATAATGATTTTCCATGATTTTGCAGTTTGTACCAAATCCCTAAAGACTTTGCTGTAGCACCTGATGAAACATCCTAATGCTCCAAGAACAAAATACTCTGTGGCGGATGGTCTCTGACCCCAATCTGAAGCTTAGCATGATTAGCCAGTGTGGAAACAATGGGCATTTGAACATGATCACTGCTACTGTTATCCCTACATCCACAGGAAAACACAGAGGTTCTGCTCACGGAGGACCTGTAAGAGTTTACATTGACTGAATGTCAGCATGAACTCTTATAAATTCCTTGTTTTAAACAAAATCAACTTTATGCATTATACAGACACCTAGGACGCTCCCTAGGTTAATGAAACCATGACTTTAGGGTTGTAGCGCCTTGTTCCTATCGGTAAGCCACGGAACAAAGACTTTTTTCAGTTATCCTCATACAAAAATGGTTAAGTCATTTTTTTTTAAATTAAGGATTTAGAGTTCTTTATTTGTTTGTTTGTTTATCTTAAGACCAATAAGCAAGCCATAGCCTCTGCACAGCTTCATTTAGCCTGAGAGGTGCTATATCTGCCTGCAGGGGGAATTTGCTGCTCCTGTGGTCGATGACGGTCACTCAGCCTCCTCATACCTCCACAACTGAAGGCCCCAGAAACCGCTGTGAGAAAACAACCCTGTAGCACACATGTTTGATTCTCACTTCCTGCCTCTTTTTTTCTCCCTCTCTTTCTCTCTCTTTCTCTCTCTGTCTCTCTTTGTTTTCTCAGAATAGCGTTTGTTTTCCCAACAACACACACAAAAATTCCAAAAGTCTCATCAGTTTTCATAAGCAAAACAAACTGCGGACTCACACGCCCAACGGCACCGTAGTCAAGGCCACGCTGTAATAAGCACCTCTGACATCTCGATGGGAGTATGTGAGGTAGCCGCCCACCATCCACACAGTGACGTTTGTGTGTGTGAGTGTTTGTGTGTGTGTGTGTGTGTGTGTGTGTGTGAAAGACAGAGAGAATGAGAATAGTAAGAGAATAAACAAGGGATGAGAGGAATGTGCAGCGGGAGGGAGGGAGGGAGAGACTGAGAGAGTCAGAATGATGAATCTGATGGGCTTGTTTAGATATAAGGGCTGGAATCCACAGCTTGATGCACTAAACAATACAGTCTCTCTCTCTCTCTCTCTCTCTCTCTTCCCCTCTCTCTATCTCTCTCTCTCTCTCTCTCTCTCTCTCTCCCTCTCTCAGGTGACACGCCAGGTTTTTGCTCAGCCTTCCATATGAGCTGCCAGACATCAGGGAGATATGGCCATGCCTCAGGGGGTTAATGGCTACAAGAATTACAGCAGAAACACTTTTCCCAGAAAGCAGCTCTCATTCAGGCTAATTCTGGTCTGTGACGGGTGGGAAAGAAACAAATAACAGGGTGTGTGTGTGTGTGTGTGTGTGTGTGTGTGCAATCGAGGGGGAGTTATCACTTCTAATGGCTTGTCACGACATCAGACTACAGTGATAATTGTACCATTTCAGATCTCAGTATCTGTCAGTAATCGATTGTGAGAGCTAAGTTTTGGAAGAGAGAGAAAAGATGCCCTGTACATACCCAATCAGTATAGCTGATCATGTGACATGCACAACACAAGGCCATCTGTTCTGTTCATGTGTATATATACTCATACGTTGGTGGGCTGGCACAAAATCATATATTAATTCAAGATTCAAGACTTCCCAATGTAAAATATCAATGATACATGTGTAAAAGGTCATGTCAACTTCTCCTTTTTGCAGATAGTTGTGTGTGTGTGTTTGTGTGTGAAAGAGATTGATCGATCGATCGATTGATCGATAGATAGATAGATAGATAGATAGATAGATAGATAGAAAGATAGATAGATAGATAGATAGATTAGTGTGTGTGTAGGGGTGGGTGAGTGAGTGAGTGAAAAAGAGAGAGAATCGCTATGCTCTTTTGTCTGTGTTTTTGTACAAGCAGGTCAGTCCAGTGCACAACTCATTAGCGCCTGCTGATGTATGTCTTCATTCTGAGCGGCTCTCTGACGCTGACTCTGCGCGTCCTGAGGAACAAGAGCCATTAGTCGCTAATAGCTTCTAACACCCAGAAAATCTGCGTGGAATCACAGCAAGTTTGATTGACAGCCAGGATCAGTCATCACCACTTCCTCCCCACTTCCTTAGTTCCAGTCAGTGGCCTGTGTCTCTCTGACAGCTTTATTCCACACTGTTTGCTTTTGTCACATTAATCCCTTTATGTTTGTGTTTCTGTTTCCCACTGAGTGATTGATGCGGCTATCTGTCCATCTCTAACACCCTTCCCTCTCCTGTTCCCCTTGCACCTCCTCTCCTCTCCTCTCCTCTTCTCTCCTCTACTCTTCCTACTGCTGCTTTTCGTTCCCAACGAACTGTCCTGTTTTCCTGCGCTCATCTCTGTCTAACTCTCTCTCTCTCTCAAAATGTAAACATTCAGGGAGCGTTTATCGTGGTCGGCAGGGAATTCCTGACATTTTTCCCAGAGCAGTGAGGGAAGTGGGAGCGTCTGTGGTCATGCTGAAGGACACGTAGAGAAGACCAAGAAGAAGACAGAGAAAGAAGAGAAGGAGGAGAAGACAGAGAATGAGAGAGAGAGAGAGAGAGAGGGAGAGAAGGAGAGAGAGTCTGTATGGTCAGAACGACCCAAAGTGTGCTTCCTTCCCTAGGCCAACCACACCATACTGAGGCTCGCTGCCCCATCTCCACAGGGAGCAGAAACCAAAATAAAGCCTCAGGACTTCAGTTTTGTTGCCCCCACTCTAATGAGCCCAGATTGGGATCATACTTGCGGTGGGAGAGCCATCTGCTAATACTATGCGCTGCACACAAATCTATGTGCTGCATGTTCTCACACTGCTAAGTAGTAGCTAAGTAGTCTTCTGCTAAGCGGTGCCAAAATATGTGACCTAGTTTTTGTTTTTTTTTCTTTTTTGGTTGGTATAACTGTGTCTAAAATTTACTGTGCACAAAATAATCACTCCGCACACTTCACAAACTCTCTCTCTCTCTCTCTCTCTCTCTCTCTCTCTCTCTATCTCTGTCTCTCTGTCTCTCTCACGCGCTCTCGCTTGCTCTCACTCTCGCTTTGCACACATGAATAATGTAAACAAACGTGCGACGCCAAAGCGCTGTGGCCCACGTGTCTAACCACTGGCACTCAAGGCATCAGCCGTCCAGGGCGTGTGAGGTAGCTCTTCTGTGGGGCCCTTGTGGTCGACGATTGGATCGGGCGGCGCCTGGTGGTGGACATCTGGTGTCCGGCGCTCGCCGAGCTTGGACTGTGTGGTTTTAGGGAAGGACCGGCCAGAGGATGGAGTGGAAGCAGTGTACACCCTTGTCTTTGGGTCAAGAACTTTTAGGCCATGCAGAGGTCACTGTGGAAGATGGGACGTGTAGAAATCTGGAAAGGACATCAAAGAGGTCAAACATAGTTTAGAAGAAGATTCTAAAGTGGTCTATAGTCCCAGAATTGAAGAAGCTGATCCTTAAAATAGCGCTTCTGAGAGAGAGCATCTGGATGATTACCTCTAAAATGCTTCCTGATGTAAAATTACATAAGGCAAATGCTACTTCAACAAACCAATTCTGTTCTTTTGTATTCACGCCCATAATCATGTACTCCCTAGTGACATGTATAAAATAGTACATATGTTACCCCTTGTTCTTCTACATCTGAGGACATACAAGTCTAATTGATATGCTTTGATTTATTTATCACTTCAAAGACATGTGCGTACACAAGCAATTGGAAAAGACAGACTTTTTGATCCAGATCACTGAAATAACATCCCATAATAGAAGGATAAGCTGTTGCCTTTGTGAATTGGACTGGCACGTGTTATTTTCTTTTTTTCTCCGCGCTCTTTGCTAAGAAATGCATAGTGAGGCATGACTCCATTATCACAGGGTGTCAGCCAGCTTTAATTGTGGTGAATGTGTAATCTGATCTGCTAGACTCACTACTGAAGTGATACTCAGTCAGTGTGTGTGTGTGTGTGTGTGTGTGTGTGTGAGAGAGAGAGAGAGACAGAGAAAGAGAGAGATACTTCTACCTTCATTCAGCATTTATGCCTTTTTCAACACTTCGGTAGTTTCTATGTTTGTACTCACACACCTCCAGTAAGCAAGTGCAGCAGCAGTCGCAGCAGCCGTGGCTGATGGGTGTCCTGAGCCAGAGCCCAGCTTAGGAGGGTGAACACTTGCCGACTGGACCGTGTCCTTGGGTGGCTGTGATTTGTTGCCCTGACTCCTCCAATGAGCTCTGGTGAGCCATAGAGTGTGCCAGGGTCTATCTCTCTCTCTCTTTCTCTCTCTCTCGTGAATTATTTGCCTAAATTTAGTTTCAAATCAATATGCATCTCATTAGGCTTGAATCATTTCTTAAATCACTCAGCTGAGGGGCTGGAATGAGTCATTCTCTCGCAAAACATGGAGACAGTGTGTGTGGCTGTGTGTTTTATAGAAAATGTGTGTATGTCTGTCTCTGTGTGTGTGCATATGTGTGTGTGTGTGGGCAGGGGGTGTATGGCTGGTAGATCTGTGTGTGTGTGTGTGTGTGTCTGTCTGTCTGTCTGTGTTAGTGTGTGTGTGTGTTTATATGCTTGATTGTGTATATTGGTGTGTATACTCACATGTGTGTGCTTGTAGGTGCTTCTGTGTGTGTGTTGGGAGGGGGGGTGTTGTAGGTGTTTCAGTGTGTGTGTGTGTGTGCGTGTGTGTGTGTGTGTGTTTAAAAGGCATCTGGGACGGCCAAGTTAGCCGAGCCCCACCCTGTCGTGTCCCCCAGGGCCTCAGAGCTCAGCACCTGTTGGACATCAGCAGCTGTCATTGTTCTGCTGGGGGATGTAAGTGATACCCAAGATCCCCTCCCACCCTCACACACCCACTCACCCCCACTACACACACACACACACACACACCACACCTCTGCAGCCTCGTGTAAGACAAGCAGAATTAGAGAGAAAGAGAGAGAGAGTTTAGCTCGGGGAGAAGTGGTTAAGTAACATAGACAAAAGAAGAGAGAGAGGGAGAGTTACGTAAAAAAGTCAAACTTTTCAAACTTAAAATGTAGATAGATAGATAGATAGATAGATAGATAGATAGATAGATAGATAGATAGATAGATCGATAGATAGTATTACATTAAACATCTGCTATCACTCATGATAGATATTGTATTGATAGATAAACATACAGAAGGAGTGAGAGAAAGAAAGAGAGCAAGAGAGAGAAAGAGATAGAGAGAGAGAGAGACATGGCCCATGCTGCGTTGCGAAGCGCGGGATGGGTGACAGCTCGAGCCCCAGATGGCCAAGAGAGAGGGCTTGCCGCCTGCCATACTCAAGAGGAGCCAGATACCCAGGGGCCGCAGCCTAGGGTTACACACACACACGTACACGCACGCGCACACACACACACACACACACACACACACACACACACACACACACACACACACTTTTTCTCTTGAACTCACACGAATACTGCTAACACAAACACACAAACACACACACACACACACACACACTTGAATAGATTCAGATCAAGAGCATAATCCATAGGGATTCTATAGTCCCCTTCTTTTGTTTCACTTGCTCATATTTTCTTTCAAGTCCTTCTCTCTAAACCCTTCCCCTTTCTTTCTTTCTTTCTCTCTTTCTTTCTTTCTTCTTTCTTTTGCCATCATCACTCATTGTGTGGTGTCTTTCTTTGACTTTGATTGTGGAATGTTTCGTGGTCTCCCCCCATTCTCACCATGCCACTGAATTTTTCTCATATTTTGGAAAGTCTCAAGTCAATCTGTAATCATACTATTCTCAACCATATACTCTGTGTGTGTGTGTGTGTGTGTGTGTGTGTTTGTGCACGCTCGCATGCTTGTTTGTGTGAATGCGTGTGTGTTTGTGTGTGGGTCTGTGTGTGTGTGTGTGTGTGTGTGTGTGTTTGTATGTTATATAGTGGACTTTTAGATGAAATGGAGGTTGGCTGGTCAGTAATGACTCTCATTACTGGCTCAGACTGAAGGTGCCCAGCATCCTGACCCTCATCATAATGGCCGCCATTAAAAGTCAACTTTGTTATATCAACACATTACTGGACATAAAACCCACCTTCTCTCATGTGTGCATAGTAGAGGAAATAGGTGGGCCATCAGACGCAGTCAACCAATAGCATGTCACCCTGTCCAGGTAGTTCAGGCAAACAGCCAATCAGTCAGGAGCATGACGAAGAAATCACTGTGATGCACCTTCTCAGAGACAGATTCAATGACTGTCAACTGGGTGACAGCAGATCCCTCTGTAGTTTATTTATTTATTTATTTTACTTTTTTTAAAGCCATGTTTAGTTTCGTCCTGAATATTTTATCATATTTCAGTCCAGATTGATTTTTTCTTCTCATTATTAGTATTTCCTCTTCTCCCCCCTACTCCCCACATTTGTGGTGGTGGAGATTGATTCCTAATTAAATCCTGTCAGGCTGATATCATTATCGTACCTGACTCGGCCAACTGTAATGCGCTGGATAATTAAGTCGTGTGTTATGAAGCCTGTGGGGTTGGATGATTAACAGCCTTGCTTCCTATTATCATCCCGGTGGTGCGATGCTCGGCGCCGCGCTGCGTTAATCGATCGGTCATGCACTCGTCCTCCGAAGTTGGCTGCCTGCTTTATCGTCGAGGGGAAAAACAGAGAGCGGACTTGGGGGGGAAAAAACTCCCCAGGAGGTGAAAACACCCATTATGGCAACAGTTGGTTAAAGACTCGAGTAAGTGAGTATTTGTCCACCCCCCCCCCCCCCATCCCCCCAAAAATAAAAAAAACTAATCTTGTTTGGCTATTGCTTGTCATTGACACAGCGGAGGGGTTTTATTCTACTCAGCAGATATTGCTGTGTAATGCAGTGGTCAAAAACAGAGAAAGAAAGAAAAGGAAGAAAGAAAAAAGAAAATATCCTGACTGACCGTGCCGTGAACTGAAAACCCTGAGCCTTATGTGGGCCAGATACAAGAACACTCAAATTATTACATTCTGGCATACAGACACACATTTAGGAGCTCATTTGTGCTCAGACACAGCTGGATGAAGAACCTGAAACATGGAGGAAAGGAGAGATAGAGAGAGAGAGAGAGAGAGAGAGAGAGAGAGAGAGAGAGAGAATCTCTCAAAAACCTAAACGAAAATGGTTTGTTAATGTTGTTGCTTCAACATAAAGGTCATACTGACAAAGTGACAGAATTTGAATTTGAAAGAGAGACAGAGAAATTTAGAGAGAGAGAGAGAGAGAAAGAGAGAGATCCTGTTTGTTGGTTCTGTGTGTATAGTTTTGCTTCATCAGCAGTCTCAAGTGAAGAGACAGATGTCACAGGTAGTGGGTAACACAGCCCGGGGGGTGGAGTTAAGGTTGTGTGTGTGTGTGTGTGTGTGTGTGTGTGTGTGTGTGTTTAGTTTTTTTTTGTAACAGAGTCTCCAGCTCACTTTTAGCACCTAGTCCAAGGGGAGTGAGGTTTGTGTTGGGTGCTGGCAGATGGCATCTGCACGGTGCACCAGCGAGTCTAAATAGGAGAGCATGGGTATGATCTAGCAGATGGGGCTTCGCTTGGCACACCACAATATGAAAGGATGCAGAGAGAGAGAGAGAGAGAGAGAGAGAAACAATGACAACAGACAAACATCAGGCTCCAAGGCTGTGTGTGTTTGTGGGTTGGGGATGGGGGTCTATTTGGTGTTGTGTCAGTTTGAGGTTGTATGCATCATGGGAGTATGTGTGTTTATGTTTGTGAGTTGTTTGTGTGTGTGTGTGTGTGTGTGTGTGTGTGTGTGTGTGTGTGTGTGTGTGCGTGTGTGTGTGTGTGTGTGTGTGCGTGTGTGTGTGCGTACATGCGTGCGTTTGTGTGAGGCCCAAAATAGCTTCTTGCATAATGAGCCTTTTGCAGTGCTCCAACTCCAGGAGGGAAGGTAGGGTAGGGAAGGTGCAGTTTCTGATGGAGCTGAAAAAGGGTTCATCTGGAAGCCATCTGTAATCCATCCTCCATTCAATCCCCCACTTTACTGACTGCCATTGCATGCATAATATCATTGTAAAGTACAATGCAAGAGGGAAAAGGGCAGTCCTTTATTGCTCAATGTCGCTCCATAGCAGTAATGCAGTGGCCCATTTGTGGTCGCTTCACGTGTAATTGGTCGTAAAATACATTGTTTATGGTGTTTGCATAGGTAATACATTTCAGTGTAAATGTTTGTATTTCTAGTACGGACTGTATGTGTGAGATACTGTAATTTGGTATTGGTTATTGTTATTGCTGCACCGTTCACCGCATACATCATTAGCTGGTGTCTGTAATCATTGTAATTATCATAAAATAGTTTTTTTTTGCAATAGGACGTTTGTATGAGTCTGTCAAGTAAAATGCCTTCATTTCCTTCAGGATAAAGAAGGTATCTATCTATCTATCTATCTATCTATCTATCTATCTATCTATCTATATCTGTCTATCTGTCTATATGTGTATCTGTCTGTCCGTTCGTCCGTCTAAATGTTGAATTGATTCCATAGACAAGAGTATAGATGGCTTGGTTTTCTGTCTGGTGTTTTTTCAGGGCTTTTAGTGGGTGAGGGAGGAGAGGCTGTTGGCACGGCCTAGCTGACAGACGGCCGGTGCCAGCCGCCTGCCCATCACTCCTCACGTCAGCAGGTGGTTTAATGAGCCCGGGCCTCACATTCATCTCCTCTGCCCAAAAAGTACCCCCAGAATCTCTCAGTGCCCATCCAACAGACTCTCATCACACTCTTTATCACACACACACACACTCTCACATACACACACACACACACACACACACACACACACACCAGTCTGTGCTATTCCTGTGCAGTCATATCCACAGATTAAAATTAAAATGATCCTGACGTGCCATCGATCACGGGAAAAATTCTGTGTTCATTTCCTTGAGTTAGGTTTGAATGAGTTTCAGATTTCAGTGGTCTCTCTCTCTCTCTCTCTCTCTCTCTCTCTCTCCCTCTCCCTCCCTCTCTCTCTGTGTGTGTGTGTGTGTGTGTAAGAGAGAGAGATTTTGGCTCAAACTTTAACGGCAGTGCAAATGAGCACACACCACCTGACTCAAACTCTGTGCAGCTTGTCTTTGGGTCTGAAATTCATTAAGGAGCAAGCTAAAGAAGTGTGTGTGTGTGCGTGTGTGTGTCTGAGTCTGAATGAGAGTCTGTGCATGTTGGTCCATCTCAGTAGTTTGGGTCCCTAAGATTCATTAAGGAGCAGGCTGAAGAAGTGTGTGTGTGTGTGTGTGTGCGTGTGCGCATGCGCATGCGTCTGTATCTGAATGAGAATCTGTGCATGTTGGTTCATCTCAGTAGTTTGGGTCCTCAAGACTGGGTCGTGCCAGAATCCAGCCCCTCAGGGGTTCGATTTCATTGTCCGAGCTGTTCTTCATTTTGTCTCTCGTGCTTGCCTGCCTAGACAACTTAGGCCACCACACTACACTTGCACAATACCTCTCCTCTCCCAATACACACACACACACACACGCACACACACACACACTCCGATCCCTCCCTGTGTGTAACTAGATCATTGAGCAGGAGCAGCCAGTGCCTTGCGCCACTTAACTCTGTCTCCCTGGTAGCGTTCAGTCAATGGGGATTACCCAGCTTGGCCTAATGGATGCCACCCAGCCCCATTGTTTGGGGGTCCTAAAAGGGCCATTTGTGTTTGAGTAAACACACTCTTGCACGTTCACCCCACACACTTACCCACACCCACTCACAGACACACACACAGAGATGCACTCACACTGACCAGCTGGCCAGATTTGGTGCTGTCTGTTGTTTTCACGTTCTCTTGTTTCTGTCTTTCTTTCTGTCGTTCTCTCTCTCTTTCTCTCTCTTATTCACTCTCCCTCTTTTTCTCCCATTGACGTCCTCTCGTGTTTGTCACACTCTCGCTAAATTGTCCCTCTTGTCTTTCTTCGCTCACTGGCCCGCTCCCGTCATCCATATGGTCCGAAAGATTAGCTGGCCATTTTGATCCAGTGCCTTGCCCTCTCTTGATACAATAGCGGGCGGGTGGGGGGGGGCGAACAAAAAGCATTATGTTGTTCCATGTCTGTCCGTCTCTCTCTTTCTTTCCCTCTCTCTCTCTCTCTCTCTCTCTGTCACTCTTTCTTTCTCTCTCTCTCTCTCTCTCTCTCTCTCTCTCTCTCTCTCTCACTCTCTCGTGTTTTGGCATGGTGCCATACTGGACAGCTGTGGGTGAGGGAGAATTGGGTTGTTTGGTTGGCATGGCTGCCATGGGGTGGCAAACGTCTCCTCTACCCACTGCTGTTGTGTCACCCAGCTCCCACCCACCCCACCCCCAACCTCTCTCGTGCACACATGCACACACACACGCGCACACACTCGCACACACGCACACACACACGCACACACGCACGCACACACACGCACACACACACACACACACACACACACGCACACACACACACGCACACACACACACACACACACACACACACACACACACACACACACACACACACACGCACACACACACAGACACACACACACACACACACACACACGCACACACACACACACACACGCACACACACACACACACACACACACGCATGCATGCACGCCTTCAACCTTCCATGTCTCTTCTTCTCCCTTGTTGCCTGTATGCCGGCCTCTCTATCTCTCAATGTCTTCACATCTCTCTCGTTCGCACATCTCTCTCTCACTCTTTCTCTTTTCCCTTTTTCTCCTCATCATCTTCATAGATTCTGTGCCGGTGTCAGTCTCTCGCTGTGGCTTCCTTTTATCTTTCTATCAGCTTCATCCCCCCATCTCTCCCCCATCCTTCTCCTCACAAAATCTCTCTCTATCTCTCTATCTTTCTC
>PYXC01001262.1:2127500-2140000 GCA_015244755.2 Tenualosa ilisha
ATGAGTGTGTGTGGATTGGGGGTGGTGTTATATGTTGTTTGTGTGTGTGAGGAGGAGGGCTGCTAGACATTTTAAACCTGTGATGTGTGTGTGTGTGGTACGTGTTTGTGTGTGTGATGGGTAGGGATGACGGGGGAATGGACGTTCTAAAGCTGAAGTGTGTGTTTTCCTGCCTCTTCTGGAGATAAGACTCAGAGTCGCCAAGACCTCTGTGAGCTGGGTTACAGGGTTTAATTGACTCGCAGGGAAAATGTCACTTCTCGGTCATTCACAAGTGGTGCTTGTCCATCCGTCTGCCCATGTGTGTTTGTGTGTGTGTGTGTGTGTGTGTGTGTGTGTGTGTGTGTGTGTGTTCTTCAAGAACAGAAGAGCATTTTTGGCATTCCTTTGTCAGATGTCAAAAAGACCTTGTGTTTCGGAAGAGGGGAATTCCTGTTCCTTGGTAGACACAGGAAGCTTAAAGAATTAGAGCACCTTATTAGATCAATCAATGACATTACGCAAAGTAGAACCCCCCCCACCACCACCACCACCAACACACACACACACACACTTTAACTACTGTGTACAAAGAACACATACATTCTTCTCGAATGTCTTTCATCAGTGCCCATAATGTCATGGGGGCTGAGATGGCTACTCTCCAGCAAATACTTTTAATGGCAACTCCAGTCAGCAAGTCAGTTGAATAGCCTTAGGCCTTAGGTTTAAAACCTTCCAACAAATGTGCCACCCAGAGATTTATCATTATTTGTCTTTAATTTTAAACATGACGGATGTCTGTTTTGGTTTGTTTTCTTTCGTCTTGTTTTTTATTACAGTCCCTTTTCAGATAACTATGGCCTGTTCGAGCCTTGAAGTTGAAATGGCATATATGTGTGCGTCTGTGGATGTGTGTGTGTATGTGTGTCTGTGTTCAACAATGTGTGCTTATTTTTGTATGTGTGTGTCCTCCACAGACCAATGGCAGTGTATGTACGTGTGTGTGTGAGTGTGCACTTGCGCGTGTGTGTGTGTGTGTGTGTGCGTGTGTGTGTGTGTGTTTGTGTGTGTGTGTGTGTGTGCGTGTATGTGTGTGTGTGTGTGCGTGTGCGCACACGTGTGTGTGTGTGTGTGTGTGTGTGCGTGTCATGGAGCTGGTAGAGAGAGGGTGGGTAAGGGGTTTGGCACAGGCACACACACACACACACAGCCATATTCACACACAAGTACACACACATTTTCACAGTTCACCATAGTTTCACCATATTCACAGTTATTGCTGTACAGATGGAAGACCATGCAACAAACAAGCATTCGTTTTAGTTTCCAATACTGGCATTCAATGATAAAAGCTTGTTGATACATTGGAAGAACAGAGAACAATTATCATCCCGCAACCCGCACTTTTAACCAGCCTACTGTTACGGTCAAATGGGAGCAAAATCACTTTTCATGCTACTCAAAAATTTTCTTAATCTAACTGGATGGTCATGGGGCTCGATGACTTTGTTCATACAGGGTATCTGAACACACAACTCAAATTTGAATCATTTTCATAACATTTTGGATGTTTTATTCAACTTTGTGACATCTGTGGTTTTCGTAATCAAAAATGACAATACTACAAGAGAATGAGTGGGTGAGACAACAAAAAATGTTCAAAAAATGTTCAGAAATGGTTTTCAGTCACATACAGTCATACCTCCAGATCAGAGATCAGTGTAAGGTCATTTGTGTTCACTTACACAAACATAAACACACCCCTCACTTACTATTTTTGCTTCAAGTGACAGCCTCCACCAAAAGCCTATTTCTAATATAATCTTTCCCTCACTGAATTACACACGCTCCGTTCAGTGAGACGTACAAGCCAAAATTAGTATTCAAGAGAGCAGTTGATACACAGGTCCATCACAAATTTGATAATCATTGAAAACATATGTATAATTTCGAATTAAATATGCTGCTATCATGAACTATGAAACGAGCACAACAGAAGGGTTAACTACCTTTTACTGGTTTGCTATGAGAAGCTGGCGGAGGCTGGTTGTGACATAGTATTCTTTGTGTCCACACCATCATAAAATGCATTTTCCTCTCAGGGCCTGATCTGTTCACAAACAGGAAAAAAAAGACTCAAACAATAACAGTGGATTCTTTTGTGACGTGCTCATCGCAAAGTGCAATAATGAGTATGAGTAAAATGATAACTATTCCAGAGAGTGCGTGGCGGAAGTTATCATAATTACATGTCTTGACTTGACCACATGCACTCAAGTACAGTAAGGTAAGGTGCTAACAGGAGCTCGTCATAAGTGCAATTGCGACAACGTGTTTGAACAATCCAAATGACACACGTCCGGCGCATGCCAGTCATTACTTTGGCCAATTGGCACCTTCACGGCAGACTAGCTGACTTTTTGTTGCGCTTTTGAAAGAAATCTATAGGACTGCTTACATGCCAAAGTCATTACTGCCTGTCATTGATAGACATTCCTCATGTATAATAGTATGTATGGTGGTTGCGTGTTTAGAACGTGCTTCCTCTTTTACAGCCACACAGTCTACAGCCTCTCTCTCTCTCTCTCTCTCTATCTTTGGAAGTTTTGGGCAAATTTAAAGCCAAGTTCCCTGAAATGACATTTGTCAAGAAAAGAAGATTCCGGACAATCTTTATGCTCTAAATACTGGAATCCCCCCACCCCTTTGTGTTAGTGTGGAATTACTGTATTTGACTGAAGAGAGGAGTCATATTCTACTCCACTGTGAGAGATTTCTGGGAAGCGATGAAAGAGGAGGAAGAAGGGGAGGATTGGGGGAGGTGAGAAGACGGATAGGGTGTGTATCTACTTCCTGTAGGAAGTGCCAGAGTGACTGGCAGTAGGTACAGGCAGATGGCGACCTCCACGTCACTATCACCTTGACCCCTAACAGCAGCTACAGCATGGAGACAGTCTGTCATGCTTCCATCAGATGTTACCCCTCCCCAGGCACACATGCACACTCACACACACACACACACACACACACACACACACACACACACACACATACACACACTCACACACATACCTCATACACACCTCATCCACTCCCTGCTGTGCTTTTTTGCCACGTTCCATGGAGGGAAAAAAGATGAATAGAATGATAGATTCCAACAGAATGATAGATTCTAACTGCCATGCTTGTCTAGCCGCTGTAGTCCCTTCTTCCATTTGTACCATGCCCAATCCATTTCCTTCTCTCTCTCTCTCTCTCTCGCTCTTTCTCTCTCTCTCTCTCTCTCTTTCTCCCTCTCTCTCTCTGCTTTCTCCCTTCTATTCAGGAGTGTGTATTAATTTTAGGGAGTAGATGGCAGTCTATGGTATAAATCGGTGTTCATCATGCAGGCCTTAGGAGGTGCTGAAACACCCTCTGACATGTCCCTTGTGTGCTTTATGAAGTCGCAAACACACACACATACACAGACACACACACTCATCAGATCACCTCACCCCAGCATGGCCTCAGGACACACAAACGCATACACACACACACACACACACAGTGACACTGATGAATGCTACCCCGTTGTTATCCCCTCCCCTGTTTCCCTTGACGACCATGCTCATCGATAGGCAATACCCCCCCCATCAGTTTGTCTTCATCTGAGAAGCAGCAGCAACAGCAGATGATGATGATCTGGATCTAACTAGCCTAGTGTAGACTAGTTGGGCAGTGGGATAGTGTTCATTTCACATTTCCACTTACTGGACACACGGCATGCTTAAGGAGACTGACTTAATCAATATTGGATCTTCTCTGAGAGAGAGAGAGAGAGAGAGAGAGAGAGAGAGAGAGAGAGAGAGAGAGAGAGAGAGAGAGAGAGAGGGGTGGGGGCAGTTGATCCCTTTAGTTCCCTTAGTTCCCTTAGGCATTAGTTGCCTTTAGATTAGGAACAGATTGGAAGTAACCCTGGATGGATGTGACTTGAACCCAATCTGAGTGCCTCATCCTCGGATAGAGTGTCACACTGCTTCTCCCTCCTCCAACCTCCACACACACATACACACACACACACACACATACACACACACACTATCCACCCCCCAAGTCGTCTGTAATGGGAAGGAAATAGCCATATGGAGAAAGCATGACATCTGTCCCAGCGCCTGGAGTGTGATACCGAAGTACCAAACGTAGGTGAAAGAAACGGATGCTCTGATTCAGTTCCACAACTGTGCCCACACCTCTGATCTCACACACACACACAAACACACACACACACAGGAGGCATGACAAAGCAAGCATGGAAAATCTACAAATATGTATTTGCGCCCTTACATGCGCACACACACACACACACACACACACACATACACACACACAAACACTCACAAGATTTCGATATGCTCAAGTAGTGTAATTAATTGGTCACATTAGCGATCAGTATGTCTGTCTTTGAGGTTATTTTTATACTAGACAGTGTCTCTGTGTGTTGTGCGTGTGTGTGTGTGTGTGTGTGTGTGTGTATGTGTGTGTGTTTGTGTGTTTTAACTGTTTTGAGATGAAACACTGAATGAAGCCTTTCACAATCTTTGCAGATGGGCACGCGATCACATGACACTCAGGCTTGGTCACATGGAAGAGTGGCGAGGATCACATGGCCGATGCGTGTCCATTCCACCTCAGCCTGCCTGCCTCCCAGCCTTCAGTCCCCAGGAGCCCCATCCCATCCATGACCCACTTCTATAGGCCAGGCATGAAGATCCCACACATTGCTTCCCTGGAGAGATGGGCTCTGTGTGCATGTGTGTGTGTGTGTGTGTGTGTGTGTGTGTGTTTGACAGGGGTTGTTTATGTTCATTAGGAAGTAAAACCTCCACCTAACAGAGCCAAAACACTAAAACAGAGGCTATAAACCCGTTCATCCTAGACTAGAGAATGAAGCAAGCTACAGGGTGAGCAGTTGTGTTGTTCTATGCATTACAAACAGCTGAGAGAATAATTAGAGAGCTCAGGAAACAAGGAAGAGAAATGAAGCTAATTTAGAAATGGGGGGATAGAGGAAGAAAGGTAAGTGATAAACAAGTCATAAACAATGAGGAGAGAGAGAAGAGAGAGAGAGAGAGAGAGAGAGAGAGAGAGAGAGAGAGAATGGGTGAGGCAATCTAATTGAGGGAGAGAGACAAGGATAAAAGAAAGAGTACAAGGAAATCTTAGAGAGAAAATACAGCAAAAGAGAATGAGAGAGAATTGAGTAGTAAACAGGAAAGAATCTGCGAGAGAGAGAGAGAGAGAGAGAGAGAAAGACTGAAAATGAGGGAGTGAAAAAGGGGAGAGACCAAGAGGTCAAAGGTCACAAAGCGAGTGAATGAGAGTGTCCTCTCTACATTCGTGCCTAATTGAGCTTCCCATGCAGCCCGAGTGCTCCCATTGAAAGTCACTGTCATTCCCACAGGAAATGGTTAGCGAAGTATAACTCTGTGTGAATATTGTTCCCCCTGTTTCCTGCCCAACTTCTACTTACTCACACACACACACTTACACACACACACATACACACACACACACACACAAAGAGATCCTTCCTCTCTTATATGCTCTTGTCCTCAGGCAATGCTGTACAGCAGGACACTTTTAGCCTGTCTAGCAAAATAACCAGCACAGAACCCTTGGCTTCCCACATCTTCCCAAGCAACATGTGTTAGCATGCTAGTTAGCATGTTTGTTTGTTTCATCTGAGGCCCAGTCACCACTGGGCTCTGTGTGTGGGTCAAAACACCTCCATTTTTCCCCTCCTTTTCTTTCTCACTCGCTCACACTCTTGCAAAATGTGTTATATAATTTTGATCAAGCGAGCAGATTTGATATGTTATATTTAGAGGCAGATCTCCCACCCACCCCCACACACACAAACACACACACATATGCACGCTCACACATAATCACATGTGCACAAGAGACGGAGAGACAGAGAGAACCTGCTGGGAACGTGCTCAGACCCAAGTGAATTGTGTGAAAACTGATGGCCAGCTGAGGATAATGGGAGTAGGGACCCCAATTTTGCAAGAGAGGTGACAGGGGTGGGGTGGGGGTTGCTGGGGGTTGAGGGGGGGTTATTTGAGTAATCCGTGGCAGACCTACTTGTTGGGTGCTGGGCTATTGAGTGAGGCATTACTCAAAGCGGTCGGCTTGGCAGGATGAATCCTAGACAGATTATGCTGGGAAATGCCGTACCAACTTGGCTGAAAAGCACCTCCTGTCTATGCTAGATTTTGAGAGAGAGAGAGAGAGAGAGAGAGAGGGTGGAAATGAGAGAGGGGGAAAAGAGAGAGATGGAATAAGCTGGGAGATGGAGAACGAGGAGTGAGGGAGGGAGGAAGTCCAGAACACACACTGTTCTACCACAGGAGGATCAGTGGCTGAAGTGCTCAGTTGTTGACGCAGGCACACGGCTTCACTTGGGCATGTGGTCACACGGCCAAGTTTTTTTGTTGTTGTTGTTTTATTTACTCCCTTCACTTCCACAAACTCTACATGCTACTCTAAACCCAGAAAAGGGTTTGTATGTTGAGAGATATGAAGAAGGAACAAGGGAGAACAATGTGATGCAACACACAGAAATACGTGGAAACGATGCAGCGACTCTACATGTAGGCTGATGAGGCAGCCATGTTATGATGGATGGATTGGGGGGGCGAGGCGGGGGGGTACTACGAAACCAGGTTGCTGGCTAAACTGGGTAACTTCTGGAGTAACCGCTGATCTAAAAACAACATTTCACTTTAGAAACATCTGATGCTCAATGGAGGGTTCTTTTCAAGATCAGTGGTAACTCCCAAAGATAACCGGTTAGACCAGTAACCTTGCTTAGTAGCACAGGGCCCTAGTGTTGACATAATGACATAATAGCATTTCCATGATTTTGTACTAAAACTTATGATCTGTTGGAGGCTAGAGATCATTAGTAGATCCTCATATGGGATGCAGATGTATCTAAAAGTGGCCATTGGTGAGTTTGTCTTGATACAGCTGGATTAGTTGGCCCACATGGATGAATCCCACTGTCCTAAGCCCTGGATCCTAAATGAGTTTGCTGGTACACTGTAAAAAAGGATAAGTAAAGTTTACTTGAAAAGTTAGTGGGAACTTGTTGCCTCAAATGAATGGTAAACATAACTTGAAAGAGACAAGTAACTTTTACTTAACTCATTTGAGGCAACGAGCTTCCTCAAATTTCTCAAGTAAGCTTTACTTTCTCTTTTTTACAGTGTATCAACTTCATGATTGGCTGATTCAAGTCAATTAATTCCATGGGTTCAGGGATTAGGATTAGGGAAGACATTGGGATTCAACTTCTCTTCTCCTGTCTGCACTTTTTTTCTTTAGTTTTTTTCTCCCTTGTTTTTCTTTCCTCTTTCACTCTCTATTCTTCCATCTTTCCATCTCTCCTCTCAGCACTCCTCAGGTATTATCTCCATCTTCCAATCACCATCTTCTCTCTTGTCATCTCCTCGTTTCTCTTTTTCCCTCTCTCCTCCCCTCGATTTTCTCCCTCTCTTTTCCCTCTCTTCTCTCCTGTCCTCTCCTCCCCTCACTACTCTCCTCTCCTCTCTTCTCTCCTCCCCTCTTCACCCTTCTGTCTAAATGGGCACGGCCATAATCAACTCAATGAGGATAGTCCTCCTCCAATCAGCTTGAGCTTAAAATCACTTTGCTGGCTGAGCGCTGTGATCATATTATTCTGTTACAGGCTCAGGGCTCAAATCTCACCAGACCAACCAGAACGGCTAACACTCACTGCACACACACACACACACACACACACACACACAAACACACACATGCATGCCACATCGATTTGTCATTTAAAGGGCTCTGGCATAGGGGACTTTGTGTAAGGTAGTGGTGTGGTAGTCTTAGCCCATTGCCAGGCCTCCTCTTTATGAATTCCTCTCCATAGGAATGAAGAGAGAGCTCTGAGGGAAGGCAGGAGACATAGAAGGTGGAGCAGTACACTTGAAGGATAACTGGTCATCAGGCTGTCTGAAAACCAAATTGGAAAGTCATCCCTCTGTCTTATCTGTTCCCTTTTTTGTTTTATTTTTGCTACTCTCTCTCTCTCTTTCTCTTTCTCTCTCTCTCTCTCTCTCTCTCACACACACACACACACACACATACACACACACACTCATTCACAATGTCTTGAATTACAGTAAGCACCATAGTTACAATGAATATGCCATCTTTACAGTTTCCTATAAAATCTTCCCTATTATAGCAGCTGTGGTAAATCTTTATTCAGCTCCAAAATGCTAATGCTTGGAATCCACATAAATAAAGACAGTGACACTGCAATAATAAATACATCATGGTATATTTAAGTTGGGATGTTTTTGTTTACGTCCATCTCTCTTCCACTGCATCCCTTTCTCCTGCATTTGCTCGCCCCGCTGACGGTGTTGTGCCGCAAACCAGCCGTGCCAAACTGCTCCAACTTTGTTTTCCTTTCGGATTCTTCATCTCTCACAGGCTCTCTGTCCTACTGTGGAGTCAAAGGAGCCTTCAGAGGAAGCAGATGAGGGGTTTGGAGGTTGGGGGGGGGGGGGGGGGGGGGGCGTGCGGAGGGAGGGAGAGGGGCAACAGATCACAGATCCATCTTCCCACAGAGTGAGCCAAGGATCTGCTGGAATGCTGAGGAGAGGAGAGGCTTCACGCCGACTCCCTGCCACTTCCTCTTTTTCTCACTGCCCTGCTTTTTCCCTCTTTCTTTTTTCTCTATCACTCCATTACTCAACACCTTTTCTCTGCCTCCTTTTTCTCTTCTCATTTATCTGCATCTATCTATCTATCTATCTATCTATCTATCTATCTATCTATCTATCTATCTTTACCTACCTATCTGGCTGTCTGTTTGAACATCTTAAATTCAATTTAAGTGCTTCATCAGCATTTGTATTGATAATAATAATAAATAATAATAGTAGTAATAATAATAATATCAATCTGTACTCATTTAAGCCTGTGAGGGAAATTTGGTCTCTGCATTTAACCCAATCGTGAATTAGTGAAACAGCAGCACCAGCGGAGAAGTGAGGGGTTACGTTCCCTGCTCAAGGGCTCTTCAGCCATGATTCACTGGTCAGGGATCGAACCAGAAACCCTTTGGTTAAAAAGCTTAAAGCCCTAAACAGCAAGCTATGGATGCCCCCATTGTCAAATGTCAAAGCAGTTATCAAATAGACAGTACATAAAGCACATGTAGTAGCAGAAAACAGATACAGCAACTTCATTGTCTCCATGTCTGTCTGTCTAATGTTTACTCAGCTAGAAATGCATGTAATTTTGCACACAAGGTAGGAGCTAATTTTGTCTATCTTTCCTGGCTTCCGTCCCCATCCTCTTCCCTTTCAGGTCTGTCTGCCTGTCTGTCTGTGCCTGTCTGTCTGTGTGGAATCTGTCTTCCTGCCTGTGCGGCGCTCTGATTGCTTTGACCAGTGATTTATCCCTCTTTTCCTCTGGCAGCAGCCCTTTCTCACTGGAGCCAAGCCTCTCATGGGCCTATGGAGAGACAAAGCGAGAAAGTGAGAGAGTGAGAGAGGAAGGGAGGAAGAGGGGAGGAAGGAAAGAGAGAGAGTGGGATACAGCTCAAGTAGATTTTGCATTTTAACTCTGTGTTCCGCTTGGTGTGGTGTGTCTCTGTTCAGACGCATTCCTCCAGACAGAGTTTCTCACAGATCCAAATGACACAACAACAGTCACAAGCACTCAAATGTGTGTGTGCGTGTGTGTGTGTGTGTGTGTGCCTACATCAGTGAGGGAATGGAGATGGCAGGCTCCTCCTGTGTACTTCAGGCTATGACTCAGCCCTTGCATCCACAGCAGGGGGGAAGTGTACGTGTGTTTGTGTGTGTGTATGTTTGTACATGTGCGTGTATGTGTGTGTGTGTGTGTGTGCATGTGTGTGTGTGCAAGCAAGTTGAGGACAGCTAATGGGGTAAGGATTTATGGAGTGTCTGGAGGCATCGGCGGTGATGGCAGCAGCAGTGGCAGTGGCTGATATTCCCCCCCACCCCACCTCCCCGCTCTCCTGCTAAGTACCGGCTAGCGTAACAGTTTCCCATCGCGGAGATTTAGTGGCCTGGAAAATGGATCGAGCAGCAGATCTGTGAATCAGTTAATTGACTCTTGCTGATAGCCACCTTACACAACTGCGAGTACGGCTCTGACGTTCATGGATCTGAAATAGCTGACATTTGGTTGGTAACTCCACAGAATAAAAAAAGCAACACCCCTCCCAAAATCATACACACACACACACACTCAAACACACACACACACACACACACCAAGAAAAAGGCAGTCCTGACATGTCATGCCCCCCACCTTCCAGGCTTCAAAGTTCAGCTCCATAACATGCATGTGCTACGTGAGCCCCATATGGTATCCATGGCCGTTGTCATGGCATCCACATAGCAACCAGCTTAGGGACTGGTGCCTCCAACTACCTTTTGAACAGAGATGGGGGGAGAACAAGAGATATACAGAAGTGACGGCGACAGAGAGAGAGAGAAAGAGAGGGATAGAGAAAGGGAGATGGAGATGGAGAAACAGAGCAAGGGAGCAGCTAAAAGAGAGAGAGAAAGAGGGGAGGGGTCTTTCTGACTAGAGTGGGTCTCTAAAGACGACATTAGGGAATGAAGGGAATGAATGCGAGCCTGTAGCCACAAAGGGAGCCTGTCAGTGATTGACGGCTGCTTGCAAGCTGGTCTTGCCTGTCATGCAAATTTTGACTGAGTGTGTGTGTGTGTGTGAGTGTTCATGCGTCCATGCATGCTATGTATATTCAGTGTCCTCAGTGTGAGTATTTATGAATATAAGAGTTATGTACCAACATTTGATTTTATGTTTCTGTGTGTGTGTGTGTATGTGTGTGTGTGTGTTTTGAGAGAGGGTGATGGAGATGTTTGACAGAGATGTTTGTGTGTGTGTGTGTGTGTGAGAGAGAGAGAGAGAGAGAGAGAGAGGGTAAGAATGTGTATTCGCCTCAGTGTCCACTCATCTGTGTGGGGTGTGAAGGAAGCAGGCTAGTTTGGGTGAAATGAATGGGTGCAGTGGGACAAGCCTGAGTGAGACGTGAGAGCATGCCGTTCTGGGAAAGCACTCACACACACACACACACACACTCACACACACACACACACACACACACACACACACACACACACACACACACACATACATACACACACACATACATACACACACACACACACACACACACACACACACACACACACACACACACTCACACACACACACATACACATACATACACACACACACACACACACACACACGCACACACACATACATACACACACACACACACGCACACACACATACATACACACACAGACACACTGGTTGACTCTGCAGTCTCTGGATTCCCCATGGTGCCATTTCTTTCTTTTCTTTTCTTTTCATTTTTTTCTTTTTCTATTCTTTTTTTTTTTTCATCTCTCTCTTTCTCTTTTCACTGGCCGTGAATTAAAATGAATGCCGTCCCGTGAGCCAACTGTAAATAACTTCGACCCATGCCGCTTCGGCAAGGCCAATCAGAAGCTGAGATGCTCAGCAACCTTGTGTTTTATTCATGAGCGCCAGTCTTATTTTGGAATCGACGCAAAAAAATGGCCACACTTGCGCGCGCACACACACACACACACACACACACACACACACACACACGCACACACACACACACACATGCATTGGCCGTTACTTGTAACCTTGCTCCATCTCATCCTCACTGAATACAAACGTAATGCATTATGTACAGATTCTTCTGTCACACACACACATACACGCACACGCGCACACACACACACACACATACACTCCAGGTCTTTTTCTCCACCCGCAGAAATGCACTTCCTCCTGCACACGTGCAGATTCTGTCACACTGCTTGCTGGCACACACACACACACACACATGAATATTTCACTGGGGTTCAGACATGTTCGCTTTGCTGCTCCCCTCCCCCCATGACACCTCCTTTCAAAATTCACTTTCCGTTGCACACCGCAGTGTGTTTATATCTGAATAAGCGTTTGTCTGTGTGTGCATGTGTGTGTGTGTGTGTGTGTGTGTGTGATGTACTGCATTTAACCTACATTTTATACACATGTTTAAGTCTGAATTTCAAGCACTCTTTCCAGAATTTGACATAGACCTCATTTTTCCTCAATTTCATTTATATCCCAACCTCTTTCACAGTCTGCTCAGAGAGGAGAGTCACATATGTCTTTATGCCCTGTTGACTGAGTCGCTAATGACTGAGTGTGTCCAGTTTGTGCAAATCTTTATGGCCATTGTGTTTACATTAAGCACCGCTAACCGCTAACAGCGGCCCCTCAGTTCCCAGTGGACCGGCGTCCAGCGCTCAGCATGTGGGAGTTTACCTCACTTTTTCCCGTCAGTGACATCTCCCCAGAAAGTTGTTTACCAAATACAGACCCTCCACACACACACG